>OY292398.1:30391890-30844080 GCA_958496205.1 Idaea biselata
GGGCCTGGGAAAACGCTCTCACTGCGGGACAAGGTTTGAGCGGTAGCGTGTATTGTTTTTTTAAGTATAAGTAGGTACAATATTTCTTATGTTTTTATTGCTCAAGGCATTTTTTATGTGAAACATCTATAAACCTAAAAAGTTGCCATGGCGATACAGGCCGTGGCGACGCCTTGTCACGCTAGCTGCGTCCCGCGGTTTCACCCGCGTAAGTCCCGATCCCGTGGGAATATCGGGATCAAAGGTAACATCAAATGTAAAACATTGATTCGCTACGTATACTTAGTAGGTACATCTATACTAAACTATACTATTATTATAAAGAGAAAAGATTTGTATTTTTGTGTGTGTGTGTGTGTGTGTTTGTAATATAAACTCAAAAACTACTTTGCCGATTTTAAAAATTCTTTCACCATTAGAAAGCTACATTCACCCTAAGTAACATAGGTTTCTTTTAATCCCGATATTCTCACGGGATCGGGATTTACGCGGGTGAAACCGCGGGACGCAGCTAAATAAATAAAGTGGGGGTATAAGCCGGGGCTCTAGAGTAAAATTCGCACGTCGTTTTGAATTTTTATTAGTAGGTAATTATAGTTCACTCTGGACCAGAAAACCCACGAGGCCTGCGGCCTCTCGCTTCGCGGGGTTTTAAGGTCCAAAGTGAACTATAAATCTAAAACATGAAACCAAACTCAACCTTGCATTTTTTGTTCCATTAATAGGCTTTATTAATTACCGTTTTTATAGATCTTTAGTCATTTCGTTAGGTGCATTGTTAACATGAAGTTCGTTAAACAACCGGTATCATTACAATTAGAAAATATCAATTTTGCGTCTGAGCAACAAAACATTCGTCATGGAAAACTATTACCAAATACAGTTCGCTGTATAATATGTGGTCCATCGAACTGTGGAAAAACGAATTTGGTTATTGGACTACTTTTGCACGAAAATGGTTTAGAATATCGTAACGTTTATGTCTATTCAAAAACTCTTTATCAACCGAAATATAAGTACTTAGAACAGGTATTGCAAAGGGTTCCTGGTGTTACTTTCTCAAAGTTTCATGAAAATCAAGAAGTGTTCACTCCAGAAGAAGCAAAATGTAACTCAGTTATTGTTTTCGATGATGTATCTTGCGAGAATCAAAACAGTATGCGTGATTTTTTTGCAATGGGTAGACACAAATACATAGACTGTTTTTATTTAAACCAGACATATAGCAAAATACCAAAACAGTTAATAAGAGATAATGCAAATTTATTAGTATTGTTCAAGCAAGATGATATAAACTTGAGACACATATATGATGAACACGTCAATACTGATATGACATGGCAAGAATTCAGAGCAATGTGTGCCCAAATATGGAAAGAACCTTACAGTTATGTTGTAATAAACAAGGACTGTGAAAAAAACAAAGGTTGTTATCGAAAGAAATTTGATACGTTTGTTTTATTTCATTAGTGGACTTATGTAAATCATTTCTTGTTGAGTCGTGGCTTAGAAAACAAGTTCTGTGAGCGTTTTGTTTATATTAAATAATAAAATTATGTCTTACATTCCCGTCTTTCGCCGTTTCGCTGATGAAGAGGAACGTTTAAGGAGTTTTGCTACCTGGCCGCTGGGTTTAAATCAAAAACCAAAAGAAATGGCTGAAGCAGGATTTTTTTATACCGAAATAGGTGATAGAGTCGTCTGTTTTTACTGCGGTGGAAGAATGAAAGATTGGGGCCCCAACGATCTACCATGGGAAGAGCATGCACGCTGGTTTGGCCAATGTCCCTATGTATTGGTAATGAAAGGAGAAGACTATGTGGAAAATGTACAAAATGGAGGATATGAAGAATTCGAAGAAGAGTGCAGTCAAATTGAACCGGAAATAAAAGTCAACATAATACCATCATCAATTATATGTAAAATTTGTATGGAAGAAGAATTAAATACGTGTTTCACACCTTGTGGTCATGCTGTGGCGTGTGCGAAGTGTTCTCTGTCTGTCGGAGTTAAATGTCCGATTTGTAGAAAAGAATTCAAAAAAATTATTAGATTGTTTTTATAAATAAAGAAAGAAGTTAAGTATTTAAAAGTCTTTTTTTATCCCTTATAAATAGCTGAGAATATTATTCGTACTATTATTTTGTGAGGCTACTACAACCAACAAAGTTCATCACTATAAATAGCTAAATACATAAACTACACTATCATTTCACATGAATACTGTTAATGGTTCAATCAACTCTGCTGCAATGGAAAAAAATCTAAAAAAACAAATTGTTGAAGCTGCAGAAGCTGTTAAAAAGAAGGTTCGAAAAATGCGAAATATTGAAACGGACAGAAGTAATATTTTAAAATCTGTTTTTAAACCAATTACAGAACCCCTCAATAAAATGGTGGACAATTCTTTATCAATAGAATCTCCTGACAAAAGAAAATCATTTCATTATTCCAAAGCCTTACAAAATGATGTTAAATTTGATACTTCAAGTCCATTAGACAGCGATAAAACTCTAAAGAGACAATCTAATGTTGGATTCAATATATTAAGCCCAAAAGAATCTAGTGAGTCACAGGATAGTGATAATAACGATTACGATGGTGATGCAATTAAAATGGATACAGTAGAAGGAGATGAATCATTTAAGACAGTGTCTTCAGGTGCAACCGATGCAATTTTAGACGTTTCTTCGTGGTCTCTTACTCCTGATGCTTCAGATAGTTTCAATGATGTTCTGTTTGGTATTAGAAATGATCGCGGAAAACTCATGATGGGATCTTCGCGTGTTGTGTTGACTGATGATTATATTCAAGTTGGTACAAAGAAGTATAAATTTACGGATGGAATAAAAGAATTACTTTTTAAAAAAGTCCCTAACTTAGATGTAATAAATAATGAAGATTTGAGTCATTATAAGTTAATGTTGCAAGAAACAAATGCTCATAGAAGAAATTTTAGTCCAAATCAACCGATCAAGAGTAATAAAGGTCGAAAATACTTGAGTATTATAAAACCACTATTCAAATTACGTAAAGTTTCAGTAAGCACTGATAGTAGCCAACCGGACATAACACATCAAGGAGAAGGTTTACCACTTATGAAAACATGGAAGAAAAATGTTGACTACGTATACTGGGATGATCCTAATGAATTAGTTGAAAGATTAAAGCTTTTGATTGCTTCAAAAGATGCTGGTAACACTGGGTTGGAGAATGAAATCATTTCTATTATAGAAGAATTGCGTGAAAGCGGGATTATACCTTAATATATAGCATGATTTTTTTAAATTATTTCATTTCAACTTTATCGATAACACCTATCAGTTCACTATAATGGATAAGTTTGGACATCACATTCATAAACGCTTGCGTTTACCAGATTTCATAGAAAACTTTGATAAAATCCTAATGAAAACCGAAAGCGGAGAGTTTGATTTACATAATACAAGACTAACCGGTATTACGATTCCATTGAAAAATTCTGATGCTGTCAACAAGGAGTACGTAGATAGACAAAATGAATTGTATATAAAGAAGGAAGAGATCGCAACAATAGTTAATAATTTGAGAACAGTTTTAAAAGAATATGTTGATAATATTATTGTAGATTATTGTACAAAAGCTGATTTAATAAGAGCTAAAAAATGAGTAAACTTCAAATTGTGAATGAAATTCATAAAGCTGTTCGCAAGAATTTTAATCGACGATCAGTATTATTAAAGGGCATTGATGACCTATGGCAAGCAGATCTCATTGATTTTCAAAGTTTAAAAAGATATAACCGTGACCATAGATATATTTTGGTGATAATCGATTGTTTTTCTAAGTTTTCTTGGGCTATCCCCGTTAAAACTAAAACAAAAAAAGAAATCGCAAATGCGTTTCAAAGTGTATTAGATAAAAATCACCGAAAACCCATTAATTTACAAACTGATATGGGCACTGAATTTTACAACGATGAATTTAAAAAAGTAACAACAAAGTATAACATTAATCATTACTCTACATATTCTGTTAAAAAGGCTTCTATAGTTGAAAGACTAATAAGGACATTGAAAAACAAGCTGTTTAAACTTTTTAGTTTCAATGGTCACTATAAATGGATTGGAGAGTTGTTGACAAGTGTCATATCAACATATAACGACACAATACATCGAACAATAAATTATAAACCTAAAGATGTCAACCATTCAAACCAAAATGCAGTAATGAAAAATATTATAAAATTCCAGAACTCTAATATAAAGCATGCAAAATCCAACAAACTAAAAGTCGGTGATCATGTTCGTATAAGTAGATATAAAAGCAGCTTCGAAAAAGGATATACTCCTAACTGGTCTACAGAATTGTTTTTAGTTAAAAATGTTTATCTTTCTGTACCAGTTACGTATTCTATAGAAGATATGTACCACCAACCAATATTAGGACGTTTTTATGAACAAGAACTTCTAAAAACTAACTGTCCAAACGTATACCTTATTGAAAAAGTTTTAAGAAAAAAGGGTAATAAACTCTTTGTCAAGTGGTTGGGTCTTTCAAAAAGTGAAAACAGTTGGATTGATAAACAAGCGATCTTATAATCCTGTATTATTAGATTTATAAAAATATAAAATTGAGAATAACAATAGAAATGACTTCATTTATAATTCAGCTATGCGCGGTGGAGGTCTTGTGAATAGTATTATAAATAACTTACCATTTGAATTGCATTTACCCGGATATAATTATTGTGGACCCGGTACACGATTAAAGAAACGATTACTGAGAGGAGATAAAGGAGTTAATGAGCTTGATAACGCTTGTATGAGACACGATATTGCTTATAATAATTCAAACAGTTTGGAAGATCGACACAAAGCTGATTTAGATCTCATAAATATGGCAAAACAGAGAATGAAATCAAAAAACGCTGGAACAGGTGAAAAACTGGCTTCGTGGCTTGTGAACAAGGCGATGAAAACTAAGGTCAAGTATGGTGCAGGTGGGAGATCATTCAAGTCGATGGTATCAAAAATACATAAAAAACTGAAAAAGTCAAAACCAAAAAATGATGCTGCAGCAATAAAAGAAGCTTATTCTGCAGCTAAAAAGCACATTAAAAATAAGAAAAAAGTTCATGTGCCTCGTGTTATACCGTTGCCGAAAACAGGTGGTATTTTACCACTCATTCCAATATTCGCTGGACTATCCGCACTGGGCGCACTGGCAGGAGGTGCAGCAGGAATAACAAAGGCTGTAAACGATCATAAATCAGCGAAAAAGAACTTTGCAGAAGCTCAACGTCATAATAAAATGATAGAATCAATTGCTCTAGGAAAAGGCTTGTATATAAAACCCTACAAGACAGGAAATGGTCTTTTTGTAAATAAATCAAAAAACTAATTAAAAGGTTACCCAGACGCGCACTTTCTGATTTAGACATATTAGATTATGCTAATCAACATATTCCATACTTTAGGGGTGTTTTCATGAGAAATAAACTACCATCAAAATCCAAGGATATTGAGTGTGGGATTGTCAATTTAGATAGTTCAGAAAATGATGGAACTCATTGGGTAGCCTATGTAAAACTATTCAAAAATTGTGAATATTTTGATAGCTTTGGCGATTTAAAGCCTCCGTTAGAGTTGGCTGAGTATTTAAGATATCGCATCAAATATAATTATTCTAGATATCAAGACTTTAACACATCCAATTGTGGACACTTATGTTTAAAGTTTCTAGAAACGTTTTGGAAGGAAGAGCTAGGTGAAAACTATGCGATTATAAATCGAGCAAACAAGAACTTACTAAAAAATTGTATGATCGTTAGTGGATTCAATAAATGAATTAATTATTATTATTAATATATTAAGTGTGTGGTTCATTAACTTAGATGATTAATTTAGGTTATTTTTTAATAAATTATAATATTGACTATAAATTTATAAAGTTGTTTTAATTACCTTCATTTGTAAAATGTCTTTCACGTTGTCTATAACTGGTAATACCTCGATTTTATCGTCCACTTTTTATCCACCATTGCAATTTGAAGGTGAATACGAGTGTGCCCTGTTGTATTTGTCTACATTCAATTCGATCCCTAACATTGATAAACGAAATAATAAATTTTATTACGACAACAATGAAGTCTTAGAAATACCAGAAGGTGCTTACGAACTCCAAGATATATCTGACTATTTAAAATCAAACGTAAAAAATGGAACAAACATAAATTTGTTTTGTAACAACAACACGTTAAAAACTTTCCTTTTTTGTTCTAAAAACATACAATTCGACAAAAATGATTCTCTCGGAAAATTATTAGGGTTTGACAAACAAACTCTTAAAGCCAATATAATACACGAGTCGCAACTTCCAGTTAACATTTTATCGACAACAGTGGTAAGAATCGAATGTGATATAGTGAGCGGATCATATATTAATGGAAAATCAAGTCACATCATTTATGAATTTGCCCCAAACGTTCCACCAGGGTATCGAATAATAGAAGTGCCAAAAAATATAATTTATTTTCCAATCAATCAAAATAACATAAGTTCTATAAATATCAGATTGTTAGACATAAATAATAATTTGATAAATCTACGAGGTGAAGAAGTTCAATTGTACATGCATATCAGGAAAAAATGATAGACTTCAATAAATACGGTAATAATGTTATAAAACCTATCAGTACTCATCGATCAATCCGGAAAGGAACAACTAAGAAAAAAATTAAAATTACCAAAGAAAATAAACAATTCTTAAAATTTATCGGACTACTAAAATGAACATCTTAGATATCACGAGTTCACCGGCATACGATAATACCATAGATGGTATAGAATATCATTCGTATAAGCCTTACATAACAAGTTTCAACAGGAATGATGAAATTCGAATCCCTATCAACCAACAAGATTTATACATATTACCATCAGCAAGTACCCTCTATATAGAAGGAACGGTAAACATTGTGAAAGGTGCTGCAAAAGAAAAAGTTGATGCTATAGAGTTCACGAATAATCCAGTTCTTTTTCTGTTCCAAGATGTTCGTTATGAACTTAATGGAGTAGAAATTGATAGAATAAAAAATGCTGGAATGACAACAACAATAAAAAATTTGCTATCTTTTAATGAAAGTGAGGCTAAAATGGCTAAAGCTTGGGGTTGGGATGTAAATGGAACAAAGAAAACCCACGGAGGACACTTTTCTTGTTCAATACCCCTGAGAAACGTTTTAGGCTTTGCTGAAGATTATAAAAAAATTATTTTGAACTGCAAACATGAACTAATATTATTACGCAGCAATACAGATTTAAACTCTTTAAAAATTCCAACTGGTGAATCTCTCGAAGATATAACAATTCACAAATTAGTTTGGCGCGTCCCGCACATCAAAGTGTCTGACAAAGAAAAAGTACATTTATTAAAACTATTAGAAAAGGATCGTCCTCTCCATTTAGCTTTTAGGAATTGGGATTTATATGAGTATCCGTTAGTACCAAAAACAACTAAGCATACTTGGTCAATTAAAACATCATCGCAGATTGAAAAACCAAGATATGTAGTATTAGGGTTACAAACGAATAGAAAGAACTTGCCGGATAAAGATATATCACGATTCGATCATTGTAATTTGAGAGATGTCAAAGTGTATCTTAATTCTGTATATTATCCATATGAAAATTTGAATATAAGTTTTAAAGATCAGAAATTTGCGTTATTATATGAACAATATGTCAAATTCCAAGAATCTTATTACGGACGTAGAAGTGAACCACTGCTCAGTCCAAATGAATTTAATGAAAAAACACCACTGTTTGTAATCGATTGCTCTAGACAATGTGAAAATCTAAAGTCCGGTCCAGTAGTCAGTGTACGTATAGAACTTGAAAGCAATTCAGAGATACCTGATCACACCGCTGCATATTGTCTCATTTTAAACGATTCCATCATTGAGTATAGACCGTTGAGTAACATAGTGAAAAAAATATCATAAATATGAATCCCAGTGATTTTGTAATTGTAGACGTACAAGGATTTAAGGATAAAGAAAATAAATTTATCATAAAAGAATTTGCGGTTATACGGAACGAATATACGCAAACTTTTCTTGTGAAACCCCCTTTCCATTTTAAACACTTAACGGTGGAAGAAAAAAAACACGTGCGATGGATAGAAGCTAATCGAGGAATTTATTGGAGTGAAGGTTTTATTGACTACAGTGAATTTAAGCGTATTGTTAAACCATATTTGAATTTTCAAAATGTTTTAACTAAAGGCACTGAGAAAATCAAGTGGATTAAAGATTTATGTGAGAACTGCGAAGTAATAGATATAGGAGAAAACCAAGGCTGTCCTAATTTTTTAAAATTATATAACGATTATGAGGTTTCTAATGTAAGTTTGAATTGTATTGATCATAATAAAATTTGTGCTCTTAAAAATGTTATTTGTATCAAGAAATGGTGTGAAGGAAGCAAGAATGAATTTAATTTATGTAAATATTTTAACTCTGTTTCTTGTACTTGATATTTTTACTGAAATATATTTTTATCAATTTATTACTTTTGTATTATCATTTCGTCTAAACAAATAAGGTACCTAATTCATAAATAAAATACATTATTTGAACAAATCAGATAAGCAAGGATTTATTTCAAGATAATCTATGACTAATACATTAAAAATATAATTGACTAAAAACTAAACTTATAACGGATTATCTTTATTCATTTAAACAATACTTATTAACTAAAATATACAAATTAATTATCGATTATTGTTTCTGATATACTTTTTATCACTCTCTCCGTTTGGTCTAATATATTGTCTATACAATCTTTCACCACATATTGAGCCGATACAATTACTTCACTGTCATTTTCACTGTTTTCACCACTAATGTCAGTTATACTGATCTGAATTAACCGCCTCCCTTTGCAAGGCTCGCGGTTCAATACAAATGAAGATCTTCGTTGGATGCTACTGGAATTCTTAGTCGTCTTCTTTAATTTCTGTTTTAGGGGCTTCGGAGTTTTCTTTAAATTGCTTACAGGCAAGTTGTCCTCATAATCATTATCAGGAAAATTTTGTGCGCATTGAAAGTAAAGATCTTGAGTGTTGATTCCGAAGAGTCTATCAGCTTGTTCCACATCATTTTTTAGGTCCATGTTCGACATTATCTGAAACAATCAAAATAACACATAAGCTTAGCATAAGTAAGTAGTATTCAAATGAAAATAGAAAAAAAAAGTAAAAAAATAACTTACCAACGTGCAATATTTATTTATTTAGTTAGCTCGAAAGGTATTGTCTCTGTAACGTACAAGTAAAGAATGATGTAATAATCCATCAACATTTAATGAGGTTTTTGTTTACTCGACAAAATCATGCATTGATGCAATAGTAATTGATATTTTTACTAAGAAACAGCGCAGGTGTTTGTTCTCAAGTTTCATTCTTTTAAAGCAAACAAATAGAAACGTGTTGCGACATGTTAGTCGGTATCATCAAACTGCTTTGTTTATAATATTAGTTGGTAGGTACCTAAGTAATTATTTCATTTCTAAAGAGATAAATAAAACGCATCATTATTATGACATAATAACATATTTATTGATAAACTTAAACTATAACTTATAGCTATAACATCCCGTTTAGTTTACCATAGGTACATAAGTAATAAGCAACAAAAATATATGGTGTATAGGTCTATCATGTATTTTTATTGTAACAAAATAGTATTCTTAATTTACGATTTAAAAGTACTGTGAGCGCTACGATATTAGTTTGAAAAGGGTTCAGATTGTATGCTACTTACCTACAGATTATTACTGGAGTTATAATTATGTAAAATTAAGTAATAAGTAACAAAATATTTTTATACTCCTAGGAAAGCAACATGACCCAGTGCTTTTGTAGATATCTTATCTGATGATATTAGACGTTTATCATCTTTACTGGATAAAGCGACTTTATTTACGCAATGAGTGAAAACTTGATGTTTTATCGATTTAAACAATTTATTCTTTTTTCTTAAAATTGATTGAGAAAATAAAGTTGTTCTATAGTCAGACACCTCTAAATCGCGAACGACACATGATTTTACACCTTTAGCTTTTTTTATTTCAGTTTCAATAGTTTTTAAACAATAAAGTTTTGAACGTAATCCGATGAATTCTAATATAATTTTACCGGCCATTTCATCCTTAAATAACCCTGGTACTTTTTTATTGATCAAAGGTAAACCATACTCGTTGTCTATTGAAAAATTACTAGTGTCAAAATAATTAATAAAATGTTCTTTTAAATCTTTATAGAAATCTTTTGTTTTAATATGATAGATAAAACTATCTGTATCGGTATAACACATTTGCAATCGATCACCATAATGTGGTTTCATTACTGAATAATGAAAATCATACATGTGAGTTTTAGACAATTCAAGTACCGAAAAACCAATATAAATAGGTTTATCTAATGCTATTTGTGTTGGTTTCAGTTGGATAGCTGCTAAGTTTTCACTAAAAATGATGCTGCTATGATAATAAGGGGACGATATTAGTTTACCTGCACTATTTTTCTTTTTAGTAAAATTATGATTATCTTGCCATTGGTTAACTAATTTAACATCAACTTTCTTTGCGTTGTTTTCCAATGTTTTACCAAATATACTGTTATTAAGTAATTTGAAAAAATCTTGTTCAAACGTTGATTTAGCTTGTTGTCTCAAACATGTATTTAATTCAATATACTGTTTTAAATAATCATTTTGACGGAATTTAATGACTCTATGAACTTTTTTCAATATTAAACCATGTTTCAAGCATGTTTTTAAATAAACATAATGAATAACGTAATGGAATTTATCGTATAGATTTGGAATCAATTTAACAGACTTAGAACCAGGAGCAATAAAACGTTGTGAAGCCAGGGGATAATCTGAGTGGGTTAAATGCAATGATTTAGGATAGCTTAAGTCAACCTCAAGAATAAAACCATATTCAGCATTATCTGGTACACTATTTACGTCTAAACTAGTGATTTCTTCTTTAGATAGAAATTTAAATTCAGATAACGGTAAAGTTAAACTCATACTGTATCCATATAGGTTATTACAATCTATGTATATGAGGTGAGATTCTGGAATCGAATGATCAAAATCCAACATATATTTATTATTGGCTTTGGCATATCTATGCGATACCAAACAAATACCACCTCTTATTCCTGATTGTATCATATTGTAAATAGCTTCATCATTTATCAGTTCTAACTCGACTTGTGTTTTGTACAGCATTGCATCAAAAGATAAACTCGGGGCTGTAATATAAAACGCTGGGTCCAATTGATAATAACTTTTACAAGTTACACGGAACTGTTCAAAGACATCAGTTAACAATAAAACGTCAGTTTTCAAATATAAGTCTGTATATTGACCCATATTATTTAATCTAAATTGTCTCCAAATTAATTGCGCGTGAGCATAATCTTTTTTAGATATATGCTCATTCGTAAGAGAACTATAAAAATCTTTTTTATTTGGGAGTGATGTTTCATTGTAACGCTGTAAATTATTCATATAATCGTAAGGATAGACTCCTTTTCGAGTAAGAAGATGAAACCGTGTGTCGTTTGAAAAATGTTTTCTTAAATGTACAAATTGTTCGGTTTTCATAGTTTTTGTTAATTTATCTAAACTAGTATTTAAAAATTTGAAAGAATCAACAAATCGCAACAATATTAATTTTCCATCAGAAAAAGGTATACACTTTGTGAATGAAACGTAATTCTCTTTAGTTTTTGGTATAATTTTTATAGACCCTGGAGCTTCACCTAATTTTGTAATAAATAAATGACAGTCGTATCCAGACAAATTATGAAAAAAAATTGGTATACACTTTGGAATTTTGTATTGTAGATTGCAATAATTATGAGCTGCCCCTCGAAATTTCCCAGTTATGTGACAATGATCTTTAACTTTGTCACCATATAAAAACTTGTCACAAATGTGGCACTTAGATGCAGTTTTAAAATTATGTTCATCAAGTCCAGTAAAAATTATAGACACATTTCGATACAATATATCTCGAATTTCACGAACGTCATTATAAATGTATGATATGAATTTATCTACACAATCAATCCCTCGATATGTTACAAATTTATTGTACGATGAGTTTTGTGAACAAACAATATAATAAGCGAATGCAATGGGTACATGTCGTTGAGTTGTAGAAGTATGTAGACCTCTAATTTCTTCATTACAACTCGCTTCAAGCATACTTTCAAAGTCAGCGTAAATTACGAACGGAACGTTTTGCTTCCGATCATAATTTTTAAACTTTATTACTGAACCCTTTTCAGGTAAGACGGTGACAATCCCATTACAAGTATGACTATCTACTAGATCAGCACTTTTAAAAAACACTAAACAAGTATCACATAGAAATAGTTTTTTATGATTTGTAGTAATTTGATTTCGTAATAAACGCGACAAGTTTTTGATTAAACAATAATGCGATTTTGTACCATTTTCTAAATAAAGTAAATGAATAATTCGCCGATTAACAGTGTTTTCCGATTTATACAGAGGACCAATAACAGTGTTCTTTTTACTCAATCCGTAAATTATGAAACCTAAACCAGGATTGTTATTTTCAAATATAGATATATCAGAAAAAGTTGCTGGAAATGTCATTTTTTGTAAGTTAAGTACATCACGAAAATTTGGATACGATGAAACTCTATCAACATGATTTTTAGCTGGGTACAAAAAGGCTAGGACGCTCCATAAGAAACAATGCTTATCAGTGTTACGAACGTTTATACAAGCCTTTTTGCTTTTTATTTGATTAGGTAATTCAATGTACGTTGAACCGCGCAATGGCTCGAATTTGTTTACGTTAATTTCTATGTGCATACAGTTTAGAAACGCCCACCCACTGTCACGATCTTCAAATTCTTCCACTTGGTTTTTCAAAGTTTGAACAAGCGAAGAAAATAACATATCGAAGTCATAATTACCGTAAATAGGTGTATTTTTCGTACAAAATGATTTAATATCTTGTTCATCATTCTTGAACATTAGAAAACCTGCGTAAAGTTCAAAGTTAACTTTTATACAAATATGTAACTTTAGGCTATCATTTAAAAGACGTTGTAATTGACCGCGAATCGATTTCAAAAATAATTCAATACTAGATCGATTCTTGTCCTGAGCCAAAATTCTATAAGAAATAATTCTACATTTAAATGCGGATTCTATGATTTCAATTCCATCGCTAAATAAATGACTCGAAACTTTCTGTTTGTGTAACCTACTGCGTAAGTGACCTACCCATGAGTGATTATTTATTAATAACTCGCACGTCTTACAGAAAGGCATTATTATAAAGTGAATAACCAAGTACGTAAAATATTTATTTATTTCTATAATATCTTAGTGACTAAATACACTTGAAAACGCTAAAAGTATCTTAAAGCAGTAGTCGAAGAAGTGCAAGAAGTACCTACCTACTAGTGTCTTTAAAAAATTTAGCTTCGGTTTCTTTAAATACATCAAAAGATGTGATTAAGAGCTTCTGTAGCGGGACCCAAGCTGGGTCTTTGTCGCTCAAAATCAATTTTAAAGACGTTAAGGCTTTTTTGTACCGAGTTTCGGGTTTGTCGTTAGCGATGTCGGCCTTGTTATAAAGCCTGAGCTCGAGATAATAGTCACCACTCGTGACGGTTGATCGATAGCTTTGCCCGTTCGCTACTCTGGTCGCAAATGCTGATACTAGTGGTTTGACGCCGTCGCTGGATTTTGATCTGCCGCTAATGACGGCTGCCTCTGCGTCGATGATGGAAAATATGTTCGGTTTTCTGTGAACAAAGTAAAAATAATTAGTTTACTAAAAGTGAACATCACAAAGATGACGACGACTGGCTTATTGCCATCGGCTGTATAACGGCTCTTTTGGAAGTTGAGCAGTTCAAGGATACATCGAGACGTTTTCACTTGAACAACAACAATGAGTCCTCAAATACGTCATGATAGGTTCAGTTTCAATGTTTTAAACTAACCTGACTGAATGACTAACCTCTTAGTAAAAAAATCGTAGAAACTTACTTCGAACAAACGGTTTCAGGCGTTTCTTTATTGGCTTTCCTCTTCGTCGCCTTTTTCAAAACGGTCGCAGCGGTGGAAGCATGCTTCTTTCTTTCCGGCACTGGTTTCCAGGAGTCGGGCACGTCGGTTTCGGCACTGCTGTCTTGTTCATATTCATAATCAGACCTAGAACGAAAAAAATAAAAAAAAATAAATAAATAAATAACGTAAAATGACATTATACATACTATTAAAACATACTCTTTTTTGTAAAAAGTAGCTACTCACTTACATTTTTATTTTTTAACTTCAAAATTTTTTTCTTGAAGTTAGTGGCTTAGGAGCTGCTCTGTGTTTCTTGCTGGGCAAGTCAGAGGTACTTCTTGCTGATAAGTAGGTAGGTACTTCTTGCACTTCTTCGACGTCACTTCGACTACTGCTTTCAGAATTTTATGATACTTTTAGCGTTTTCAAGTGTATTTATATGTTTGAAAAATAAATAGTCAGCAGTATTGTTCAAAAATTGAAAAAACAAATTATAAATTTTTAATCGGCCGATAGCCGTTAAGTAATGAAGTCAATAACAATTAATTACGTTAAACGTTAAATATCGATCGACTTTATATTTGCTGTCGGTGAATACAAAGAAATGAACTTAAATGCAATAATGAACGTTATTGTAAAGCTTTTAAAAATGATTTCTCATTGAAAGAACCACAATACAAAACATAGATGTCAGCGAAATACGACTTTTATAAATATCATAGATACAGAGGTAAAGTTTGTTTGAATATCTACCAAAAAGGTTTGATGTTAGCTCTATTAAAGCAGGTAAAAATGATAATCTTTGTTTAAAGAACCACAATACAAAACATAGATGTCAGCGAAATACGACTTTTATAAATATCATAGATACAGAGGTAAAGTTTGTTTGAATATCTACCAAAAAGGTTTGATGTTAGCTCTATTAAAGCAGGTAAAAATGATAATCTTTGTTTAACACAGCGGACTCACTTAGTTTAGTGGTAGATATCTCGACTTTCATTCCGAAGGCTTGGGTTCGAAACAGCTTCAATGGAACAAATTATTATGTAATATTATAAAAGCAAAAGTTAGTAAGTATGCCTGTTTGTTACTCTTTCATGTAAAAACTACAGAACTGATTGAGATGACATTTAGAATATGGGTAGCTGGGAGACCTGGAATAACACATTGGCTACTTATTTTATTCTTTAGTTTTATTTTTATAATGATTAAGATGTGTTTCTTTTCGGTAGGTACCTACAAAACGTGTAAGGTTTGTTTCTGTTCATTTTCAATATAAAGGTATAAAAATGAATCCCTATTTTGGTTTCGTGAACGGTTGGACCGTTTTCGCTAATTCTTATTTTGTTGTATTTGTTAAGTGAAAGAAAAATCATAAATCGATTTTGATATTTTTTTAAATTTTGGATCGAGACTTACGCGAGAGAAACAGCTTGGCGCAGTTATTATTGAATAAAATACAATTTTCTTGATAATAAGAATATATTTTCTTACAATTCGTACAATTTGTAGGAAAGAAAAGTGAATTTTGGCAATTAATAAACGCCTAATCAAAAGTTTATAGAAACACACTATAATTTATAAGAAAATGTTAAATTAAGATGTGTAATCAATTACTTACTTCATTCTTTATTATATTTTAACGATGGTTAAAATTTAATAACAATTCGGTAATTTGAGGGTTCAAATTTGACAATTGAAAGGAATTCGTGTTAGATAACGCCTGTAGGAAAAATGTAAGCAACGCAGCCAGACAAGAATAACATTTACATTAGTTTTGTGTTTGTTTTTGTTTTTAAAATATCTTTATTAACAATGAACTTAAGAAACATTTGATGTAATAGTGTACATTAGTTTATCGTATTAAATCAACAAAATATAATTTAATACGTTTTATGGCTCGCTAGACCTTTAAAACTTTACATTTACAGGGACTTACGCGGTTGACCCGCGGGACACAGCGGGTTCGCTAGTAGGTACCTAGATATTATCTAGGTAATATTATGTTATTATATATAATAATATTAAAATGTTTTAACTGTGTGTTTTCGCAATTAGCCCTACAACTGGGTCTTTAAGCTGTGGGTTTCCTCACGATGTTTCCCTTCACCGTAAGAGCGATGTAAATAACGCACATATTTTTTTCTTAAAGAAAAGACATTGGCCGGGATTCGGAAAAGCATACTTCTTTTATTTTTTAGTTGGTTAAGAATATTCATTATGGGTTCAGTTAGGTATCAATATTTAATCGATTACATATCATAGTTCTCACAGGAACATGAAACGTTATGTACCATTAGGTACTAAAATACGTAGAAATCAAGAAATAGGTAACATAATTTCTAGAAGTTTGATGAGTTGACATTGAGTAAAATCTAAAATAAAAGTCCATAACCACCTATAATAATAATACACTAGTTGAAATCTAATACTCAAATACTCAAATACTCGTAAATTGGTTTTGTCGTAGTCGAATAAAAACCTACTCTTATTTACGAGTATTTGTATTTATTAATTTATAATGTTGTATGTGTCATACTATTATTGTAATATTATTCAAGTAGTTTTTCTCCTGTCTGAACACCATTCTCTTCATCTTTCTTCACTTCTTGTCCATCCTAAGGGTACCTGGAAGAGGTCGCTTTAAGCGATAAAACCTCTCATTGTGCCACCTAAATTTAAGTTGCTTTTGTCTTTTTCTTTTATTGTAATGATTTAATTGTGGTGTGTTGCAATAATCAATCTATCTATTCTTTGAAATAGCATAGATCAGATAAAACATGACCCCATTACCAGAACCCCTCGAAGAAGGGGTCCTACATTAATAACAAATATTTTAGAAATTGAAAACCTCCTAAGTCAGCTAAATGTATTCATGGACATATGGCTACGACTTTACAATTGATAAGTATTCCCTTTCAGCTTACGTCAACTAAATCAATTTACACGTCGGCGCCGCTTTATTACTTACCGTGTGAAATCATTTAGTACTTGTTTTTGTGTGTAGTGCTTAGTGTTTTAGTGTTTGCCTTTTTTTCAGTTTTAGTTTTTAACGATATTATTATAAAATTAGTGTGATTCTTCTGGGAAAAAAATGTAAGTACGAAATAACGTTATTGCAATGGTACAAAATTTAGATAGATATTGATTTTTTATTGTATCAATTTCTATTTAAATTCAGCGTTGAAATAATAGTTCAATGCTGAAAGTATTTTACCATAGTGCTTACAACCAACAGTTGTATTTCTGTTTTAGTCATTTCAAATTAACAAGAAAATTACAGCAGGTAGTCGGTGAGTTTATGTTATTTAATAATCTAAGTAATTAGAAGTGAGTACTTGATTCTTCAGACTGATTGTTTTAAAACTAAATGTATTTCATAATATCGGTTAAAGTGATCTTACCATGGGCGCTATAGGAATATACACATATTGACGGTGTTTTTCCAACCGAATATTATATGAAATATATTTTTAATCAGTACTTGATTGTTTTATAAAACGAAATGTAATTCATAATATCGGTTAAAGTGATCTTACCATGGACGCTATGGGAATATACACATATTGACGGTGTTTTTCCGACCGAATATAATATAAAATATGTTTTTAATCAGTACTTGATTGTTTTATAAAACGAAATGTAATTAATAATATCGGTTAAAGTGATCTTACCATGGGCGCTATTGGAATATACACATATTGACGGTGTTTTTCCGACCGAATATAATATAAAATATGTTTTTAATCAGTACTTGATTGTTTTATAAAACGAAATGTAATTAATAATATCGGTTAAAGTGATCTTACCATGGGCGCTATTGGAATATACACATATTGACGGTGTTTTTCCGACCGAATATTATACGAATTATATTTTTAATCAGTAAGTACTGATTTGTTTCAAACGTAATGTAATTAAATAACATAAATGACAACGACATCGATATGAAATGACTATGAACAACAAGAAGAGGTTGAAAAATTACTTAATATGTGTCGTTAACTGTCTCACTCTATGGAAATAAACGCGTTGAGAGAACTCAATAATTTCATAAACCAATGATGATAATATGATCATACTCATAAGCGTCGTTTTATTGGAACGAAAAAGCAAGGTTGATTTTGGTTTCATGTTTTAGGTTATGTTCGTTCTAGACCAATAATTCCCTTAATATCTATGTTTTATTGGGCAGCGGGGGTGCGGGGGCGCTGACCAATAAAACATAGATATTAAGGGAATTATTGGTCTAGAACGAACATAACTTACCTACTACAGTCATATACATATACTTACATATACAGTCGCAAAGAAATACTGATTGAAATCAAGAAAAAATGCACCAGTCACCAGTAGTAGGTATATAATTAGATAAATAATGGATGATTATTATTAGTTTGTTTACTTTTTACTAAAAAATCTTAAATTAAGTTGATATTTTGTTGAAATTTCTAAAAATCCTGAGATTTTAAGAGATTTGCGAAATCCGCCCGCAATCCTGAGAAATGTCTAAAAATCCTGAGATCTCAGGACAAATCCGGAGATCTGGTAACCCTAGCCACACCACTACTCGAAAACAAGAAGATTGTATCCATTGGTTGTTTTTATTATTCCTTGGTAACAACAGTTCTTTCAAGTTCACCGATTAAGAATACCAATCGACGTCCACGCTCTTTCACCCAATTGAGTCACTATTGAAGCGAACGCAGCCACGTGTGCCACGCCACTGTACCACATAAATCTACAGGCAGGAAGCTGGTGATTCGTCGAACCCTGTCGGGTGAGTGTCATTGAATTAGGCACAATTACGGCTAGCACGCGAGTTGTTGGAGTTAAAATGACGCTGGTTATTTGATGTGTAGTGTATTGGTGGACGTCTTATGATGGATTTTTGTAGGGTTCTGGAATAAATTGACTTATTGACTGAGCAAGTAAAGCGCCTCTGCTTCATTTAAGTCCGGCAAAATTGTTTTTCGTCTGTCAGTTTGTTGATTCTCCTATTATACAGCTCGTAACAATACCTGAAGGGTTACTGCGGTTCGTTTCGATACGACATCGATACTGTTATACGATGATTCTACTGTCACATTCTGATAGTAGCGTGACAGTAGAACCATCGTTATGACAGTATCGTTGTCGTATCGAAACGAACCGAAGTAACCCTCCAGGAGGGTTACTTCGGTTCTCCTGGTCGTATTTCTTAAACTGATCTTCGCCAAACTTGGGATATAGGTAGATCGAAATTATTATTTTTTTTGTGAGGGTATTTTGTTTGGTCGGTATTCCGACCATTAAATAAATAAAATAAATAAATTTCCAAATTAATGTGTACAAAAATTACTTAAGGTCAAATTTTAATTTAAATCTAAATTACAGAAATGCCTGAACTAGGAAAATCCTGTATCATTAGGGGGACATTGATAATTTAGCCACATGGGAAAAAAATGTGAGCTATCACAGGCCGTCTGGCAGATGAGAAACTTAACTCGCTACGTATACCTAGTACATATAGCGTGGCGAGGTGTCGCCACGGCCTGTATCGCCACGACAAATTTTAGGTTAACCCTCGTCTATAGATGTTTCACATCAAAAAGTTTTAAAATCTGCGAAATAAACATAATTCTAACATGTTTCTCGCCATTTCTCTATAATATCTCTTCCAAAAGGGGATTTGTTTCTTATATTGAATTTTAGGTTTTTTTTTAAATAAGTTCAAAGATTTATGTTTCAAATCATTCAAACATGGCTTATTTTAAAGGTTAAAATATTGTTAAACATTAAAAATTAACTGTATATAAACCGAACTATCCATTCAAACCAAAATTGACCGCTGCGCAAAACCAACTTAATTTCATACATTTTATTCTCGCCATATTTAAAATAACTTATCCAAAATCAGTCATAAAAATCGTTTTAACGACAAATAAAATAGTGAACTCTGATAACAATGAGAATATATTTTTAAATATGTATAAGAAGTAACAAAGTAAATGAACGCTAAATATAATTATTCAAAGAAGTTAACCGGAAGAAAACGATTATATTTTATCAACATTTATCTTAAAAAAGGCAAAACAATCTTAGAATATGATGTAAGCAATCGGTTGTTTCTGTGACACGAGGAGCTTATTTGCCCGGATGTTATTAGCATTATTTCGTTCGCTATGAACAATTTTGCTAAATCTGACGACATTTGTGACGTCGCGTCGTCGCGTCACATAAAAGGTAGCGGTTTCGATGCCTGGCGAGAACAAGTATTTATACTTTCCTATAAAATTGGATACAAGTTCTAGGTGTTTTTTTTATTTAACCCGGCGCCAATGACGTGAAAATAATTTCAAAGACAATGACCATAGGTGACCCAAATTTCATCGATCGATTTTCAGGAAAATTAACAAGTCAGCTTAATTTTAATTATTGTGTATGTATAAAGGATTATTTACTGAGCTAATAAAACAAAAAATATATATTATTATATTATATTATTATGTCGTATTACATAAATCAAATCTTTATTAATTGTTTAACAACACATGCAAAATCATCTATAAAAAACACAACGTGTCTATATTTTTAATTTTTGGAAAATATTTCTTAGTAATAATAGGAATTATTTATCTTATCTAGTAAAAAAGAGATCAAATTCACTTCTTATCATGTAAATACAATAAGATCAGTCTTCTACTTCACAACTTACAGTCATGGAACTGCTGCAAGAAGATCGGCGGTTTTCCTTAGGAATTTTACCTGGGGTTTAGAGGTACCTTAATTTTATTTTATGTGCCATCGCAAATTACGAGACATGGATTATTCAATTGATTTATGCGAGCTAAAGCCATGGTGTTAGTATTTTCGTCCTATTCTTATTATGTTAAAAGATATTGGGTGTTAAAGTTTCACATTTGGGAGTTTCACACAAAACACCACTAGATGTCGTTATTTATCTTGAATATCCATAAATCTGAATTGGTATACCAATATGGCAGTTAATCAAGTCATCTTTCAGTCAATAAATCTTATTAGTTAAAAATAATTCTTTTCTTTATAAATTCTGGACCGATACGTGGAATTCTGTAGTAATTTAATGGTTTTACAAATTCAGATTTATGGACATTCGAGACAAGTAACGACATCTGGTGGTGTTTTGTGTGAAACTCCCAAAAATGTGAAACTTTAACACCCAATATCTTTAAACTTATTAAGAATAGGACGAAAATACTAATACCATGGCTCTAAGTTTACGTAATCAATCGAATAATCCATATTTCATAACTTGCGATTGAAACGATTTTTACAACAAATTGTTTGAAGTGTCGAATATGATATCTGTGGAACAAAGCTGGTCCATTTTGAACGGTCTTCTTATTGCAGTATGAAATCAAATGGTATGAAATCTCGCTGCGCAGGCGGCGTCGCACTGAGCGGGTTAGCTAGGCGGGTAGAGGGGGGCTGTATCTCCAGCTACACTAACGCTCGAGTCATGAAATAGACGCGAAAAAAAATATGAACGTTTAAAACTGCCTTGGGTCAATATGACCCAGCGTCAATGACGCAGGGTTAAAAAAAAGTATTAAGATAAAATAAATAAATAAATTCTGTGAACAACACACAGCGCCATCTAGCCCCGTGGTAAGCTACTAAGCTTGTGTTACGGTGACTAGACAACGGATATAATACTTATATTTATTTTCTTTTGTAAATACATACATATTATACATAGAGGGACACCCAGACCAGACACAAATATTTATTTTATAACCATAAATACTTGCACCCGGCGGGAATCGAACCCGCAACCTCTCAAGATGTACCTAGTTATTCCGTTATCTGGTCACCATATTACATAGTTTCTTGTAAATATTTTGTAAACATATTTCTATGCCAGAGCTACACGGCGCGCCATGTAGCTCCGGCATACGCGCCGCGGCGCAGAATAGGGCTACAGTCTATACTTCGTTTTTTGGTTCTTTGCATTTGATTGACGTTTTTTCTTCAGGAAGATGTGTCATATCGTAGTCTACAATTAAAAAACGAGGTATAGAAGTCCTTTTTCACTGCCAAATTAAGTAATTAATAACAATGATCTAATGTTCATGCGGCATATTAGCGCTTACAAAGTCGACTATTGTTTTATTTCTTCCAACCGTGGGAACTAATATTTTGTAAGCAAGAAGATCCGTCAATAATCTTTATAAACTAGCTGTGTAATTTTTTTACTAATTAGGTAGGTATGATCTAGAAGATTCTATTTTATCTGTAATTAAGTAGGTACACTGGGAAAAAAAACAGGTGATTTTTAGGTTAATTTTGCCGACTTATTAGGTGAAACGCAGACATTCGACTAAGTAGGCTAATTCTACCTAGTGCACTTGGTAAAGCAAAAGTCGGTAAAATTTACCTAGTCCACCCTTGACCAACTTATTAGGTAAACACTATGATTTGGTAATTAACCTACTTATTAGGTAATGGAATATTCATATTCATTATACATGGTAAAATCAACCTACTCACTGGGTATAACGACCCTACTATAAAGGTATTACTTACCTACTTGATAGGTAATATACACCTACTCGCTAGGTTGTTCTAGCCTACTAAATAGGTACCATTAACCTACTCACTTGGTGAGTACATGTTAATGATACCTATTAAGTAGGTTAGAACTACCTAGAAAGTAGGGTAACAGTACCGCGTAAGTAGGTTAGTAATACCTTCATAATAGGGTGGATATACCTAGTGAGTAGGTTAATGGTACCTATTTAGTAGGCTAGGACTACCTAGCGGGTAGGTGTATATCACCTATCAAGTAGGTTAGTAATACCTTTATAGTAGGGTGGATATACCCAGTGAGTAGGTTAGAACTACCTTTGTTTTTCCTTGATCCCGGCGGCACTGCAATGCCGGGCCGAGCGAGTGGAGCGAGCTCCGATCATCCCGTCGCTTTACAAAAATCAGTTTAATATACTGGTCCTCCAATGAAGGAACTTTCAGATATTAAGCTGAAAAGAACAGATACTACACTTTGATGTTAGCCAAAAGGCCAGAAGCGATACTGTAGTAAAATATACGAGCGGTAGTCTATCGACAGAGGTGAAAAACGATACCGCGATTCAGAGATACGAGTGTTTATGTTGTGCCGCCATCTATCATCATCATCTATCACTTTGTATGTCTCACCAACTCAATAGGTATTATTAACCTACTTAATGGGTAATATTAGCAAAATGACTAGGTAGTGTATATACCAACTTAGTAGGTTGTATTAACCAACTAATTTGTTAGTAATAACCTAAGCGCTATGTAGCCCCCAACTAACTTAATGGGTGAAATTAACTTACTTTTTTGGTAAACATACCAAAATAGTCGGTTGCCGATACCTACTAAGTCGGTTATTTTGGGTCTTTATAAAGTAGGTACTTTTAACCTAAATAATAGGTTGATTGTACCAAGCTATTGTGTAATTATTACCAAATCAATAGGTTAATTCTACCTACTTAAAGAGCAAGTTGATAAACCCAATTAGTAGATTATTTTAACCTTAATAAGTAGGTTGCATTTACCGACTCAATACGTTAACGTGTACCTACTATTGGTTAAAACACGGTTTTACCAAAAAGTAGGTTTAATCTACCGACTTTTTGCATTACCAAGCGCACTAGGTAGAATTAGCCTACGTACCTAATATTTTTTTAGGTACATTTTACCTAAATTAGGTACATTTTACCTACTTTTGACATTAACCTACTAGATTAGGTTTGTAATTACCTAACTTTTTTTCCAGTGTATATTGGTAAGGCCGCCTATTTTTAATCGCCTTCAAAAAAGGAGGAGGTTCTGCGTTTAGTATGTGGGCTCCATAGACTCCAACACCTAGTATATTTATATATTAATATCTCGATATTAGAATAGAATAGAAAATAATAATAAAAATATTTTTCATAATAAAAATTAAAAGTAAACATAATAAATGTAGATATGTAAATAGATAAATCTAAAAAAAAAAAAAGAATAGAATAGAAGAATAGAATATAGTTTATTCGCAACAAAAAAACACTAATACATGAACAATAAAAACAAAATACAATAAAGAAACATGATTTGTTGCGAAACGGTCCTCAACTCAGCGTAATGCTAGTCTTTCGGCTAGCGCTGGTCTTCCGTTGGGACCATTTCGGTAAGACGTCAGTAACAGTCAGTACCACAGGAACTATAACTATTTAAAAAATAACACAAACAAGATTATGATACAAGTAACAGCACAGCAATAGACAACACATTTTTTAAACTAAATAATTATGTAAAACAAAATATATATGTAGGAACAAATAACGAATAACAAACAAATAGCTAAAAATGAGCACATCAGACAATTAACAAATGACAGCAGATAAAATCAAAATTTACAAAGGACAGCAGAAGATACCAAAAACAAAATAAAACAATAATAGGAACTATATTGCACTGGTTTCAAGTACCAAAGTCTCTTGCGACTTTTGGTGGCTAAAATAAATTTCTTAAGGTTAAGTCTAAAGCCCCGAACATATTATTATTATGCATGTTAAAGATTCTCCGCGGGATTATTGATTCCCCTGACTTAAACGCTATTCTTTGTAGATTGTTCTCTCCGGATAAATATATACGCGGTCGGAAACACTGTCTTTTTGCAGTGCCGGCGTCGTCCACTGTAAGCCATTCTAAATCTCCCATTCTGCGAAGCCTCAGGACCATTAACACTCTCCTGGATGCAAGCCCTGAATGTGATGTGTTCGCAGATGAATGGAGATCAATATTGTCAGTGTGTTTGGAGTTTTGTGAGAGAAATGTGCGACCGACGACTGTAGTGTGAATGTTTTTCTGTCAATTAATGTAAATGATAACAATAATTGTATCGTGTTAACTGACAATAAATAAATAAATAAATAATGAATGTTTATAAAACAAACAAAGCGTTATTAATCCAATTTATTCACAAATTATTTATGTTCCGGCGTTCACTTTATGAGCTAGTCGAAGTAATGGAGTCGAAGTCAATCAGTTGTTATCGAACAACGTCGACCTACAATCGTTTTTCTACAATGTTTTTTGTTTATAAAAAAATAATAAATTCCGTTTCAAGGGGAGCAGGAGGAAGCCTTAGCTTTGTGGCTTGGCTTGGGTGTGTATGGGGTCCACTGGGTATGTATGGGGTCCACTTAGATCTTTGGGCCCAAGCCAACCTCACCTGCTAGCTTGGTGCACCTGCTGATGAACGGACGAGGCTCTGGCGCAGACTTTCTCTTCGGGGTTGGGAGGTCAGACGGCAGACTTTCCCGTAAAAGTAAAAATCAGAAAAATCAACCATGTAAAGTTTGAAAGAAGATATCAAGCGGACCCTGGGCTCTCGAGAGGGATGCAACCGGGAGCATCGCTCGAATGATGATGAGGAGGAAGCCTGAGCTTTAACTCCATCGTCTTTCTTGTTGATCGAGCGAGCAAAGCGTCTCTGCTTCACAACTCTTTTTAAACTTACACGATTTTCGTCCTTCATTATTATTAAAAACAAGGGTCTAGATTGCGATGTAGATAATCATTGTTATTAATTACTTTGGCGTTTCAGCAAACGCACGCGGGCACAAACAAAAGTATAAAGGCCCTAAGAGCTGATATGCGTGTAAATTGCCTCACTATACGGGATTGTGCCAAGACGAGACGTAAAAGTAGGAAAACGGACCCCGGGCTCCCGAGAGAAATGCAACCAGAAACATCGCTCGGATGATGATGAATCATCAAGATGATAATAAATTATCAATTTATTATCATCTGAATTCGCTCGGACGAATGATGATAATTCAGCATTATTAATAATAATTTTAATAATTATTCTAAATTACCAACCGAGCCAATCACTCGGGAGGACTAGCAAAACTTAAGTTCTCCCCGCGCGGTGGCGGTTAAACCGTTTGGTCCTTAGAAGGGTTGGTGTCAGGCAGGCAGCCGGCCGTAAAAATATTGCCAAATCTATTAGCAGTAGTAAGGATAATGATTGATGACTTACCTACTGCGCCAAACCCAAATATTTGGGGTTTAGCGGACCCCGGGCTCCCGAGAGGGATGCAACCGGGAACATCGCTCGTATGACAGAGAGATCAACCGAGCCAATCACGCCTCTTAGACGTTGACTATTAGTTGATATATTAGTTAAGTCAGTCAGTCAGTCAAGAATTTGAATTGTATTAGGTTTGTTCAAATAATTGAAAAGCCCAGCTAATTGCGGTAGTGTTGTTAACTTATCATAAAACAATCACGTGGTTTAGTTTCCTAGGTTTTTATCACCGAAATTGCGAAACAAGTCTGCACGAAATGTTTTAGATTAGCTAAGTCCCGATCATAAATTACAATAAATAAGTAGGTTATTTCAGAATTTCAGCTTGAACCATTATGAAGTAGTCAGTCTGAAGATCACCATTTTGATGAGTCACCATTTTAAGTATAGTCATGTTCTTACCAGTTACGAACATGTCTACTTAAAAACATACAAACAAACAAACCAACATACATACATAGACTGATTAACACATAACCCTTCTTTGCGTCCGCGTCGCGCAGTCGGGTAAAAAATACCTATCAGACTAGACCATAGATAGATCTATAGACCATGTTGGTCGTGTCCGTGGGATATTAAGTTTTATAAAGTTTGTAATTATAGTTTTTCACCATCTTTTTTAACTAAACCACCAAAACAGAATCTGGTACTACATTCTAAGTAATACAAAAACAACACAAACCAATATAATATTATAGTACAAAAGAGCTAAAAAGTCGCGGGCGGTCTTTTTTTAGGGTTCCGTAGCCAAATGGCAAAAAACGGAACCCTTATAGATTCGTCATGTCTGTCTGTCTGTCTGTCCGTCCGTCCGTATGTCACAGCCACTTTTCTCCGAAACTATAAGAGCTATACTGTTGAAACTTGGTAAGTAGATGTATTCTGTGAACCGCATTAAGATTTTTACATAAAAATAGAAAAAAAAAATACTTTTTGGGGTTCCCCATACTAAGAACTGAAACTCAAAAAATTTTTTTTCACCAAACCTATACATGTGGGGTATCTATGGATAGGTCTTCAAAAATGATATTGAGGTTTCTAGAATCATTTTTTTCTAAACTGCGTAGTTTGCGCGAGAGACACTTCCAAAGTGGTAAAATGTTGGTCCCCCCCCCTGTAACTTCTTAATTAATGGAATGATAAGACTAAAAAAAGTATATAATGTACATTACTATGCAAACTTCCAACGAAAATTGGTTTGAACCAGATCCAGTAGGTAGTTTTTTTTAAAACGTCATAAATCGTAAACCGCAATTTACCATTCAAAACAAAATCTGTAGTATAGATAATGGTACGGAACTCTTCGTGCGCGAGTTCGACTCGCACTTGACCGGTTTTTTCTTGTTCGTTTTGTATTATTTTATAATAATTTGGGTGACTATTTTGTATTGTATGTAATGTTGTGGTTTAGAATAATAAATAATCAATCATACCTCATAAATTTGTAAATAAAATAACTGAAACAGTGAATCAATATATTAGAATCGGGGGCGGATCGTCTTACATAAAATTTTAACTCCTATCATCGGAGGTCCGAAAATGTTTCACATACCATTTATAATCATAATGATCATTCTTCATAAAAAATTTAAAAACTAAATATTAAAATATATAATAATTGAAATTCATAATATCACTATTCATACACTTCATTTTACTAATATTTGTTTTAATATATTTGTTTATCATAATGCTCGAAACTCATAATCATTCCAATAAATAACTTTGATATTCATACATGTGTTTTATTCTAATATTCATTTTTATAAATTTCTTAATCATAAGTGTTTTATGCATAATTATTGAAAATCATAATATCTTTATTCATACATTTGTTTCACCTACTATTGTCATCTTACTTGAATTTTGAAATAAAATATACGGAGCACACCGACTCGGATAGGTTAGGTTAATGTAAGAACATGATTACGCGCAGCGCTTTGGCGAGCGAGCGTAGCGAGCGTGCCGCGGCAGCGGTCGCCAAAGCGCCTAATTACTATAAATAAAAACTATTACTGTCATCTTCATCATGTTATAAATAAAAACTATTACTGTCATAAAACTACTATTGTCATCTTACTTGAATTTTGAAATTAAATATACGGAGCACACCGACTCGGATAGGTTAGGTTAATGTAAGAACATGATTACGCGCAGCGCTTTGGCGAGCGAGCGTAGCGAGCGTGCCGCGGCAGCGGTCGCCAAAGCGCCTAATTACTATAAATAAAAAAAACCTGATATATCTTAATCATGTTTTTATTACAACATTATTAACTAAAGAGTAATTTCTAAGAAGAAATATAATAATAGAATAGAAAATATAATTACATTATGAGTTAACTCCGTTTCAAAAAGAAGATCGCCAGAACACAAGTCAAAAACCATTTATAATTTCACAAAGAGTTTGATTGGGGTAGTTCATAAAAAGTTTTGTTAAAGTTGCCGTTATTAATACAAAAATTATGATAAATGTCTGTTATAAAGTAAGCTATTCTGAACAACGATATTATGAGTTGAAATATGTTCTTAGTAACAATAATTATGAACTAAAGCAATATGATCATTAAATGTTATGAAGAAAAAAAATTATGATTTTAAACTGTTCTTGGTAGTAACAGTATTAATAAAAAAATTATGATCATTAACTATTATGAGCTCCGATGGTAGTAATAAAAATGTCTGAATAAAAAAAGTATGATAAATAAAATTATGAAGAGTGATTATTATGAATTCAAATCGGTAGTAAGACAAACAATAGGACTTAAAATTTTATGTGAGCCAATATGGACCCATTAGAATCAACAGGTTAAATTATAATTATTAAATTATAATTATAATTATATTATATTATAAAATTAAATTATAATTATTCTTTAACGATTTGTCATTCATTTTGCAATTGGATTACCTCTGACAGAAAAATGTACTTAAGTCAACAATATGCGAGTAATTCATCAAGTGAACATCCTTTGAAGCAACAATCGTCAACAATGCCGCGTTTAGCCTGCAAAGGCTGGAACTGCTGGGCTGTCCTCGCCGGCATCCAAGGCCACGAAGCCCTCTTCACAAGGTTCAAGCTTCTATAAGGACACAGCATCACCAGCGTATCTGACAGCTCCCTTCCACATAACTTTACTATTTTACTATTTACATTTTCGATCTCACCCCTCACTCCCAACAAAACGACCAGCACCAATACGATGGAAATCTTCATTGTGGTTTGTTTTTTTTTGTGTATTTTTTCTACTATTTCTTTCTTTTTACCCGACTGCGTGACGCAAGGAAGGGTTATTTTCTTTCTTGTGTGCTTGTCCTTCTTTCTTTCTGGCCAGTCCTCAGTCCTTCCTTCAGTGACTGTTCTCACAATGATGTGTTAGAGAAACTTTCACCGTTTTATATCTGAGCTGAATTTATTAATATTCAAGATCCTGTCATGTTTAACACCTACCTGGTTAATACGATGTGAATAGAGAGACATCGGTGACGTCATATCATACCTGAATGAGCACTGCATGTGCACTATGTGGGTGAAATAATGTCACGTAGGTTTCCTTCCATAGAGTAGGTACTATTAACTACTTTATTTTTAACCGACGTCCAAAAATGGAGGAGGTCTAGGTAGATACCTTCGGTTCATAAATGCTTTTTAGGGTTCCGTACCCAATGGTAATAACGGGACCCTATTACTGAGACTTCGCTGTCTGTCCGTCTGTTTTTTAGTGTGTAAGTTACCAGATTTTTGTATGAAACTCCTAAAGGGTAACTAGTTTTTTAATTTTTCATCAGACTTTTTAAAATTATCCATCTTCTTACTTCTAATCGTATAGTGGCGTGGCTCACCTGGCTAACCTAACCTAAAGACTGCTATCTAAGATAACACGACCGGGACCAACCGCTTAAAATGCCTTCCGAAGTACGGAGGAGCTCGAGAACACGGTTAATGATGAGACGGATTTTTTATGTAGAATTTTATTTGGTTTTGTCATGGAATTGCGTTCTAAGTTGCAAGTTTTGCAGTCAACAATGGCAGTATGATTACTGCAACACACCATGTTTATAGTTGTACATTACAAGGTAGGTAATGGTTACATGTACTTCGAACAGAATAGAAGCATGGTGGAGTGTCACCCTGAACTGCAATGTATTATTGCCATATTATTGCGTTGAATTTGTTAATGGTTGACTGTCATGCAAGTATGTCGATCAAACTATGCATAATTTATATGGAATCATTTTCGAAAAAAAATAACAGATCTAAGATATTATAATTATTGTTATGTGGGCCCGGGTTCCGTAATTTGGGGGCATGGTCGGTCATGGCAGATATAGGTTTAATGACATAAACATATTTACTCTCATGTCTTTATCCAGGGAGGACACAGTCGCCTACGTTCGTATGGAGAAAGAGTAGGTGGACTGCCCTCTTAAAACTTGACATTGGGCTACTTTCCAAACGGCCCTAAACGGTTCATAGCCGATAAAACATTAAAATAAAAGTATAGAGTCAATATGTTTCTTCTAGGCAATCTTGTTGCACCGTCGACCTCATCGTTGTTCCTATCACGAGATGAGGTCAACTGGTAGCCTATCTCATGTAAAAAATAACACTTTTTTTGCATTTACGTTAAAAACTTTTTAATTTTTACTCGACCCTAAAAAGGATGTGATGAGGTTCTCATATGTGGCTATAGTATCTTATCTTACTAATATTATAAAGTACTAGCTGACCCGACAAACGTTGTTTTGCCTAATACATTATAGATAGTAGCCGATTCTCAGACCTACTGAATACGCATATAAAATTTGGTAAAAATCGGTCGCGCCATTTCGGAGGAGTACGGTAACTAACATTGTGACATGGAAATTTTATATATAAGAAAGATAAAGCTGAAAGTTGGTGAGTATGTATGTATGTAGGTATGTGTATATATGTGTGTGTTGTTTACTCAATCAGGTAAAAACCGCTGAACCGATTACCATGAAACTCGGTATGTAGATATAGATAGATAGATACCTGGACACTTGGAATTAATACATAGGCTACTTTTTATCCCAATATTTCCGCGGGATTGGGACTTGGGGCAGGTGAAACCGCGGGGCGCAGCTAGTATTTTATTATATTTTTTTACAATTGAAATTCTCAATGCCATCTAACGTCGAACAGATGAATTAAGGTTACATTCTCATAGTACCTAAGTACCTGTTTAATAATTTTACCATCCAATTTGAATGCGTTAGTTAGCCTAAAGTTTGTACCTTACAAACTTTTAAACTACCTATTTATAAAATTCGACATAAATTGCAGGACATTATTAAATTCATTGTATCGGAAACAGCTTAAAATAAACACATTAAACATAATTATTAGTGCCATCTGATGTACCAAAACGTAACTAACATTTTAGTTTCTTGACTTTTCGTTAGATGTCATGAGCTGTAGTTTTAAGGAAAAATTCTTCCTACTCTTTTCTTCATACAAAAACTTTACAAAACGTAAGGGGGTTATTCTTTAAAATGATTTTTCCTGACTGATCATCATCATCGCACAGTCTAAATTGCTGATAGTAGAAAGTTGAAAAATCTGAACACCATCTCAGTATTAATTATTTACCTACCTACCTCTTATACCACTGTCTACTAAGTTCTTTAGTAAAGTATCATGCCTGACCATATCAAATGCTTTAGGGACTGTAATTGTTAAACACACAGACATACATGAGCTGCTGTGACAGACAGACAGTGTCAGTAGGTAATAATAGGCTCGAAGAGTGTTCTCTAAGCGCTGTAGGCAACCGATAAGAACAGATTTATGAAAGGATTTAGTCAATCCTGAATGTCCTGAAGGTCATGAAACGTTGAGCGTTGAAACGATGCTAAAAGTAATAAACACCACGCGATTAAAACCGCAAAATGTCTTTAATTTCAAGAAATGTTTTTTTTTTAATTCCTACGGGATCGGGACCTATGCTGGTAACACCGCGGGACTCAGCTAGTCAGTCGATAAGAGATAAATATATTGCACGACGTTACACAACGCAATCTAGCCCCAAACTAAGCACTAATAATTTCGCGTCGTGCGAAAGCGCGACTGCAATGCAGGAGGTTGCGGGTTCGATTCCCGCCGGGTGCAAGTATTTATGCTTATAGAATAAATATTTGTGTCTGGTCTGGGTGTCCCTCTATGTATAATATGTATGTATTTACAAAAGAAAAATAAATATAAGTATTATATCCGTTGTCTAGTCACCGTAACACAAGCTTAGTCGCTTACCACGGGGCTAGATGGCGCTGTGTGTTGTTCGGAGAATTTATTTATTATTATTTATTATTTACTAATGTCTTTAATTTCAAGAAATGATTTTTTTTAATTCCTACGTGATCGGGACTTATGCTGGTAACACCGCGGGACTCAGCTAGTCAGTCGATAAGAGATAAATATATTGCACGACGTTACACGACGCAATCTAGCCCCAAACTAAGCACTAGGCTTGTACTATGGGTACTAGACAACGGATATACTACATATTATACTTAGTCGATATAGTAAGATCATTCCTCTGAACTACAACATGGTTGGATAAGATATCCAAGGTCAATGACATTGGACGGGTTAATGAACTTGATCGAACTGACCGATCCTCATACCAAAGGATATTCCTCCCTGTTTATAATTTTTTGTGTTTTAAGTGTGTCTTTCGTTTTTCAAAACATCGGCTGTTTTGACCATTTTTACCTATGCAATTGCTGGATTTTTATCTAAATTATTTTTTTAGATTCGTCGTTTTAGACTCCTGTTTTAGCGCTCTATTATTCTATGTTTGCATGTATAACCAAAGCGCCTAAACTACAAACTATAGATGGGCCGACTATCAGACTAGCCGACTAGTCGGTTTCAAAATTGCCGACTAGACGGCAATACTTGACAAATCATTGTAATTCGGAGATATTCGACTTGGTCTTCATCAAAACACAGATATCAAAAAAATTGACAGAGCTAATTAACGTTGAGATATTTAAGGCGAACCCTGGTAGTGACGTGTTTACTTACGTTTTTCTGACTTAAACTGTACAAATACAATAATTATTGTTTTTTTGCATAAATGTTAGGTAACGACTAGTCGGCACAATTTGCCGACTAGTCGGTCCATCACTACTACAAACTAAACTCTGTATGTAGTGGATTAATCGGTGCGTTGATCTTCAGTCAGTCATTCAGGACAAAAAAATTACATGCCTAGATGATCTTATAATCTTAATAATTCTGTTAAAATAAAAACCTACATTCGCGCAATGCAATATTTGTTGCGCAAAAAGCTCATGCATTTATTGGTGTCGATCATGTCTTAATTTATAATAGTAACAAGATTTTATTTTCTCAATGCTAGTTTTGCAATACAATTACTAGAGATCACGTCTGCAAAGTTTGACCTCAAATGATTACAGGCGCGTTTTGGATTTCAAGTCTCGCACATACCTGGCACGTACCTAATACGTACTAACGTTAGGTACACGAAGCACGTAGTACTTACGTAAACTTAAATACGTATGTATATGTCGTAGAATCGTAGGAATTTTTGCAAAAAACACGTTTTTTTAGAAACTAGCTGCGTCCCGCGGTTTCACCCGTGTAAGTTCCGATCCCGTACGAATATCGGAATCAAAAGCAGCCTATGCTACTTCTCGATAATGTAGCTTTCTTTTCGTGAAAGAATATTTTAAATCGGTTGAAATTTCAATTGAATCGGAAGGCTCTATCTACCTAAGATTGAGCCTTCCGATCCTGCATTTACCATCAGGGTTGGACTCAAGCAAACGTTTTGGTACCCTGTCTGATTCCATTCGATGTACCTACACGTGCGTGAGCAAACATGCCCTTTGGTGAAACTGCGAGGCGCAAGTAGTACCTGGTCTATAGTACCTGATATAAATTCAATAGAGTTGCAGCAATGCAGTCCAGAATAATCGAGCATCTAGAATCTAGATCCAAGTGAATGGTCTATTCATAGATCTGGTTTTATAATGTGTCGTGCTTATCGTATCGCCTTACACAGTTCTCGTGAGAATCCTTTCATATAGTTTGTTCGATTCGTAAGTTGCTTCTGTGACCATGGGTACTGTAGAACTTTCGAAACGACTGTTTAATAACCTGACCAAGTGCGAGTCGGACTCGCGTTCGAAGGGTTCCTTTTTTTGTGATCAAATCTCTTCGTGCACGAGTGCGACTCGCTCACTTTTTCGCACAAAAAACTCGGCCGGTTTTTTTAATCAAAATGATATCCACGCTTATACATCCGGTTTAAAAATAAAACTCATTAAAAAAACATAAATAATGAAACCTTTAAAAAAAGTTTTCCGAAACCGAAACTTCATATGCCATCATTATGTACGGTGAGAACATATAGACAGATACATACAGTATATGGGTTGAATTAGAGAACCTTAATATTTTTACACATTCAAACAAACAATCTACAGGTCGAATTAAAAACCTCCTTTTTTTAAAGTCAGTTAAAAACATTAAATGGCGTGTACCGAAATGCCTTCGCATTTCGGTACACGGACCGGTAATGTCGCTTACTTCCTCTGGTATCTGGGAAGCGGTCACGGAATCAGTAACGCGTGGGAATCTTGCGCATTGTTCATGATTATTACATTACAACACGGCGAATTCTGGTTGGTTCGACTTATAAATGATGAGCTGCGTCCCGCGGTTTAACCGTGTAAGTCCCGTTCCCACGGGAATATCGGAATTAACGGCCGAATACAGAAACGCAACTCAAAATTTGAGTTCTACTTAAACAACTAAGCACCTCTCAAATTCAAAAATTCCCATACTATTTCATACCATTACTAAATTTAGAAGCTTCTCAATTATTTAAGAACGCCTCCAATTTTAAGTGGCGTTTCTGTATTCGGCTGAAAAACTTTTAATCCCGATTAGGTTACTTTTTTTTTTTTTTTAATTCATTTATTTCAGATTAAAATCCATAGATACATTACATGTCAATAAAAATAGATATTAAAAACATAAAAAACACACATTACATAATTAGAAATTAAAATTAATTAATTTAAATAATAAAATAAAATATTTAGCCTATCTTAACCTATACTTGGGTTTGGATCCAGAATGCTCAACATGCACCCTGGTCCAATGCTGCATTATGGGGCATCCCAGATCCATCCTCCAAGTAAACAATTAAACAACAAACAACTTTTAATTTATAAGTAACTTTTGTGTGTTTTACGCAAAAACTACTATACGGATTGCGGTGAAACTTGGAACGTTGATAGCTGGAGACCTGGAATAACATATAGGCTACTATTAATCCCGATTTTAAAGCGAGATCGGAACTTACATGGTTGAAACCGCAGAATGCAGCTGGTCGTTTATAAATCTCACCAGAATTTACCCTAAAAACTTAACATTTTAAATGAAACTCAAATCCTAAAACTAAGCAAATTAAACAAGCACTCGCGTAAGTTCCGATCCCGTGGGAATATCGGGATCAAAAACCTATGTTACTCAAGGTGAATGTACCTTTCTAATGGTGAAAGAGTGATTTTTAAAATCGGTCCAGTACTTTTTGAGTTTATTCATTACAAACATACAGACACACACACAGACCCAAAAATACAAATCTTTCCTCTTTATAATTAAAATAAATTAAAAAATTAAATTAAATAATTTCTCCGAACAACACACAGCGCCATCTAGCCCCGTGGTAAGCGACTAAGCTTGTGTTACGGTGACTAGACAACGGATATAATACTTATATTTATTTTTCTTTTGTAAATACATACATATTATACATAGAGGGACACCCAGACCAGACACAAATATTTATTTTTAAGCATAAATACTTGCACCCGGCATAATATTAGTGTAGAAGTGTATATAGATAAACTAAAAATTAAAAATTAAAAAAACTAGTGTTTAGTAAAAAAAAAAAGTCGCAGAGTAATTCCCACGAACAACGAGTCACTTCCTCAAGTTAGTGCGATCAGTGGTCGTTTTTTAACTGTCCCTCTCGGACGTGTGATGTTAGTACTGTTAGTGCAATTAGTGTAAATTTATCTACTTCACTTGAATTTATCTACTTTAGTGACATGAACCTTTGACCAGTTCAGGTAAGATTTCAAGTCAATTTTCTTTGTGTTTTTATGGAATACTAGCTGCGTCCCGTGGTTTCACCCGCGTAAGTAACGATCCCGTGGGAATATAAGGATTAAAAGTAGCCTATGGTAGGTACGTACGCCTCAATAATGTATCTTTCTATTAGTGAAATAGTTTTTGAAATCGGTCCATTCGTTTCAAACAAACAAATCTTTCCTCTTTATAAAATTATTAGGTTTTTATAAAGAGTTTCGGTTTGGGAAACATACATTAATGTTGCCAACGATTCTTTTTTATAATATTAGTATAGACTGAGAAGGTTTAAACTAAGTTTAGTTAAAAATATTGTACTAAACCTACTGTAAATTTTAATATTCAATGCGTTCATAATAATCTATCTGTTGTCATGGTAGCGACATCTCCATTTCTCATTAATCTTACAATAAACAAGTCAATATTGACTTATAAATTCTGTGCCTACCACCAAATTAACCAGACACCTAATTGTGACCACCAACCAACCCACGAAAGGCTCAATTTAACCTGGTACATCGAAATTACCAAGATATCTAATTAGGAACAAATTTCTTCCCAGCAACAGCGCAACTTAACTTGGTACTTGTAGTTAAGTAAATAAACTTGTCTTACATATGTAGTTATGTAAAGGTGTAATTTATTTCCACCGGATGTCAACGTTGTTTGTGTTTCTGTGAGGCTTCTAGATTTTAATCAGATATGCACAGTACAGAGACAAAATTAGATAAACACCGCTAGGTTCATAATTGCATGTACAATTTTACTACATGGGTACAATAGTAATAGTACCCATGGTACAATCGTACCCACGGTAAATTATTGTAATTATACTGTAGTCGAACAGGTTACTGATAAAGATTTCGCGAACTTTAAAACTGTTTAGATTCGAAAGTCTACCTATTCCCTGGATAAAGATATTAGAGCAAATATGTTTATTTAGAAAATTTATTTTCAAGGAAAAATAGCTTTCAAAAATTTTCACTTATTCACTTTTCACTTTCAAATTTTCACGTATTGGAAGTTTTCACGGCACGAAGCAGGGACTTGCGTAGTCTAGTTGGTATAGACGTTGGGGTACTGACCCAAAGACGCGAGTTCAAGCCTCGCCGCAAGTGAAAATTTTTTAAAGCTATTTTTCCTTGAAAATAAATTTTCTAAATAAAATAGCCTTGAGCTACATACAAAAATTAAAAGAAATTTGTAAATATGTTTATGTTATAAAACCTAATACTCCGACCAACCATGCCACTACCTTTTTTATTATTTTCTAATTAGAATAAAAAAACTTTAGAAAAGATAGAATTAAAAAAAATCTGAACGCAGGTCATGGCTGATATAGGAGTTATGGCATTAACATATTTACTCTAATGTCTTTATCCAGGGAGGAAACAGTCGACTACGTTTGTAAAGTTTGTATGTTATGAGATTAGAAGGAAAACAATTTGTAAACAGCCTCTGTGGTAACAAGATCCCACTCGTCTTCTTTGGTGGCTGCACCGGTCTACGTATCGGTAAGCGGACGAGTTCCCTTGGTGCTATGACTTAGGCCGGTGGGTGATAACAACCCCCAAAAGGGCCTCTTCCTAGCAAGAAACCCCGTTTTGGTCGCCTTTTACGCCGGGCATACCATGGTCATATTCTTTTAGACCAGTACTACATGGTCCATTGTTTTAGTTGACTTCGGAGCCCTGATAAGTCAAATTTCCTGATTCTGATAAAAGTTTATTAAAAACTGGTTTTAACCAAATTAATTAATTTTCACTGAAAAAATGGGATTGATTTGAAATCAGTCAAAAAATATATAAATTTAGATAGATAAGACATAACTTTATACCTCTATTATAGGTAATGTCGTAACATCGCTGTTTAGGTTAGCACGACGACAACTTGTTACTTTTTTGCTGATTTGACAATGTTTAGTTCCGTGACTAATTTGCCACTACCATATACATAGAACAACTATGTATTTTTGTATTCGGAAAATATAATTATTACTAAGAAAATCTCCGTATTGAAATTTTTGAAATAAGTACATCTGAGTGATATGCCTATATGTTTCCGGGTGCATCCCTCTCGGGAGTTCGCGGTCCGCGAAAACCAAAACGGACAGACAGACAGCGAAATCCCAGTAATACGGTCCCATTTTAACCCTTTAGGTACAGAACGCTAATAAATAAAACTATTTATAAACTTTTAAACATTCACACGTTTACTAAATATAGTTTCATTTCCCTGGGTCTTTATCGGGTATTATTATTTATTTTCCCCTAGCGACCAAGACCGTTGTAACATGGTTGAAACGTCGAGGTAAGAAAGACCCGGGGAAATGTAAATAAAACTATATTAGTAGAGATGGGCCGACTAGGGGTTCTGCCGACTAGCAGACTAGCCGACTAGTCGGTTCTAAAATTGCCGGCAGTCGGCAATGCAGATCATTATAATTCCGAGATATTTGGGTTAATCATGATCACTCGGCGATTGTTGCTATTTTTGGATAAGTTTGCACTTCGAAAACGGTAGCGAAACTTCGAAAAAATGGTTGAAATAAAAATAAAAGTTGGCAAAAAAATGGAACTGAGGCATAGTTATGACATTTTAGATGTTTAGATGATGTATGTAAGCTATGACGTGTTTTGTTTACGATTTTCTGACTACCCACCTTCTAAACTGTACTACTAATTGAATAAATATTGGTTTTATTGTATAATTATTGTTAGTTGCCGACTAGTTGGTTGAACTGCCGACTAGTCGGCTTTCCCGACTAGTCGGCGACTAGTCGGCCCATCTCTTTATATTAGTAAATAGGTGTAAATAGATCGAATGTGGTAGGTACCTATATACTAGAACAAACTTGCTATCTTAAAAAGGTAATGCACTTGGCCCACACGGGTCTGCTATGTAAATTCAAATGTCGTCGTCGTTGTTGCGCGCGCGCAACTATGACAGGTGCACAGATATTGTAAACGGGTCAAAAGCAGAAGTGCTTGCGAGTCTGATAAACTATAAACTATCTACATTTTCCCGGGTCTTAATCGCGTATTATAATGTATTTTCGATATTTCAACCAAGTTACAATGGTTGAAACGTCGAGGTACAGTGTCCCCTCGCGACCGAAACCATTGTAACACGGCTGAAACGTCGAGGTAAGAAAATAAATAATAATATGCGATTAAGACCCGGGAAAATTTAAGTTTGTTAAGAATTTAAGAGTTCATAAACTATATTTTTAATAGCAGAATTGTCAGGGCAGCTTAGTAATAGAATTAATTATTTCGGACAAAAAACCTAGTCTCCTACTCATCCGAGCGATGTTCCTGGTTGCATCCCTCTCGGGAGCCCGGGGTTTGCTAAACCCCAAAAAGATTTTTTTTATTTGAGGTCTGCTCAGTAGGTTAATAGGTTTATTGACCATACATTCTGCAAATAGATTTGACAATGTCTGCCTGCCACAAACCCTCCTAGGGACCAAACAGTTAATCCGCCACCGCGCGGGAAGAACTTAAAGTTTTCTAGTCTACCTCAGATCCCGACAACACTCGCAGGAAGCGCACCCTATTTTATGCCGGGAAAAATTTTTGGTGTAAAAAACGTAACAGACAGACACATAGATAGCCAGACAGAGTTACTATCGTAGGTATTTATAATATTAGTTAAAACTTTTAAGTAAAATTTGTATTATTTTTAGACTATTTTGTGGCAAGACGTCGCTGCCGTTCACCATTTATACTCCGTTTTACAAATTTCAGACTGCAATCTGACGTTTTGGTTCTATGTATTTGACGTTTTCTTTAGAAAGATGTGTCAAATCATAGTCTACAATTAAAAAACGAAGTGTAAAAGTGTCATCCAACATTTTCTCATGGTCGGTGAAGTTATAGCGCAGGTTCCACATGAATGTATAATGTCCAGTAAGTACCGTTGGCTGCTAATAAATTGAGTGCCGATGAGTCAACCAGAACGTGCTTTGAATGTACTGGTGGATAGAAAAGAGTTAACTAAAATCTTGATCTCTCTTAGAAAAGTTACGTTTGTTGAAATATAATATTACCAGCTGCGCCCTGCGGTTTTACCCGCGTAAGTCCCGATCCCGCGGGAATATCGGGATAAAAAGTAGCCTATGTGTTATTTTAGGTCTCCAGCTATGTATATTCCAAGTTTCATCGCAATCGGTTCAGTAGTTTTTCCGTGAAAGAGTAACAAACATCCAAACATCCATACAAACTTTCACATTTATAATATTAGTAGGATTTAACTCTCTTGCTCATTTTATAAATAAAGTTAAGTGTGGTGTAGGTGAGATAATAAAATATAATACCCATTGAATTATTTTTAGGTTTTAATCGCGTTGATTTAAACGTCGAGCGTTGAAAAATGTAGTAACGCAATTAAAACCGAAATGATGAGCATCTTGAAAACCGAAGAAAATTGTATACCTAATATTTTATTTAGGTTAAGTTCGTCTGGAAGTGTCTGCTTAATAATGAAACGATGAAATACCCTGGATTAGAAGATAAGTCCCAATAACAAAATGTTTGTAGGTACTTTTGTTATATTAGTAGTAGGTACTAATTGGTAAAAAATACATTAACAAACAACCGGGTTCCAGGTGTAAAGGTATGTGGACTAAGCTATTAGCTCCAGGAACAATCCAAAGCGGGAGTCACGTCAACTTTAATTATATCCACTTGAATTATGATTATTAGTTGTGTTATTTATAATAACTAATATAACCTAACCATCAGGGTCAAATCTCAAACGCGAAACGTTTCTATAGAATCTCAAATGAACAAAATAATTGAACACTTCTGCTTGCGATTGTACCGGTGTGGTGTGCTGTGACAGTCAAGCTTGCATGTCTTGCCTTAAGCACACAAACACAAGGCGATAGAGCGTAGTGAGTGTCAACAAATGGCAAAATATTCTTGCCAAGGTGCACTAAAAACGATAAGAAATACAAAATATATTGGGCGTTTTTAAGTGTCATTTATTTAATTTAAGTTTTTATGCTTTAATACGAGTAGCATTTTTTATACTATCATATTTTAACCCAGTTTAAGTAAAGTGTAAAATCATATGTCAGGTTTTCTGTATAGGTACCAAGAGTAGGTACCTACGTCAAAAGTCAAATCAGTATAATAATATATTTTAAAAACTTTTTTCGCAGAATAATTTAATAATTCATAATTTAAAATAAAAAATATTAAAGAAGTTGCTTTGTTGTTGTTGATTTGTAGCTGGAATAATGTCTCGAACCGTGTCAATAAATAAAACTTGAATATTTAACTTACCAAATTGAAAATGCTTCATCATTTCAAAACCAAAGCAGGTGATTAGGGGCAAAAACTTGAATCTACACAATTAGAATTAAATCTAAAATTAGACTGTTTATTTAAACAAGTGTAAAATTTAGTTTAAACGCATACACAGTTAAATAAATTTAAAGTTGATTAGACTATTATTTTTTTACGAAATTGTATTAAATTTGTATAGGTACCTACACAAAACCATTAAAATCATATCTATTTTAAATAATTAATAAACTAATAATAATAAAAAATGAAACATATAAAATAAAAATCTATTTTTTTAAGAAACGGTCAAGAAAAATGTAAATGAGCTCTTAATTTTATCATTTTTTTACCGTTGCAATAAATATTAAAGCGATACCATTTCTTCTTTGCTAAATACTGGTCCATGGACGGTCAATCTATCTATATCGGCACCGCACCGCATTCAATACTTATCGAATACTTAGTTTGCGCATATATGTGTGTGTGTGACAGCGAGGCTGCGTGAGCGCCAGTCATCGTCCGAGACGGCAACCGGCCGTGCCTTTTGAATTTAGAACGTGATTTTCGCAATACATTCGAAATATAAATTTTAAAATAACGGTGAGTATTCCTTTTTTTTTCATTTATTTGTTTATTGATTTTGTTTAATTATTTTGTTAACGATTGTACTTACAAGCCGCTGCTGTAGGTAGTAGAATTTTGATTTCTTTGAAAAAGAAAAGAAAAAAAGTTCGGTTACTTTCTTCAGGTAGGTTTTTAAGTGGTTTTCTTTGTTCTCGTTTATTTATTTGTATTTATATGTATATTTATCATTACATAACTATAATGCAATTATTCGAACAGTCTGAGACCAAATTTTTTATACTTTTTAACCAACGTCAAAAAAAAAAAGTGGAGGGTTTTGAGTTGGTTGCGGGTTTTTTAAAGCATACTTACCTAATTATTAATTTGTTTATTTTTGTGTATTTCAGAGTTTTGTGTGTTTTCATTATATTTTGTTTTTCACGTTTGTCATTTGTAATTAGGGAGAAAACAAATAACACTTATGTTTAAATAACAAAAACTGTGAAACTACTTAAATAAATTTTCGGTTGCGCTACTTATCCTATTCAGCATTTTCAACGCTTGACGTTTCGAGGTTCTTCCAGAACTCGTAGAATTAAAACCGTAAAATGAGTTATTATTTAATATTAGCATCGAGAAAACAGAAGAAAAATCATTTTACTTTAATATAATACTATAAAACAAAGTCGCGTCCCGCTGTCCCTATGTCTGTCCCTATGTCCCTATGTATGCGATCTTTAAAAATATCAACAGATTTTGATGTGTTTTTTTTTTAATAGATAGGGTGATTTTTAAGAGGAATGTTTATATAGTTACCTATATTAGCTAAAATCAACGAATATACCTACCTACAACGTGTTTTGAGAACTATATTTAAGAGGACAGTCTACCTACTCTTTTTACCATACAAACGTAGTCGACTGTTTCCTCCCTGGATAAAGACATTATAGCAAATATATTTATGCCATAAAACTTATATCTGTCATGACTATGCATCTACCTTTTTATTTTTTATTATTATTTTAATTAGAAAAAAAAAAAGATAGATACATTGTCATGACAGATATATAAGTTTTATGGCATAAACATATTTGCTCTAAATGTCCAGGGAGGAAAATGTAAACTACGTTTGTATGGAGAAAGAGAATGGAGACTATCCTCTTTTAAGCATTTATATAAATATTTTCTAATTAGAATAAAATTAAAATTCAGAATAATTATAAAATGAAAAAAATCACAACTTGAGATATAGGTTTTATGGCATAAACATAATTTCTCTAACGTCTTTATCCAGGGAAGAAACAGTCGACTACGTTTGTAAAGTTTGTATAAATAAAAGAGTAGGTAGACTTTTTCCTTGATACACTTTTTATACTTACACGATTACGCGATTTAGACGGTGTTTCTGATAACCGAACTACATTAAAATTAATTAACTGTGAATTTATTTCTTTAATAATGGAGGGTACCGCTATTTGTCCTTTTTGAAAGCTATAAAATAATAATAAAAAATGTTAATCGTGACTTCTTTTAGAATTTAGATGATGTCCCAATATTTTTGGATTTTTTAGAAAGTTGTTTGTACAACAAAATATAATTTAAAAAATATTAGATTTATTACTAATTTTATTACAGTCGATTCAGACTTGCATTTGAAATTCAAACAATTTATACTATCTAACCTAGTTAATAAAAACCTAGTAATGTACAAATAGTAGGAGATACGGCGTGTTTTAAGAGGATAGTCTCCATTCTCTTTCTCCATACAAACGTAGTTTACATTTTCCCCCCTGAATAAAGACATTAGAGCAAATATATTTATGCCGTAAAACTTATATCTGTCATGTCATGACTATGCATCTACCTTTTTATTTTTTATTATTATTTTAATTAGAAAAGAAAAGATAGATGCATTGTCATGACAGATATAAGTTTTATGGCATAAACATATTTGCTCTAATGTCTTTATCCAGGGAGGAAAATGTAAACTACGTTTGTATGGAGAAAGAGAATGGAGACTATCATCTTAAGCAACGCCTTCCAAAGCACGGAGGAGCTAGAAAAAGTGGTTTTCTTCCACACCGATTATCGATATCGGTACCCATCCAAGTAGAAGTAGTGACTTGGTTGGGTGACCGATTATTTTTGTGGCAAAAAAACACTTTTTTGAACTTCTCCGTGCTTCTATCTATCTATAGCAGAGTCGCGAATCCACAAATTTTATCTCATCTAATAATATGCGTACCGCGCTAAAAGAAGTTTACACTTCAATAATACCACTAAAATGATAAATGCGAAAATTGTCACTCAGATAGTTTTTATAAACCTGGATTTTTATCCCGGAATTTCCACAGGAACTAGAACTACACGGATAAACCCCCGGGGTATAGCTAGTTAAAAACGAAATATAAAGAGACAGACAGATACGACTGCCAAAAAAGTGATCTTATATGGGTTCCTTCTTTACCTTTTGAGGTATGGAACCCTAAATACTAACATATCTTAGAGGGCGATAAGGTGCAATTGGTTTTTGGCAATTGGCGTATTGGCGCACACATATTATTGGTACTACAGCAGATTAGGTTACCATCTCTATTTGGCCGCCGGACGTCCAGGCTGACTAAAATAGGACATCGTTTTATAGTGGATGTCCCCGAGACCCACACTAAGCATTTCGCTTCGTCATTCCTCATTCGCACCGCAAGACATTGGAATCAGGTGGCTGAAACTGTATTCCCTGGGGAATACAATTTGAGGCCTTCAAGTACATTTAAGCTTTAAGCAGAAGCACATTATGTCATGTGTGATTGCAGTAGGTACGCCATAAAAAAACCATTTGTCTTTTCTTATAAATTAATGTTCCTTTGTGTGGTAAAGACAAACCTTTTTAAAAAGGTATATTATTATACTCATTGTATTGATTTTTATTCATTTTTGCCCTTAACAGATTTCTTACGTACGAGTACATTATGGAACGTGTCCATATAATCAAATTGTTCATGCTTATTAAATATTTCAATCAATATTTCAAACACAATTATTTTACCGAGCGTAAAAATTAAATTATTGTTTACCAAAATATTATGTAAAACATTTTTCAATGACTGCATTAGGTACATATGTTTTATGCGACAATTTAAATCACATGATCACGGTTGTTATCTCAAATAGCAGATAGCAGTCGCTAGGTCAAGTAAGAGGTCTTAGGGCGACCTGACAACTGACAACTCTGGGTGAGCCACACCGCCTATACGAAAAGATGAAGAAAAAGCAAAAAAAAAACCATCAATTTATTGTGTCTCCTTCTTATCGGAGTTCACTAACTGTATTACAGACTAGCTGCGCCCGCGGTTTCAACCGGGTAATTCCCGATCACGCGGGATTTTCCCGCGGTTTCAACCGGGTAATTCCCGATCACGCGGGATTTTCCCGCGGTTTCAACCGGGTAATTCCCGATCACGCGGGATTTTCCAAAAACTCTTTCTTAGTGGATCCTTTCACGCCTCAAATAACGCACTCTCCAAATTGCATGTCTCTAAGACCAGCGGTTTGGGCTCTGCGTTGATAAATAGATCAGTCAGGACATCGAATTTTAAGTTTTTGATGTTTTATACGATAATTTAAATCACATGATCACGGTTACTATCTTAGATAGCAGTCGTTAGGTCAACTTAGTAGCCTTAGTGCGACCTGACAACTCTAACACTAGGTATACGAAAAGTTTTTTTCCCGATCCCGCGGGAATATCGGGATCATGCCTATGTTACTCAGGGTGAATGTGAACGAATCTAATGGTGAATTTTTGAAATCGGTCCAGTAGTTTTTGGGTTTATTCATTACAAACATACACACACAAATACAATTAATCTTTCCTCTTTATAATATTAGTGTAGATATCTTAGTATTTACATTTGTTTTTAAAGAATCAGTGTCGTTTTATCAACTACAGATGGATTGAACTTGACAGAATTGTAACCCTACATAACTACAGCTTATATTTTGTAAGAGATGCAAGCTCAAATCTTGTTGGGTGCAGAATTTTAGAAAGCATTTGTTTAAAACAAAAAATGTTCGCTCTTTTTTATAATAGGGGCTCGTGTGGTCTAGTTGGAATTGACGTTGGGGTAGAGACCCAAAGACGCGAGTTCGAGCCTCGCCGCGAGCGAAAATTTTTAATGCGTATTTTTCCTTAGTTTTTTCCAATAAAGTATGTTTTTATTCTTACAATATATTTTAAAGAAATAGAGACGAATTGAGAACCTCTTTCTTCGGATTTTTGCGAAGTCGGTTAAAAATAAAATAAAGCATAACGGTTCTTGCCAAAAGAGTAGGTCTGTTAATATGCACAGTAAGCATTTTCGATGTAAGAGTGATGTAAATGTACGTGTTTACAAATTGTAAATGCTTTCATGCATTGCAATTATGTCAAGGTTTAAAAACCAATTTTTATTATTGTATTCAATAAAATTGTTTACTTACTTACATTATTGTAAACTTTCTTAAGGGCGTTTATTCCATTCTCTTTCTCCATACAAACGTAGTATACGTTTTCCTCCCTGGATAAAGACATTAGAGCAAATATGTTTATGCCATAAAACTTATATCTGGCATGACTATTCATCTTCCGAATTATTTTTTTCATTTTTTATTATTATTTTAATTAGAAAAAAAAAAGGTTCGTACATTGACAAGACATGACAGATATAGGTTTTATGGCATAAACATATTTGCTCTAATGTCTTTATCCAGGGAGGAAAACGTAAACTACGTTTGTATGGAGAAAGAGAATGGAATGAACCCTCTTAAGTGGTGTGGTTATTTGGAAATACTGCAGTCGATGTGTTGATCATTTTGATGATTTTATTGCAAGTGAGTGTCATAATAAAATAAAAATAGATATTTCTAACGATTTACAACACTATGTTTGTTTCCAGGATTTGATATCTATATAGTATCTATAAGCATTGATCGATCGGTACAATAAAATATAGGGTGTTTATTTTTTTTTGCAAAAAGACTAAAGTTCGATTCCTGGCCAGGGTATTGAATTTTGCAAAAATCAAATCTCTTAGTTTAGGGCCCTAAAGGCCCGTTTAAATGGTTCACTTGTATATTTCTCAAGATAGTATGATACTATTATTATATTATTATACTATTAAAAGCTGATGACTTACAATCAGTAAGTAATCAGCTTTCAATAGTAGCTGTTATTAACTTTAATTTAATTTTCTTTTATTAATCATTTTTAAGTAGATTATTGTAGTTTTTAAGTAGGTTTTGTTTTATAAATCAAATCTCTTAGTTTAGGGCCCTAAAGGCCCGTTTAAATGGTTCACTTGTATATTTCTCAAGATAGTATGATACTATTATTATATTATTATTATTATACTATTAAAAGCTGATGACTTACAATCAGTTAGTAATCAGCTTTCAATAGTAGCTGTTATTAACTTTAATTTAATTTTCTTTTATTAATCATTTTTAAGTAGATTATTGTAGTTTTTAAGTAGGTTTTGTTTTATTTGATTAACTGCACATGGGACATTGGATAGCTGATGGTCGGTTAAGTTTATTGACCTGAAGGTCACTGGCATCAAAAGATCCAGACTTAATGTGCTCGGATAACCTGCCTGTCAGAACAATTTATAGGTAGGTGCGTTAAAATCCATTCCAGGTCCATAAGTATCGGAACTTCATAATCACAACATACCATTCAAGCTTTCTTAACAGTTCTTCTCCATAGTTACATTTTCCCGAGGGGAAGGGACCCTCGCGACCAAGACCATTGTAACATGGTTGAAACGCCGAGGTAAGAAAATAAATAATTTTACGGGATTAAGATCCGGGAAAATGTAACTATGTTAACAAATCGTGTGAATTTAAAAAGTTCTTCTCTATCCTAAGTAAAGGTTAGATATTATTATTGGACCAGCTGTGTCCCGCGGTTTTACCCGCGAAGTCCCGATCCCGTGGGAATTTTCCAAAATCCTTACTAGATCGGATAGGTCAAATAAAGAACATACATACATGCCTACATCAAATAAAGAACACACTCTCTAAATTTCAGCTCTCTACTACCAACGGTTTTTAAGCTGTGTGTTGATCAGTCGGGTTCATTCCGTTTCCCCCAATTCCGTTTCCCCCTGTTTCGATTCCCCCCGAAAAATATTTATTATAGGTACCTAACCTATGTATTTTGGTGATTTGTACAGTCAACAGTTAAAGTTCGAAGAGTGTGAACTGGTCAAGTCCTTTTTTTTTAATACAACAAAAGACGATCGGAGAAGAAACAAAATACGATCGAAACGGAAACAAAAGACGATCGAAATGGAAAAAAAGACGATCGAAATGGAAACAAAAGACGATCGAAACGAAAACAAAAGACGAAGTATTAAGTCAGGACAAAGTATTTTATTATAATTAGATTTCTTCTGTTTTTGATGTATGATTGAAATGAAACTCAGTTTTCGGTTTTAATCGCATGGTGTTTATTACTTTGAGTATTGTTTCAACCCTCAATGTTTGGAGACCTTTAAAGGTAATTTCTTCAGGATTGACGTTGGATTATGTTCCTGTTAAGATCTCGAAACGTTGAGCATTGAAACAATGCTAAAAGGAATGTATACCACGCTATTAAAACCGAAAAATGAGTTTAGTTTAATCTTAAGGTTGCCTAGAAGAAATTACGTTTAGCTATAATGTCGCCCATTTGTGCCACGTTCGATTTCTGAGCTTTTTGTGTTTCTTTACATACGACGACACAGTAAGTAGATACGTAACTCCAAACAAAGACAGATTCTAGTTTCGATATGACCCGTGTGCCTTGCAGAGTCACCGGTGTGTGGCGAACCGAAACATAGCCAAGGACTTCCTTCGACACCTAAGTAATGTTTTAATAAATTATTGTATATTTCAATACTTTTAAAGTGGAGGTCACTTTAAAAGTATTGAATAAAAGTATTGTTACTGTATTTGACCGAGAAGGCGAAGTGACTCTGCTTCAAGTTTGCTTTCCTCTGTCAGTTGGTATTTTAATTAAAAGTCGGTTTATAAAGCTAGGGTTCCAAGTCTGCTTTCACAATCGTGTCTCAAAATGGAGTGTCGATCATCATCATCCGAGCGTTGTTCCCGGTTGCATCCCTCTCGAGAGCCCGGGGTCCGCTTTCCTACTTTTACGTCTCCACTTCGCACGATCTTCGGCATCCCGTGTAGTGAGGCCATTTGCACGCATATCCGATCTTACAACGTCAAGCCAGCACTTCTTGGGTCTTCCCAATCTGCCGCGGCCGGGCGGAGGCGCCATGGCAAGACATTTGTTTCCCACGTAACTAGCCGGTTTTCGTAGAACGTGGCCGTACCACCGTAAGCGGCATTCTTGCAGTTTGTCTGCAATGTCTCGGACATGAAGGCTGCCCCTGATGCGGGAGTTTCTGACGCGGTCTTTTCGCGTCACTCCACACATCCAGCGCAGCATCTTCATCTCTGTGACACGCAGCTCCTGCTTATGTCGCTCAAGCAATGGCCACGCCTCACTACCAAAATGGAGTGTCGATGGAGTAATAATTGTCATATTTGACTTGTATTTGACTCATTTTGTCTAAAAACGTGTCAAATAAGCGCCAAATATGACATGTCTATCGCGTATTTGACACATTTCTTAGACAAAATGTGTTAAATACACGTCAAATATGACAATTACGATTCTATCCACACGTTATTGAGACCAGACTTTGGACCCTGAGTTGTCGTGGGTATTTTCGATTGGTGGCATATTTTCACAGAGGGGTTATATCTGCCATAAATATGATATCAGTAATATGAAAAGGGTGATCGGGTGTTTATTTTCTAATATTATTTTTTGTCTGAAAAGTAATAGATATATAAAAAAAAAATCATTTGAATTAGATCTCATATAGCGGATATGATGTTATTACATCTCGTATGGAGATGTTCGCCTAGACTCCTAGAACAATCCAAAATTACCGCCACGAAGCACGCTGTATAATATTATTAAAGCTATGGATAAAGAAGTTTTTAGCTCAAACACATTTAACCTTAGTCCTTTGTTCAATGGATACTTAAAAAATAAGACAAAATGATGACATTACATCAAAAAATTGAAAAACATATCCATCAGAATTGTCCATTTCTATAATGTTTACAACAATGTTTTATAATATGTTTCGCAATTTGTAGTTTTTATAAATAAGGTAATTGTATTTTTAATGCTAAGGGTAAAACTGTTTTTTTTTCTATCTCGTGCAAAGCTATCTGATCAGAATACAGAACAACTGATAAACCTAAGCAAAGAATGATTGAAATTGTTCCTCTGATACCTTGTTTAGAGATTATCCTGAGTATTCCTGAGAGGTATCGTGGCCTAGCTGAATAATGCTTGGTGTTTTCGCGAGTCATTCACAAAATGTGAGATATTGCATCCCTTACCTTCTAGGTTAATGCACAAAATGTGAGATATTGCATCCCTTACCTTCTAGGTTAATGCACAAAATGTGAGATATTGCATTCCTTACCTTCTAGGTTAATGCACAAAATGTGAGATATTGCATCCCTTACCTTCTAGGTTAATGGTGCACCCGGGCCACATCACACGTGCCGCAGTTTTTAGTCTTGCAAAAAAAAAACTAGAGCTAGAGGAAACTATTTTTTTTTAATGTACCTACGTTATTCTACATTTTTTAGCTTAAGCCTAGTTCTCTATGAGGTAATTACTTATACAAAAAAACAAAACCGGTATCAGATAATGTTAAGGGTTGATTTTGTTTTTCTTTTTTACCTTCGTGGAAGAGCAAGCCGCGAGTCTTCGGTCAAATAGTCATTTTTTAAGGTAACGGCTGCAAAAGTTTCCCAAATTCATGTTAATTTAATAGTATAATTATACGTAGCATATCCGTTGTCTAGTAACCCATAGTACAAACCTAGCGCTTAGTTTTGGGCTTGATTGCGCTTTGTGTAACGTAGCGCAAGTTTTATTCATGTCCAAACATAACACCTCATATCTCTTCTTTACAGACGATGCTGAAAATAGGTGGTGGTGCCGTGATAGTAGCGGCAATCATCGCCGTCTTCGTGGTAGCCACACAGGGTCGGGATCCGGACCTGGAAGCCCTGGAACATGAAGGTCGGGAGTACGTCGTGCTGCTGGACAAGGCTAGTGGACTGAGGAGGAACAGGGCGTCGAAAGCAGAGTGGCTATATGCTTCCAATATTACTAAGGAGAATGAGGACAAATTAGTAAGTTTACTAAATGGAATTACTATTCTATGTATTCAAACTAGCGAGATTTTCCAAAAACCCTTTCTTATTGGATCTAAACACCACAAATAACACACTCTCCAAATTTCATGTCTCTAGGACCAGCGGTTTGGGCTCTGTTTTGATACCCCGCGGAATAGGTACGCATTAGGAAGGTATAAGATACTCCGCGCATTAGGCAGCCTGGCTGCGGCAGCCAGAATTTGGCTGCGATTTCGTGGCTGCCTAATGCACGGGTTCTCATACCACGGCATATGTTTTACTGGCTGCCACAGCCAGGCTGCTTAGTACGCGGGGTACCTAAGTCAGTCAAGACATTGAACAGGTAACAAAACATCTTACTGTTATGTTTGCAGATGATGCGACAGTGTATATCTCAAAAGACAATTTGACCCATGCTGAATTTGAAATAGAAATAAACAGAACCTTAGAATTAATTATAAATTGGTTAGGAAATATTAATTTAGATAGATAGATAAAAACTTTATTGCACCAAAAATTTACAAAACTCATTACAAAAACAAAAACTTACAGCTAATTTTAAAATAGGTACAATGGGCGGCCTTATCGCTAAAAGCGATCTCTTCCAGGCAACCTTTGGATGGACAAGAATTGTAGGAGGGGATGGGTGGGTATAAACGCGTGAAAATAAATTAAATGGTGAGAAATATAAATAACAATTCAAGTAGGTACATAATAGATACAAATGTGTTACAAATTAATAATATACAATATATTTATAAATATAAATAGGTACTATGCTAATAGTATACATACATATAAATATAATACACATATAAATACAATATATAAACAATAAAATACACATAAAAATACAATTATTTACAAAAAATACATAAAAGTGTAGGTAATAAATAGACACTTATTTATTTGATCTACCAGATTTGACAAGATCAAGGTAATGTTTGTAGACGTTTGCTTTAAAAATTGCCAACGACTTACATTGGCGGATAGACGCAGGCAGCGCATTCCACAATTCCACACCGCGAGCGGTGAAGGAATTTTGATAGAAGGTGGAGGAACGATCAGGGATTGTTAGAAGAAGAGCCTTGGAAGAACGGACGAATTGAGTTGGGGGGTGACTAAATTTGAAGCGGGATTTTAAATAAGAGGGTGATGTGGGGAGAAAGAGAATTCTATAAAGAAGAGAGAGAATATGAGAGTCCCTACGCAGACGAATGGGCAACCATTTAAGCTTTCCGCGGTATTCCGAGACATGGTCAAATTTACGAAAAAGTAAAAAAAAAAGTTAATCCTTTTAATTTAAAAGTTAATGTAAATAAAACTATGTTTATGCAACTTAAAAGCTACAGAGCTAAACCTAAAATTGTAAATGTTATGCACAGTAATTCAAAAATTGTTGAAGTTTCGGAAACTAAATTTCTTGGTATAATTATCGATTGTCACCTTAGCTGGAAAACTCAAATTAAGAAAGTTAATAACTTTTTATCTTAATATTGCTTTTGTTTAACAATAATTGTTAATATAACTTCAATAAATGTTGCTAAAACGGCATACTATGGTTATGTCTATCCTCATTTGAGTTAAGGTATTATCTTTTGGGGAAATTCTGTTAATTTCGAATCCACCTTTATACTACAAAAAAGATGATACCCTACGTAAGATTTTCAAAGATGAAAAGTTTCTAACCCTAATAAGTATTTATATATTGGAAATCTGCTTATTTTTTAAAAACAACAAAGGTTATTTTTTTAGAAAAATCTCAATTAGGTCTGTGAGTCAAAGAGACAAACATAAATATAATATAAGCATACCTCAAGTAAACAATCATACATTTTATAAAAGTTCATATTACACCGCAATAAAATTTTTACCCCTACACATTAAGGTACTAAACGGTGTTATATTCCAAAACAAATTGAAAGCTTGGCTCATATCTAAGGTATTTTATAATCTTACAGAATTTGTCGATAACGACGAAAGGTAATATAAATATTGTTGTTCTACTTTAGATTAAAATTATATTTTAAGGCCCTACTGTCACCTTACCCTATTGCATGCTCGAAATGAGTAAACTGTTGAAACTATTTATATTTTAAGACCTCCAATGTACACAGTTATAGCAATAAAAATATTCTTATTCTTATTCCTACTCCTACTCCTACTCCTACTCCTACTCCTACTCCTACTCCTACTCCTACTCCCACTCCTTTTCCCATTCCCATTCCCATTCCCATTCCCATTCCCATTCCCATTCCCATTCCCATTCCCATTCCCATTCCCATTCCCATTCCCATTCCCATTCCCATTCCCATTCCCATTCCCATTCCCATTCCCATTCCCATTCCCATTCCCATTCCCATTCCCATTCCCATTCCCATTCCCATTCCCATTCCCATTCCCATTCCCATTCCCATTCCCATTCCCATTCCCATTCCCATTCCCATTCCCATTCCCATTCCCATTCCCATTCCCATTCCCATTCCCATTCCCATTCCCATTCCCATTCCCATTCCCATTCCCATTCCCATTCCCATTCCCATTCCCATTCCCATTCCCATTCCCATTCCCATTCCCATTCCCATTCCCATTCCCATTCCCATTCCCATTCCCATTCCCATTCCCATTCCCATTCCCATTCCCATTCCCATTCCCATTCCCATTCCCATTCCCATTCCCATTCCCATTCCCATTCCCATTCCCATTCCCATTCCCATTCCCATTCCCATTCCCATTCCCATTCCCATTCCCATTCCCATTCCCATTCCCATTCCCATTCCCATTCCCATTCCCATTCCCATTCCCATTCCCATTCCCATTCCCATTCCCATTCCCATTCCCATTCCCATTCCCATTCCCATTCCCATTCCCATTCCCATTCCCATTCCCATTCCCATTCCCATTCCCATTCCCATTCCCATTCCCATTCCCATTCCCATTCCCATTCCCATTCCCATTCCCATTCCCATTCCCATTCCCATTCCCATTCCCATTCCCATTCCCATTCCCATTCCCATTCCCATTCCCATTCCCATTCCCATTCCCATTCCCATTCCCATTCCCATTCCCATTCCCATTCCCATTCCCATTCCCATTCCCATTCCCATTCCCATTCCCATTCCCATTCCCATTCCCATTCCCATTCCCATTCCCATTCCCATTCCCATTCCCATTCCCATTCCCATTCCCATTCCCATTCCCATTCCCATTCCCATTCCCATTCCCATTCCCATTCCCATTCCCATTCCCATTCCCATTCCCATTCCCATTCCCATTCCCATTCCCATTCCCATTCCCATTCCCATTCCCATTCCCATTCCCATTCCCATTCCCATTCCCATTCCCATTCCCATTCCCATTCCCATTCCCATTCCCATTCCCATTCTCATTCTCATTCTCATTCTCATTCTCATTCTTATTCTTATTCAGGAGAAGTGTTGCACGAACTCAAATGTAAGGGTTTATGATGTTGCCGATTTTTTTGTTATTTTTATTGTTATATAAATTTGTTAACCTTGACATTAATAAATTAAAATAATTACATAAGTAGTTTTGTGTACTGGTATTAACGCTTTTTATGAAACAATCACTCAGTCTATTAAAAGAATAATAAAAAATTGATGACAATCTGGTTGTAAATAGCCTGACACCTGGAACAAAACATGAGTTATTTTTTACCACAAAATTTTCACCGACTTAAGCTGTAGCTAGACGCTATCAGTATATGCCTAAAAGTAAGATAAAGAAAATAACTTATTTACTATACTTATTTTAGATTCAAATACGCCTAGAAATTTCTCAGCAAGAGAAACAAGCGTGGGAAGAGACCAAGATGTACAGATGGCAGGACTTCCAAGACTTTTCACTCAGGAGGATGTTTAAGAAATACAGCGAGCTCGGTACTGCTGCGTTGCCAGAGGACAAATACAAGAAAATGATGAGAGCTGTCTCTGGCATGGAAGCGAACTATGCTACAGCTAAGATCTGCTCTTTTAAGAATTCTTCGAAATGTGATCTGGCTTTAGAGCCTGGTGAGTGCATTGCTGATTAGTATTTTCAAAGAATTTATCTGTATTTTTTGTCCTATAGTCTACACTAATATTATAAAGAGAAAAATTATTTATTTATTTATTTATTTATATTTTTGTGTGTGTGTGTATGTTTGTAATGAGTAAACTCAAAAACTACTCTGCCGATTTCAAAAATTCTTTCACCATTAGAAAGCTACATTCACCTTGAGTAACATAGGCTTTTGATCCCGATATTCCCACGGGATCGGGACTTACGCGAATGAAACCGCGGGACGCAGCTAGTAAACAATAATTTAGCAAAATGCTCTCAGCTAAGCTGTTTCTGCTCCAAAAGAGTGGTGCAAAATTATAATCTGATTTGAATCTTGGATCTGAATTCGTGAATCTGTTAGACCATCTGCTCGTTCCATCATTTTTATTAGTTGTTTTGCTCCTATTTCAAAAACAGTTGTGAATTTCAGATTTAACAGAACTGTTCGCCAAGAATCAGGATCCTGAGGAGCTGAAACATCTCTGGGTGGAGTGGCATAAGGTAGCTGGAGCAAAGGCAAAAGACAACTTTACCGAATACGTGGACTTGTATAACGAAGCTGCTAAACTAAATAGTAAGTTATCACAGATATTATTTTAAAATGAGTTAATACCTAAATCGGCTTAGGAGGCAACTCACATACTAGCATTCTCATAAGTGTGTGAGTTGCCCACGATCTTGTCAAACTTACGCAACTCACCAACGTGCGAGATTATTAGTATGTGAGTAGCTTCCTAAGTCTGATAAGATAATGTGTGAGATGGCCGCTAAATCTCGCATCCCAAATATCCTAGAGTTTTCTGTTTCATCTTTTCGTAGTAGCGGAATGTTTCGGTATCATGATTTGAAGTATTTTGAGAGCCCATCTTTAAGATGTGAGTAAATAAATATTTCTATCTTCTAGGCAAACGTGTATTTAAAAGTTGTTTAATAGGTGAGGTAAATACTGGAATATATTATTATATCCAGGGAAATACAGAGAAGTACACCAATAATTAGTGAACATTTTCTAAATAATACCGGTTATGGAATCTGTGCAACTATTTTTCCTTGACCGTAAAACTTGGGTTTTTCAAGAAATAAAGATACCTTTGAGGTTTTTTACCTATTAAAATTAAAAAAAAATTAAAATTCATTTATTTCAGATAACGATGATCCATATTACATATTACATTAAAATTAAAATTAAATTGAATTGAATTAAAAATGATAAAAATAAAATTAAGATTATAAAATCAAAAACCACAAAACACAACATTAATTCGTATAGGTACTATGACGCAGGTTCACTCGAGCAACAGTCAATTTATAGGAAATGTTCCCTGATTGACCGCCACTCCCATGAAATGCACCATAAATGGAGAGTTGACCCTCTCCGCAACTGTAAAAATAAAAAAAACTAACTAAACTACTCTACTTTCCGCTATTAAATTATATTTTTAATTTGGAGACGAAATCCTTTGTAGTTTTGAGCCAATTGCGGTCATTGCATTTTTTTGAGTTGTGCGTTGATACTCAGGCGAGAATCAAAACAAACAATTTTTTAAGTCCTTTTGGTTTTTACCTTTCCTTTCTTATCAGATGCCTACATCATATAAAGAAAACACTCTCCAAATTTCAGCTTTCTAATATCATGGATTTTTAGGCTTTGCGTTTCCTAAACCGCTGATCCATCAGTCAGTCATCATTAATCATTACATTAGTCAGTTCTGACATACCATTTTATAGATATAAATAATATAAAATAAATGAATTCTATGAACAACACACAGCGCCATCTAGCCCCGTGGTAAGCGACTAAGCTTGTGTTACGGTGACTAGACAACGGATATAATACTTATATTTATTTTTCTTTTGTAAACATACATACATATTATACATAGAGGGACACCCAGACCAGACACAAATATTTATTTTATAAGCATAAATACTTGCACCCGGCGGGAATCGAACCCGCAACCTCCCGCATTGCAGTCGCGCTTTCGCACGACGCGCCACAGAGGTCGTCAGATATAGATAGATACAATAAAGTCAAAACTAACTAAGTTAAAGAATCCCAAATCACGCTAGGAAAAAGTATCACCAGCAGTTCCTGTTATAATAATAATAATAATAATAAATCATTTATTGGCACATAAAAAAAAAAAAAAAAAAACACTTTTACATGTGGCCCTGTTTCCCGGAATAGCGTGAGCTGTGGCCCAGGATAACAGTTCCCCCCTTAATATTACATTTAGATATTCATTATATTTACGTGCATTATATATATAATATTAAACTAAACTATGTTCTGCCTGATCCATTTAAGACAAGTATAAACAGAAGAAATGACAATTACAATTCAGATTTACAAGAAGAAGAAAAAGAAAATTCAGTCCAACAACTGTTCCACACCGTCGTAATCCATTACTCTGATCCAATTATAAACTAGTGTTTTCAATTTATATTTGTTCAACTCTACTATTTTCATTTTTGAGTCAAGAGCATTATATAATTTCGGCGCAATGTATATATAATGTCTTTTAGCAGTAGAGCTTACAAGAAATGATTCAGGACAGCGGTTTGTTCTCTTTTTTATTCTTACTTTCGTGGGAACAACTTCTCGGTGGAAACGTTGTATGCATTGATAAATGTATAATTTTCGTACGCTTAAAACATTAGTTTGTACATATAAATTTGTGGTTGGGAATCTGAAAGGTAGGAAGCACATTGTTTTTAGTAAAGCTCTCTGAGCACGTTCAACCTCTATCATTAGCGTTTTAGCTGCTCCTCCCCAAGAACTGATACAGTAGTTGATGACACACTGAGCCAGAGCTTTGTACGTTTGCAATACTAAATCTCTATCTGCAACTTCTCTAAGATGTTTAAAGATAAATATCATTTTTCTAATGCGATTTGCCATACTGCTTATGTGTTCTTCCCATCTCAGCTTTTCATCAACCACTACACCCAGGTATTTAATGCTACCTACTTTAGATAACTTATCACAATTGCAATTTAGAATACCATTATAATTACTACAGGAGGACGCGTGAACGGTCAAGGTGAAGTCATTGGGCGGATTTGTGACAGCAGTTTTGTTGAAGCACATGTACTTTGTTTTAGATATGTTCAGTGACAATAAACTATTCTCCAACCAATCGGCTACTCGAGTCATACCATGTTGAGCTATTTTATGGGTGTACGCCCAAGTTTTGCCATGGAATAATAGGACCGTGTCGTCCGCGAACATTACAAGTTCAGCACCCCCGGCATCTAGCTCACATAAAGAGTTAATATAGACCAAAAACAGCGTTGGGCCGAGGGTACTGCCTTGAGGAACCCCGTACGTGCATGATGACGTGTTACTGATATGATTATCGAGCTTAACCATCTGCCTTCGATTACTAAGATAATCTCTAAACCAATGCAAAGGTACTCCTCTGATTCCCATGTTTCCTAATCTTACTAAAAGAATAGGAATAGAGACAGTATCGAATGCTTTCTGGAGATCGAGAAAGATGCCCAGGCATCGGTCGCCCTTCTCGATATGGGAAGTTATGTAGGTAGTCAGTTTAAGCACTGCGTCATCAGTTGAGCACCCAGCCCTAAACCCAAACTGGTTTTCTGATAATAATTTATTACTCTCCAGATAATGAACCAGCCGTTTATTCATTAATTTCTCTAATATTTTCGACAGTACACATAGCAGAGAGATTGGTCTGTAGTTAGATGTTTTTTTCTTGTCTCCGGTTTTAAATACTGGACAAACTATAGCCTGCTTAAAAATACCCGGGAAAACTCCACTAGAGAAACTTAGGTTACATAGATGACTAATTAGCCCTGATAGTTCATTCTTAAACATTTCAAGAAGTTGAGTGGGTATATTATCGTAGCCAACTGATTTGCTATTTTTTAAGCCACTTATAACTGATATTACTTCCTTGGGATCAGTTGGTGTAAGCATCATGGAGGCTGAGGGACTCACAGAAGAGATAGATTGTTCAGCTAATTCGCTGTCACTTTTATTTATCCTACCAATGATTTGATTCGCCAGTTCGCTGCCCACACTTGCAAAATAGTTATTGACTTTGTCTAATGCATTAGTCGGTGTACGTTCGTTAGATAGCAGTTCATTATTTTTGGGCCGGGTTTTATTAATACTACACACTTCTTTAATTACCTGCCACGTCTTCCTAGAATTACCTAGATTCTCCCTAATTTTCTTTTTGTAATATTGTGTTTTCGCTGTCTTAACTAATTTATTGCACAACTTCCTATATTGTATGTATTTTTCTTTAAGAATAGGGTCGTCAGTTCTTTTAACCTTACTATACATGACATTGCGTTTCCTAATTGATCTAACTATCCCTTCAGTAATCCAAGGCTTCAAAGGTTGCCTCTTTTTTGAAAGTTTTTTAGTTGTAGTATTTTCTTTCAACAGGTTTTGGAGCATTAGCGTTAACACATTGGCAGCTTCATTAGCATCAAGTATATCGAAAAAGCTACTCCAATGTTCCCATTTTTCAAGTTGTGTACCTATTTTATCAAAGTTGATTGTCTCTTTCGTATAGTTTAACTTTGATCGTGGGACATCAGCATTAGACAAATTCAACATAATTGGGCAGTGATCAGTAAATGGCTCAAAAATGAGAGTTGTGGCTTGAAGCATAGTCTTAATCATAAAATGATCTAGGCAAGTTTTATCTTCCCTCGTAGGACGGTCTATTGCTTGTTTAAGACCACATAGAGCAGTCATATTTAAGTAAGTTGCAGTGGTTCCGCTGACAATATTGTGTCTCGGCAATATATCGATATTTATATCGCCTGTTAAAATAATATTTTTAGATTTTGATTTCGAAAGAAAGTTACTAAGTGAGATTATATATTTGTTAGGATTACTGAAACAGTGTGGTCTATATGTACAGAATATTGAGAATTCTCCACCAATATCAATTCTCAAACAATTGCCTTCTTCAACATCTAGGTCGAAGGCAATCGCTTTTAGTGAGTCTTTGACGAAGACTACAACGCCATCATTCTGGTTAAAATTTATCTCAGTTTTATACCTTTCATAATTTTGAATGTTTGGTAGGGTTGTTTTACCCTTAGTCCAGCACTCAGTTAATACAATTACATCTATTTCAATATCCAATGCAGTAATAAATACTAGTAAACGATCTAAATTACAATTTATGCTTCTTATATTAACAGTTAGAATATTTAAACAATGATCAGGGTTAGTAATTAGATTAGTACAATGTCTTGGATCAGAAACAGAGTAACACTGGATGCTGGAATCGTCTAGTTCTAATATAATATTATTTAAATCTCTATCCATTACAGACCGATAAAATAACGGCACTATTAAATAGTTCATGTTTATTTTGATATTGATATTTATTAACGTGATAGCTTCCCTCAACGTAATACAGAACTGATAAGGAACTGAATTGCACGAATATGTTTTGTTTTAATTTAAAAAGGTTTCTACAGGCATTATACAACATAATAAAAATAAAAAAATAATAGAAATGCAAATACTCAATGACAACTACATTATAGGCTTTAGATATTAAACTGCTGGCACCGGAAAACAGTGTGTATTGGACTAGTCATATCTTATTCATTAAATTTTTAAGGTCTATTTCTGTATTCACTCGAACATGCGGTTGATTGTCTTGCTGTCTTAAATATATATTTCCGTTAGATGTCCAGCAATACCGGTAAGAATGAGTTTTTGCGAAGTCCCGTGCAAGATAAAAAAGCCCTTTTGCTTTTTGGGTTAGACATTCCGAAACGAAAATTGGTTTAGGCGAGCAATCTTGTTTTATATGTTTTGTATTTAGTTTTTCTTCCATCCTTCTACCCCTATTAAACTTCTTTATCGCATTTAGAACTACTTCCTTCTTCATTGTGGAAGTAAGCTCAACTATTATAGGCCTGTCCCCATCTTTTTTGCTGTGGACTCTATAAATGTCCTTAAGGTCCCATTCCTGCACTGTGTATTTGACAGTGTCGCCTATTTTTGTAAATAACTCTTGCAGCTGGTGTTTGGTTTCCGAGTTAGTGTATGGTACATTGCGTATTTCTATGGAGGAATTTCGTGATTTTCTCTGTAATGTCTCTAGCTGGTCTTCTAATAAGTGTATACGCTTACGGCCTTCTTCCTTTTCTTTCTCTAATTTGGTATATTTTCCAAGAAGCTCGTCATGCTTGTTACTGAGAAAGTCAAAACTTTGCATCATGTCACTGAAATCTGATCTTAACGATTCCATAGATTTTTTTAGCGAATCTAGTTTCTTATCATTTTTTGAAGAAAGATTTGCGAACAGCATTCTCATTTCAGACACAACTAATTGCAACTCTCCTTCGGTATCCGTTAGTCCCAATTTCCCCCTCAGTGTTTCTTCTGTGTCCTCAAACGGTCGATCTTCTTTTTCCTCTGGTGTGCATGGAGCACTTGTCGAGCCCGTCTGCAAGTCAGTGGTCTTTTGCCTGGACCTTAGTTTTGTCAAGCCTGACTCTGATCGCTCAGTAGCTTTTAATGTTTTAGGTGGCATTTCAACTGGCAAAATTTATCGAGCAATGCAGTATTTCAACAATATTAGCAGCTCGCCACCTTTGCTATAATATTTCTATAAGGCGCTACTTAGTGTCGGTACTTCGAGAAAAAGCACTTTTTTATTTATTTATATTTGGCTCACCAATATGTTATTGTCCATTTAGTTTGAAATATTAGCACTATCTTCACACTTTATTCACTGTCCTGTTGTTTAATTTAAGCAGAACAAAACAATATCTTGAAGAAGTGGAAACAATGTCAAAAACTATCACAATTATTTATTTACAACGGAGCGTTGTACAACACGACTTTGTCAGTTGACGGGCGCGCGGGGCGCGTTATCCAAAATCTTAACAATACCTTTTAAATACTTCCAGATTACAAGGACGTAGCCGATTGGTGGCAAGCAGAATACGAAGTGCCAGACTTTGAAGAGCAGTTGGCTAAACTGTGGGCCGATGTGAAGCCATTGTACCAGCAGTTGCATGCGTACGTGAGGAAGCGCCTCAGAGACAAGTACGGTGATGAGGTTGTTTCGCCTAGAGGACCTATCCCGGCACATTTACTTGGTAAGTCATATATGTATAAAATTCAAAGTCCTGACTGATCTGTATATCAACGCAGAGCCCAAACCGTTGGTCCTAAAGACATGAAGTTTGGAGAGTATGTTCTTTGTGGTGCGTGGATCCACTAAGAAAAGGTTTCCCCAATGTTTAAGGATTGATTTTCAAATAATTAATTGATATTAAATCTACGATCCCTATTTTAACTCTAAATTTTTATCTTTGTCTGTGAATTGTCTAGTAAACTATCTATCTAATATTACATTATATCTACCAGGGAACATGTGGGCTCAAACATGGAACAACATCGAGTCCTTTACCCGTCCATACCCAGACAAGAAAGAAATAGACGTGACTAGTGCAATGAAGGCACAAAACTACACTCCCTTAAAGATGTTCCAAATGTCTGATGAATTTTTCAAATCATTGAACTTGACCGCTATGCCGGAGAAGTTTTGGCAGAATTCAATCATAGAGAAACCTTCTGATCGAGAAATTATATGCCATGCATCGGCTTGGGACTTTTATGATGGGGAAGATTTTAGGTGAGTTTCTATAACATCTAAAAAGGTGTAGGTTTATTGTGATTTACGGCTATGTAAAGATCATTTCGGAGTACGTAAGTACAGCAAAATTAAAACGTTTACTCCCTTACCTTTAAACGATGATTAACAGCTAACTGTCAACTTTAAACTTCATGTCACAGTAAAAGACAAGCGATACATAGTTTATGCAGCTGTTAATTATCGTTTATAAGTAGGAGGGTTTTTTTTTCTAAACATACCGCATATTTTATTTCTAATGCTAGTTACGGTTTCAACCAATTATTTAATCCGGGACGGAAACGGAACGAATATCAGCATTTTTATCTAGGATTTAAAATACATCCACACACAAACTTTTTTAACCTAATCTAAATTTTAACATTCAAACATTTGACTTATTTAGGATCAAACAATGCACGACGGTCGATTACGAGTATTTCCAAACAACACATCATGAAATGGGGCATATACAGTACTATTTACAATACAGGGAACAACCATACGTATTTCGCGATGGAGCTAATGCAGGTAATTTAACGTTTTAAATCTTTTATTCAGGGTCAAAATGTGTACTACGATCACGGCTTCCCATTTAAGAACGGTTCATCATGAGATGGGCCACATCCAATATTATTTAAACTACAGAAATTTGTCAAACGTTTTCCACGAGGGTGCCAATCCAGGTGATGGGTTTTTAAAGAGTATATTGGGTTGGGTATGTGTAGGGTTACGTATTAACATAGTTATTTTCTTGACTTCACTTATATTTTATATTAATTTTAACACAATTCGTTTTGTAATAATGGTAGGTTATATTGTGATTCGTGAGTAATTAATACTCTTTCATTAAATTTATTAATTGGAAGTACCTAACAATTTTTTGTTTTACACTTACTAACTGTATATGATTATTTATTATACATATAAGAACTTCATATTGCCTAAGGCTGATTTCATTTGATTTCGGGTTGAATTTTTATATATAATAATTGGGAGCGTATGGTCAGGTCATCTAAAAAGCTTTTGTCTTTGTAGCAAATGTATATCACGCGTAATATTAAATGGTCCATACACTATCAATTAACAAATCAATTCCTATACTTTCAAATCTATGGCGTATATACCTGCAAGTCTATATTTATTTGCACTGTTATGTATTTGGGTGTGTCTGTATATAGCTATAACTATCTATTTACAAGAGGTAAGTGAGTGAGTATTATATTTGGCTGTGCAATGTTTTTAAATGTACCTACTACCTCCTATGTTTATCTTGAGTTATGGCTAATACTGGTTTCGTTCAGGGTTCCATGAGGCTGTTGGTGATACGATTGCCTTATCTGTCTCATCTCCCAAACATTTGCGACGAGTTGGTCTCATTACGGAAAATGCTGAAGATGAACAGACGGAAATCAACCAGCTTTATAAAATGGTAATCATATTATTTTTATAAAAGGGTTTGTTAAACATTTATTTTGTGTAAATTCAGGATCAGATTCATGATTGGAATAATAATTAAGTCTGTATAAAAACTAGTCTTGATGTCCTATTTGCAACTTCCATCTAACTCTACACTAAAATTCTTGAAAAAATATTCAGTGGTTTTAAGTCTGAGTCGTAAGGGGCTCTCTACTTACTTATATCAAATATCAGTTAGGATATAATGCTTTTGCATCATGACCACGATGAAGATAAAAGATCAAGAAAAAATAAGATAAATATTAATAATGAAATATAAGAGTCAAGGAATCACATAAAACTGATGATTACAGAAAGTTAAAGATAGTCATTTTAAACTCTGTGCCATATAGCATTGACCCAAAGTTCCCGTTTCTAGAAATTCAGACATTCATGTAGATATATTTTTCCAGGGTATAGATAAAATCGTATTCCTACCCTTCGCGTACACATTGGACCTATTCCGTTACGGAGTCTTCCGAAAGAGCACACCTCCTGAAGACTACAACTGTCATTATTGGAGATTGAGAGAAGAACTTCAAGGTTTGGAGCCTCCAGTGAACAGGACTGAAGAAGATTTCGATGCCGCTGCCAAATACCACATATCTGCCAATGTGGAATATGCTAGGTAAGTTTTCTCACCTAAAAATCTGCAGATCATAGTAAAAATGTACCGTGGCATGAATTGAACCCGTTCCCGAAGGAAGATGTGTTGGAACTTTCTTCACTGTCGTCCTATGTTCAGGATGAGCGACCATTAACATCTTAGACCACATCATCATCACTATAGCTTTTTTATAATTTACTTTAGGCCTCAGATTCCCTAATGCCTAATTTGACTTTCATATGTTTATTGGAATGTAACGTTTTGTAATGTATTTTTTTTATATATTATTGTTTCTAACATATTCATATTTGGATCAAATTTCAGATACTACGTTTCATTCATCATTCAGTTCCAATTTCACCGTGCACTATGCCAGTTGGCTGGTGAATACGCTCCAGAAGATGTCAACAAGAAACTGGTGGATTGTGATATTTATCAGAGCATTCCTGCTGGCAACGCATTATCGTAAGTTCTACTACGTCAATGCCTGTACACGAACCTCAATTTCCACTGTGTCCCAACATCTGTACGTCCAGTGTAAGACCTTAACGAGGCCAATGCCTTTGTCATCGCTGTGGCATACTTTTGGGTAGATACAGGAAAAATAAAAATGTATCCTGATGAAGAATACCAAACTACATTTGGTCTATAAATTGTATAATATATGACATGGAACAAAATAATCTCGAACATAATAAGTACCTATTTCGAAAACTCCCGCCGCCGTGTCGCAACGCTGCTGCATAAAAGGGTATTCATCATTATAATGATCCCCCGAGCGATGTTCCCGGTTGCATCTCTCTCGTTAGCCGGGGTCCGCTTTCCTACTTTTACGTCTCCACTTCGCGCGATCTTCAGCATCCCGTTGAGGTCATTTGCAATTATGTCATCCCTACGATGTCAAGCCAGCATTTCATAGGTCTTTCCAATTTCCCAATCAATGGGTATTCAATATTACTATTTAAGTTGACTTTCCAGCTATCATTAACCAGGCACTTTCTTTTTCCAGAAACATGCTCAAGATGGGTTCATCGAAACCCTGGCCAGACGCGATGGAGGCGCTTACCGGGCAAAGGACAATGAGCGCTAGCGGTCTACTAGAGTACTTCAAGCCACTGATGGACTGGCTGACGGCAGAGAACCAGAGGACTGGCGAGTACATCGGATGGGAGAAGAGTAGAACACGTCAGTATATGTTAATATTATAGTTATTTTAGAGGTTTGATAAAAAGAGGTAAACGTTACGCGATCGTGGGAGAATAAATGTCAAAGTGATATCAAAAGATAGATTGAATAAAATTGGGAGTTAGTATTGTAGGCGATTTATTCCTTATAGTAAAGGATTCATTAAGTTTGGTGGAAAATAGTCATGGCAATTCCCCTTAGCTCCCAGTAAAGAAGAATAGCCGTAATCATTTTTCAACATAGTCCCTTGTTCAGTATTTTGGCCTTTGTATCCCTAACTAGTTTTCCGATGCTCTTTAAGTTAGTTATGATAAAAGAATTTCTGAGTAGGTACGCTTTGACTGAGTGTCACTACCACAAACGAAATAGCCCGTGTCCCAATACAAAAGCTACTTCCAACTCTTATAGGTGACCATGCTCCATATCTTACAATAAATAATTATTTCAAAGTTTTAAAGTTAACTGTTTTCTTTTCAGAATACTGTACCTCGGAACAAATAGCGGCATTGAACGCAAAGGAACAAACAAAGCCTGAAACACACGAGCCAGTTGAGGCGTGACGTCGTGTACTTAACTCTTAGACTAATTTATAATAGGCAAACAGTATTCATAATAAACTTTTTTTTAAGAAATAATATGGTTTATTTTTATTTATTCATTGTAAAGTATGTAAGTAGTTGTAAGCAGTGCACTAAACACTAAGTTAAATCTATTAAAAGTAAACACAATACATAAAAAGTAACCGCAAATAAGTAAAAAAATGTGACGCATTCTTGCAGTTGTTGTAAAATGTTTACTTATAATGTATTAGCTCTGAGCAATGTCAAACATGGTACACGTTTGACATTGCTCAGAGGTAATAAATTAACAATGTTACTGTAAAGGTAATCACAGTAGGTATTTTTAATATTCATATTATTAATATCATACATAAATTATATTAGAAACACCAAAAACTGAAATCATATAAATGTAGATCTCGTAAATCCTACTTTGAACTTTCCTACTAACTACTACTGCAACAAACCTCCTATGTCGTAATCAGGTGTTCACCCGATGCTCCACAGAGGTCGCCACAGAGGTCAAAAAGTGTGGCGAAACGTTGTAATCTTTCAAGTGAATTTATCTCAATACCAATACTTTTCTATCAATCGTTCGAGTTGAGATAAATAAATGAGTTTCATAATTTCTGAAGTAGTTTGATACTGGACTTTGTTGACGGTGACAGCGTTTTACAGGTAAGATCAGTAATATGATAATGATAATAAATAAAAACAAGTTTGATCTGCCTACGTAACCGATAGGGGATTTTATTTAGTTGATTTTTAGCGTTTTAAAGGGTATAAATTGGTTTAGTCGTCTTAGCCTCCTTGCCCGTCTAGACCTTACCAAGGGTATCTTACCTGCTTATTGGGACCCGAGGCAGGCGGGTTCGGGGAGAGAACTAAGGGTCTTTGGACTAGGGTTCCGCCGGGTTGAGCAAGCTGCTGGGCTTGCTCAACCCGGCGGAACCTAGAAAGGCTATATCTATCGGTGGGTGTGTAGGGGCGCCGCCCAACATTGAGATCGACTTACTCGCGGTGGTTGTGGTTTTCAGTCACATAGGACAACATGTTTGTCACTCCGGTATGGTCTGTGACCGTGGGGTCGTCATCATACGCGACGTTGTAAGACGAGTGCACGAGGCTGGGAGTGACCTTCAAAATTCAAAATTCAAATATATTTATTCATTTAGAACGATGTTTAAATTACATACGTACGTTTTGAAACGTCAAGATTTTACTGTGGTTTCGGAACGCGCCCTCCGATGAGAAGAAACCACAAGAAACTCATGGGGTTTGAGTGGTGTCTTTTGGGGCATAGCATCTCCGGCTGTGATGTATACCATAAAGTGTAGTCTCTAGGCTGGGATGTCCGGTTCTTACCAGGATTGAAAGGTCACTCGGGAGGCATATGAATGTATGCCGGAAAGTGAGCGCAAAACAGCTCCAGCTGAGTAAAGGACGCCGCCCAACATTGCGGTTTGGTTGGACGACATTTTGTCTAATCAGGTATGATCTGTGACCGAATGTTGTTCGACGAGTACCTACTTGCTTTTCCTCGCTCACTATTTTTCGATAAACCTATAAAACCTACCCATTCTCTGTTTTGACCTGTAGGTACTTGATAATATTATCTTGGTTATTTTTATTATTTATGCCAGTTAAAATTTCAATCATCTTGTATAACCCTATCCAAAATTAGTTTCGGCAGACACAACAAAAGGCATCAGAATCTTAAACATGACAAACAGACTTACACTAATTCATTTACATAATAATATATGTTTGGTAGAACAAAGTTTGTTATTCGTAAAGACTGGAAAAGGTTGTGTTATTTTATAATAAAAATGCCTTGTGGATATTGCAGTAAAACGTCTAAAAGAGCCCTTTATGTAAGTAGTACAACTACAGATTTACTGTCCCAGTTGTTTTTTTGCAATATTAGGAAAACATCGTGAATGTGAAAAAATACATCAAAAATGTTCAATACCAAAATCTTGTGGTTGGGATAACCTTTTAAGTGTAAAAACAACTGTACCAACTGGTCCCGCTCTTTCACAATCAAATAAGTGAGTGAAATAAAACCAAAACAAAAGTAAATTCCAATAATAAAAGCAAGAAAACATGTCCTAGGACTCACCAAGGCCCGAAGGCATGAAACATTCGCCAATCCGGAGTAGACTTCCGTGACAAATTATAGGGCTAATTCGAGTTTTGTGATGCAATCTGTATTCGTTGAAAATCATTTTTAAATAAAATACCACAGCGCAGTGTTGGCCTACGTCCGTTGTTACATGAAAAGGATACTTTACTAGGTACTTACTTATGTACTTACCTTTACATACAATTATGTAATTACATAAATAAATATCTTTATAGACCGTAACCAGAACCACGATGGTCATCGCCTTGACATAAGTTTTTATGTTTTTGTAAGAAACACTTGTTTATAAATAAAGGAATTTAGTGCTCATTTCATTTGTTGAACTAATGGCAACAGGGTAAGTGATACTACGGAATAATATTTATAAGTTTAATTCGAAATATAAGAAAACGAAATTTCAATAAATTCCTTAATTTTTTTATATTTCTCCACTTTCTATAGTTTCTTAGAAATGATTTAAAGATTTATAAACAATATAAAAATTAACATAATATTACACACAAAGGTGGAAAAATAACACAATAGTTTCTTTTTTTTTTTCATAATTTCCTAAATTATTTTAACCCTTGATTGGTTGTGTCAAGTAGTTGCTTATACAGTGTCGCGACCGTGTTGCAAAGACCGTGTGTTCGAACCCAACCGAATTGAATTAAAGGACGAAAATTTTGAAAAGCATTAAGTACTTTGAAAGTTTTTTTTTTGAGATTGAAAATGTGTGTGGTTTGTTGCTCTAAATAAATCGCAATAAATGTTAAACTAAACGCTATCCGAAATTGTTTATGTTTGGTCTGAAAAATACTGGAATAAATAAAAGTAAAAATAGAAGTAAAGCCAGTCAATAACAGTAGCTAGAATGTGAAAGAATGTTAAAAATAGACAGATGATGATAACGTCACAGATACAACACATTCTATTGAAGAAGCAAAGTAGCGAATAAACAGATAAAGGCAAACAGTTTTAGAAACTGCTGATATCTGAAAACTCATTAGAAACAAATACGTTAATAAAACAAGATTGATTAACAGATGGTAATGAAGATAATCGGCGAACTAGCCCTGGTAGGGGCAATAGCCTCTGTCTTCGTGGTTGCTCACCAGGGCAGGGCAGCGGAAAATGCAGCCGAAGAAGCCGCAGGTAGAGAATATATGAGGAAACTAGATGGCCTTACGTCGATCGCGAAGAATAAGATGGCAATTGCTCAATGGAACTATGAAACGAATTTGACTACATTTAATGAAGACCGGAAGGTATACACTATTTATTTATTAACAAAGAAACCATATATTTAATTTCAAAAAATAAAGACGCCACTAAACTCATTATAGTTTTACATGGCGTACTTGCATAGCTAGCTTTTTTAAATGGTATACCTACTCATATTATTTGAGATATTATCTACTACTATACTAGAAGTGATGTCACAAACATATCGCCCCCTTATGGTTCGAGCATCGCTCGGGCGCTAGGGTGAAATCAATAAATGACGATTAAAACGTCACGAGCATCATTTTAGTTTCAGGTATCGTTACCGCATTGGCTGTTTACAACTTTACTGTCTTCGTTCTGTTTGATGTCATATCTACTGTTAAGGTTGAGATCAATGTACCTACTCGTAGCACTTACTATAATACATTTCATATACGTTTCAGCTTCAAATCTCACTAGAACTGGCAGAGGAAGAGAAAGAATACTGGAAGGAGACGATGACCTACCTCTGGCATGAGTTTGAGGATCCAGATCTTCAACGAATGTTCAAGAAGTATGCAGAACTTGGGACTTCTGCTTTACCTGAGGACCTAAACGAGAGATTGATTATAGCTGTCAATAATATGCAGTCAACTTACGCTAAAGCTACAATTTGTGACTATAAGGACAAAGAAAATTGCGATTTGCACGTTGAGCCAGGTACTTCAAAATTAATAACTACTAGTTATTAAATATAATCCATTTCCATGTAGAAATAGTAGTAGATTTAGAAAAGTATGCAAACTTTTAGTCAACCTCGCACTTCTCGTATGTAGATAGTAATCAAAACTTCAATCAATTAAACAAATATTTGGTATGAGCACAAAACGGCCCAATTGTTATAAAAGTGAGTCACGTGGTACACGTACCAGGAGGCTAACAATGAATTCCATATAAAATCGAAAACAATCATGCATTCCGTAAAAAAATTAGTGAGAAAATCGTATATTAGGATCCAGGTGGAAATAGCCGTTGCCGCATAGATTGTGGCCGCTTGATAAAATTGTAATACTTCTTATACATGCTTTTAAAACTTTACTTACAGAAGTGACGGATATCTTCCGTACCAGTTCTGATCCTGAGGAGCTGAAGTATACCTGGCTGGAATGGCATGCAGCAGCAGGAGCTCCATCTAAAGGAAATTTCTCCGAATACGTTGAAATGTACAATGAAGCTGCTAAATTGAATGGTAACAATCGTTTAAGTATTGGAAGTTTAGAAATTAAGTTAACTTTTAATGAGACTCAGTTAAGTAATTCAAATTACATCTACTATTGTGGATATGTACGTACAGATAGTTACAGACAAAGTAACAGCTAAATGTAATGCTTCAGGACCTACATTGACTTTTACTATCGGTGAAAAAACTGGGGTATATAGAGAACATTTTCATAAATGTGTTTTTTCAGGTTACGACTCCGTAGCCGAACAGTGGCTTAGTGTGTATGAAGATGTTGGTATCGAAAACCAGTTCGCTGTATTATGGGAACAAATCAAACCTCTATATCAACAAATTCACGCGTATGTCAGAAGAAATCTCCGGCTACAATATGGAGCTAGCGTTGTTCCTGCCAGAGGTCCTATTCCTGCCCATCTTCTGGGTAAATATGAATGGCTTATATTAATACAATAAGATGGAAGGACTTAGTACAAAGTATTTCGGGAGTATGTGGATATCTCATTAACCAGATTTTTGATGAAAAGTTGAAGTAGCAGTTTGGAGACTAAATATCTACAAAGAGCCCTTCAAACGCGCGGAACTGTCGTGAGCAAGTAGGTACACTGTGCATTCTGCAAGATTCGTCACGTCAAGTCTTAAACAGGGTTAAGACTTGGCTGGTGGTGGACTATTATCTCATTAAATAGTATAAAATATAAGTTTATATTAGAACTACGGGCCTATTTAAGATAATTCTAGACTTTAAGTACGTCGCCGTTTCAGCAACGGTTTACACCGGCCGTGGTCGTAAGCAGACACAACTACATCTCAATCTAGTCCTGTAGTTCTATAATAGTTTGAAAAGTACAACAACAGTTGTATGAACATAAGTACTTTGGTGATTTTTAGGTAACATTTGGGCCCAAACATGGAGTCGAGTAGAAAGCTTTACAAGACCTTTCCCCGAGAAGCCAGACGTGGATATCACTTCAGCTCTAATTGCTCAGGTAAAAGTCAGTCTATTAGATTCAGTCATAATTTTCAAGTCCAAGTTATGAATATAAACGCAATGTAACTCCAAGATTACTCTTCAGGATCAGCACGTTCTATGATTTTTGACAAAATATAGTGGGTAATTTCTGTATATATTTTCAGAACTACACTGCTTTAAAACTTTTTAACACTGCCAACGAATTTTTCAAATCTCTGAAGTTAAGTGGAGTTCCAGATATGTTTTGGGAAAAATCTATTTTTGAGAAACCAGATGACGGTAGAGATATGGTTTGCCACGCATCTGCTTGGGACTTCTACGATAGTGAAGACTTTAGGTAAGATAATGGGAATTTGGTAAATACTAATAGTATTTTTTGCGGTTTTAATCGCATTGCTTTTATTATATTAAGCATTTTATTAATACTTTATGTCAACATCTTAGTCTACTTCAGAGGAAGAGGCCTGTGAAGACTTAGAAACGTAGGGCATTGATAAAATGCCTAAAATATTAAAATCCATGCGATTAAAACCAGAAAAATAACTTTAATTTCTATCCAACATCGTGAAAACAAAAGAAAAATCTAAATACTATAGTTATAAGCTCCGTCTAAAGGAAATTTCGGAAGGAAAAAAGACATTTTTGTCTGTTAGAAGTTTATTATCGACTAGCTGCGTCCCGCGGTTTCACCCGCGTAAGTCTGGATCCCGTGCGAATATCAAAAGTAGCCCATGTTACTCAGGATGAATGAAGCTTTCTAATGGTGATAGAATTTTTGAAATCAATCCAGTAGTTTTCAAGTTTATTCATTACAAACATACAGACAGACACACACACACACACACAAATACAAATCTTTCCTCTTTAAAATATTAGTGTAGATATGCGATTAAATAAAAAATAACATTCCAGTGTGTCGAGCCTGACAATAATTTAACATAGTACGATAAACGTATACGTAAACGAACTTATTTTTCTCTTACAGAATCCGCCAATGCACATCGATCACGGATGCTTTCTTCAAGACAACACATCACGAAATGGGTCACATCCAATACTACTTGCAGTATAAAGATTTACCAGTTACTTATAGAGAAGGAGCCAACCCTGGTTTGTTTATAATTAAATTGACAGATTCATCGTTTTGACGATTCTCCTTCATGCCTTATTATTTCTGGTCAGCACAGTAGCTGTACTTAAGAGGATAGTCTCCATTCTCTTTCTCCATTCAAACGTAGTTTAAATTTTCCTCCCTGGATAGAGACATTAGAGCAAATATGTTTATGCCATTAAACCTATATCTGTCATGACAATGCATCTACCTTTTTATTTTTTTTTATTTTCTAATTAAAGTAATAATAAAAAATAATAAAATGAAAAAAATAAAAAGGTAGATGTATAGTCATGAGTCATGCCAGATATAAGTTATATGGCATAAACATATTTGCTCTAATGTCTTTATCTAGGGAGGAAAATGTAAACTACGTTTGCATGGAGAAAGAGAATGGAGACTATCCTCTTAAACTATACCTACCGAAAATAGATTTTGCATTATTACGTATCTGAAACCAACTCTCGTTTGAACCAGTGTCATATACAAGCATTCTTCTTTCAGGATTCCATGAAGCAGTTGGTGATGTGATTGCATTGTCAGTTGCTACTCCGAAACACTTAAGGGTAATGGGGTTGTTAGAGGATGGTCCCGAAGATCTTGAATCCAATATTAATCAATTGTTTAAAATGGTAAGATTCATAGCAATTTTATTGGATACTATGTTTATTGTCCCAATAAATACTAATATAAAACCCATAATATCTTTATTTCTCTGAATTTAAGATAATTTTTTGCAAAGATATAGGCTTGCATTTGATCTCATCTCACCAGATGGGAAGCGACGATGAGGTCCACTGTGAAATATGCTTGCCTTTCTAGGCATAGAAAAATTTAATAGGCTTCTGCCTATTTAATTTTTTAACCCCCGACGGAAAAAGAGGGGTGTTATAAGTTTGACGTGTCTGTCTGTCTGTATGTCTGTCTGTGTATCTGTCTGTGGCATCGTAGCTCACGAACGGATGAACCGATTTCAATGTTGTTTTTTTTGGTTGATAGGTGACTATTGCGCGAGTGTTCTTAGCTATGTTTGATCAAAATCAGTTCAGCCGTTTATAATATATGTTGGTTCAAGCTCGGAAATAAAAACCGAATGTTTTCAAATATGCCCGAGTGGAGTATCAAATAAAAGAGCATGACTTTTGTGTCAATAATATGCATGTTTATTAGTTATCATTTAAAATAGGCGAATGGTTTGCAATTTCTGATTTCCTTTTTTCAGGGCTTAGACAAAATAGTGTTTCTTCCCTTCGGATACTTATTAGACCTCTATCGATACAGCGTCTTCCGTGGGATCACCACACCACAAGACTACAACTGCCACTTCTGGCAGTTGAGAGAAAGCCTTCAAGGAATAGAGCCTCCTGCGCCTAGATCTGAGGAGGACTTTGATCCTGCAGCGAAATATCATATTTCTGCCAATGTTGAGTATATGAGGTATATTGAATTTTTATTCCAGGATAAACACCTCAATGTCAAAAAACAGCACTAAAAATAGCACTAAAATAAATATTTTAGTGAACCCCACTTACAACACACTTTTATTTTACTTCCAGATACTACGTCTCCTACATAATCCAGTTCCAATTCCACCGCTCCCTGTGTCTGCTAGCTGGGCAGTACACTCCTGGTGACCCTAACAAGTTGCTCTCGAACTGTGATATTTATAATAGTGAGGCTGCTGGTAATGCCTTAGGGTAAGTGCAATTAGGGAACACCATTAATATAACCTTTATCATGCTTTTGAGAACTTATGGACAGTGTACCTACTAATACTGTTAAAAGTAACTAATAGATGACAACAGACCGTTGATATATAGTTAGTCAGTCACTCAATCATTGACATAGAATTTTATACGCGTAATTCCCGATCCTGTGGGAATATTGGGATCAAAAGTAGCCTAAGTAACTCCCTGATAATGTAGCATTCCATTGGTGAAAGATTTTTTGAAATCGGTCCAGTAGTTTCGGAGATTACCCCCAATATACAACCATATATAATTATAATATAGATATAGATTGGTTGCAATAAAACAAATATTAAATGATTCTAGAAAAATGCTTCAAATGGGCTCTTCGAAACCCTGGCCAGACGCGATGGAAGCCATTACCGGAGAACGTGTCATGGATGCTTCAGGAGTGCTGGAGTACTTCCAACCATTGTATGACTGGTTGAAGCAAGAGAACGAGAAGACTGGCGAGTACATCGGGTGGGAATCCAGTTCTGTCCGTGAGTATTAAAATATTAGATTATACACTTAGGTAATAAAACTTCGTCGTAGACGTCAAATTAGATACTGAGCGTATCGAAGGAATCTTGAGTTTATCTTCAGAAAAACGAGGTACTTTTTGTAGAGTGTATCGATAGTATTGAAGCTCAATATCGAAATTACTATCGATAGTATCGTAACATTGAGCGTTGTAACAATGCTAAAAGTAATAAACACCACGCGATTCAAACCGAAAAATGTCTTTAATTTCGATAGTATCGATTGCTTTTATAATATTCAACAGCAACAGTATCGATACTATCGATAGTGTTTTCGATATTGAACTTAAATATAGTGTTGCTGCGTATCGATAGTATTTATACTAATGGAGCTATCGATTCTATCGATAGTAAACTATCGAACGGCAATTACACTAGTGGTGATCGCTATGTATTACGCTTTGGTCCAGCTGTAAGTAGTATTATATATTTTTAATTGTAATTTTTTTTACAGCATTCTGCACAGCTGAACAGAGGGGTATAATGGAGTCTTCAGGATTTAAAGAGAAATTGAAAAAAGCCGTCGGAGTATAATATACAAACATGTACTTCGTTTAGCACAATAAAATGCATCCACACTAAATAAAAATCTACTTATTTACTATTATAATTACTTCTTGGAAAGATAATTACCTACTTACATGTTATTTTTGTCTAGTGGAAGATACCCCGCCTTTTATTACAAAGGTCATGGTTTCGAATCCCAAAAACATAGCTTTTATACGGCGAAGGATCGTGAGGAAACCGTCGGCTTAAAAAGCCACGCAAAAATGCCCAGTTTTAGGGCTAGTTGCGGAAACACAGGATAAAAACTTCCCTAACCGGTATTTTATGTAGAGTATAGTCAGGTAAGGTCGGATAAGGGGAAGACAGTTTGACTCAAAAGTCTCCCAAATTAAGTGACATTACAACTGCCGGGTGCCACAGATGCAGGGTGAATTGCTTTTGTGAACACCGTAGCTAACACTAAAAAATATCATATACTAGCTACGACCCGCGGTTTTACCCGCATAAGTCCCGATCGATAATATGGGATAAAAAGTAGCCTATGTGTTATTCCAGGTCTCCAGCTATCTACATACTGAGTTTCATGGTAATCGGTTCAGCGGTTTTTACGTGATTAAGTAACAAACACTGAGTAATACGGTTATCTGATTCCCCTTATCTGATCTTACTTGACTAAACTCTACCTATCAGGTTACGTTCGAAATAACATTTGTATGGACACAGCGCCATAGATAGACTATTATTCTATCTTATATGATGCATATTTTTTTAATAATTATGGCAAATAGTTCTTTGTACCAACCTAAGATAATGATCCAATAAAATTATATAACAATGACTAAGCCATTTCAATTAGAATACAAACGGAGTACAATTAAAATTAAACAGTTCAAGAATAAAAATAATTCATATCATAGTACTAGGTATTTTTAAGAACTATGTAGGTAAAAAAAATCACGTAGCTACTATAAATATACAAATAAAAAAAAACTGTGAAAATCACAAAGCGCCATCTAGCTTCATGGTAAGCTACGAAGCTTGTGTTATGGGGACTACACGAGGGATATAAACTTATTTTTTTTCTATTGTAAATACATAATAATTATACAAAGAGATACATTCAGACCCGATAAAAAATGTAAGATAGATAGATAGATACGAAACATAGATAGAAAATAAATGACTGTATCTATACTTGTTAATATTATAAAGATGAATGATTTGTATTTTTGTGTGTGTGGGTGTCTGTACTATGTTTGTAATGAATGCATAAACATAAAAACTACTAGACCTATTTCAAAAATTCTTTCAACAAAAGAAAGTTACATTCACCCTGAGTAACATAGGCTACTTTTGATCCCGATATTTCCACGGGATTGGGACTTACGCGGGTAAAACCGCGGGACGCCACTAGTTTATTATACACATAGAGATACATCCAGACCAGATACGAATATAAGATAGATAGATATACGAAACATAGATAGAAATGAAAAAAAAAATGAAAAATGTTTATTAACCAATAAAACCTAGTTACAAACAATCGAATATCAGCGGCCCCCACACTAGACATAGTCTGTGTCGTGAGGTGCCAGAAAATAATTTACATTATAGCGATTGTAGTATTCGGTTGACCGTATCTATACTATGGAATAAACAAAATCAGACACTAATTCTATAATAATAAATGGATGGGTACATAAAAAATAACATAAATGTATATCGTACATAACTTATAAAAATATTATAATAATGTATATAATTTAATTTAATAAATAACTCAAAAGATGTACGAATTTAATAATATAATAGGTATTTCATAACATATTCATATACATTGAAATAATTTACAAAACTGTAAAATAAACAAATTATCTATAAATAAACATGATACATAATATTACTAGAATTTGATAATAGTATGAGTAATAGTAGTAGTAAAGGTTAGTTGATCCTCAGAAGCAAGTCTTCAGTCTCATCATATGAGAGTGACTGGAGCCATGTTTTTCTAGAGAAAATAAATGACATCAGTATATGAAGGACACTGCTGTATCTTTATAGAGATCAACCAATGATCAATGATCGATCAAACTTTGTCTTCAGAATAACAATGAGGTAACCCAGCTTTAGATTCCATTTCAAAATATTTTGCTCCATATTTTTTCTGTTAATTTGTTTCTTTTTTAGATTCATTTGTCATTTGTTCAAAGAGTCACCTAATTTATGTTTTGTTTTGTATTTCTGTGTGTATGTTAATATGGGTACGTACGTTTATCTAACTATTACCGACGCGCCACTGACGACCTCAGTGGCGCGTCGGGGGAATGCCCGACTGCAATGCAGGAGGTTGCGGGTTCGATTCCCGCCGGGTACAAGTATTTATGCTTAAAAATAAATATTTGTATCTGGTCTGGGTGTTTTCTATGTATCATATGTATGTATTTACAAAAAAAAAAGTAAAATATGTAGTATATCCGTTGTCTAGCACCCATAGTACAAGCCTAGAGCTTAGTTTGGGGCTAGATTGCGCAGTGTGTAACGTCGTGCAATATTTATATTTATTTATTAGACTGAGAAAGCACTGCGATTAAACGCAAGCGGTATACGAATATCTGAAAACGCAGAACCGCGTATCAACATGCAAATCAGTCATTGAAAAATACGCTAATGCGTGGGCTTGTATAGAAAGCTATGTGTTGCACTTTTTTTGCGGTTTCAGATCTACGGTAAAACGCAGACGTTTAATCGCAGTGCCTTCTAAACCCAATAGTTAGATATACGTACGTACCCATATTAACATACACGCCGGAATACAAAAAAGAAAACATAAATCGGGCATTAATTTTTAACGAGCCTTAATCGTAAACAATCAAAGGAGAATGTAGCATTGGAAGTTTTCACGGCACGAAGCGTGAACTTGCGTAGTCTAGTTGGTATAGACGTTGGGGTACTGACCCAAAGACGCGAGTTCAAGCCTCGCCGCAAGTGAATATTTTTGAATGCCATTTTTCCTTGAAAATATTTTTTCTAAATAAAATAGCCTTGAGCTACATACAAAAATTAATAGAAATTAATAAATTGGGTGACAAAATATTTTTACAAATGTCTACCTATTCTTAGGAAAAAATGCCTTTTTTAATCACCAAAACATAGGCGCATGGTCATGGCATGGCAAGTGTTCGTTTAATGGTAAAAACATGTTACCTCTTTTGTCATTCATTATTATCCAGGGAGGATACAAACAGTCCACTAAGTCTGTATGGGGAACGAGTAGGTAGTTATCCTTTCCCCTTAGGGGTTTATTACTCCCGTGTAAGTCTCGATCCCGTGCGAATATCGGGATCAAAATGCCTATGTAACTCCCTATAAACATATTTTTTGTAATATCTTTATCCAGGAAGGAAACAGTCGACTACGTTTGTAAAGTTTGTATGGAGAAAAGAGTAGGTAGCCTGCGCTGTATAAATCATCTAAAACTAGATGCAAAATGTCATGTATTATACTGACACTACAATATTAGAGTGTAGGTACCGACAATTGAAGTCGGCTCTTCATAATAAATGAGCCTTCATTCGCTAGAATCATTATCCATTGCTGACCTTGTTACAGCGAGACGAATCAACGGGCGTTCGTGCGCGTAATGAATACGTAACTATTTTATTATTATCTTAATATTTGTGTTTAGACCTATTTTAGACTACAATTGAATTGATTAGGTAGTTTTGTGCCTGAAATTAAACTCATTTTTTATGTTTAAATCGCGTTGTCAACACTATCTACACTTATATTATAGAGAAAAGATTTGTATTTATGTGTGTGTGTGTCTGCATGCTTGTAATGAATAAACTCAAAAAAATGTTAGAAATATTTAGGCGTAGTAGGTTTGCCTAGTCAGTCTTGCCCAGAGAAAAGAACAGGTCAATACTTTTTAATACATTAGAATGACAAATCACATATCAGTCAACCCTGAAGTAGGGACCTGTAAAGTTCTCGAAACGTTGAGCGTTGAAACAATGCTAAAACTAACAAACACCACGCGATTAAAACCGATGAATGTCTTTAATTTCAATACAACTTCGCGAAAACAGAAGAAAAGTCTAAGTCAATACGAGTTAGCTAAGCCGTGGGTTTCCTCACGATGGTTTTCCTTCACCGTAAGAGCGATGTTTTCTTTTTTCCTTGCTATTAGCGTTCATTGCAAGCTTACTGTACCTACCTATATAGACTGTAGTCACCATACTATTTACCGGCAAGGATCGAACTCGCAACCTTCTGTGTATTACCCAACATATTCCTCTAACCTTCAGATTAACTACTACGCGATTACTTGCTATAAAAAGTAACCTTATACCCCATAAAAATGTTTTTAGTTTTAGAATAATTCCTCACGTCCGAAATATCAAGTTGTATTTAGTAGGCACCTTGTGCTTAGGAGTAGGCATCTTGGATCAGTGTTTACCCTTTGGGTAGGGTTCCGTACCCAAGGGTAAAAACAGGACCCTATTACTGAGACTGAGATTGTTTTAAATAAAGTAGTAAGTTACTACTTTATTCAGAAGTGTTTAAGGGCCCTATTCTGAAAAACTGAAAAACCATGTCGGGCGCATCGAAAATTGTTGATTATTTCATGACGGAATGTCGTAGAACTTTTTTTTGTGTACAGATTGTAGACGACATTGTTTCCGATATTTTAGTGCAGTTTCCATACAAATATGTCGAAACGTATTGAAGCCTATCGACATTTTAGCCAAATCAGACATTTTTTGTCTAAAATTTGGATAGGCTTTGCACCAATAGGAGGTTCTTGTCTTAAAACTACACCAAAATGTAGGAAACAATGTTACCTACAATCTGTGCACAAAAAAAAGTTCTACGACATTCCGTCATGAAATAATCAACAATTTTCGATGAGCCCGACAGGGATTTTCAGTTTCAAGGTCGTTGGCGTATATACTCCTCTTAAGGGAGTGTGTGTCAGAAGTATTTGACACATAATATCCAAAAAAACCCATTTCCACCCCTAACATTTTCCTAGTCCAGTAAATATTTATGTGTGTAATTTTAATTACATAATAACAAATACATAACTCACAAAAAACTATGCCTAAAAAGGAAAAAAAACCTTACTTATTTTACAAAACAAAATAAGATCAAGCCTAGTTCCCTATGAGGTAATTACACAAAAAACACCGTAATCGGATAAGGGTAAGGCCTTTTTTTTATTTTAAGCATAAATACTTGCACTCGGCGGGAGTTGAACCCGCAAGCCTGCATTGCCTACGCGCCACAGAGGCCGCATTATAATATATTCAAAGTATGACTGAACGAAGGTACCTGCTTAGTTTATCTCTTCTAGTAATCGTCCACAAACGCACACTTAGCAGGCAAGTAGTATGCAGTTTAGAAATATGCTAATATATTAAAGTAGAAGTAGTAGTATCTCTAGATAATTCCCACGGTAAAACTAGCACAATAGGAAAATTGCGTACCGCACTGTGACGTTAAATGTATGTTGTAGAGAGATGATAATACCAGTATTAAATGTTTGGTCACAGATTTGGTGGAGGCATCAGTATCACTTTTTGGAACAAAGCTCCTTATCGCGCGTTGCGAAAGGGGGCTAGACGGTAAAAATTAAGACCAAAAGTTGTAACGGATACACTTTTTTTTGCTTGGAACTCCGTTCCATCTGGGTGTCTCTTGACACCTCTCAAGTTTCTTTTTTCTTTCATGTTATTCGCTCCTGTTGCCATCTGCAGTAAGTCTGCAATTATCAACACTTTACATTTGGTGGTGGCATTGTTTTTTTTTACACATTATAGATGATCTATGTAACACGCTCTTCTAGAAGAAGGAAGACGGCGGTGGAACAAGATATGACCCCGTCTTCCGTTGTGGCTGCACTGGCCAACGTATCGGAACACAAAATTCATAGTTTAATGTTATTGATTGCTGTAGACTTTGTTGATAAATAAATAAATGGTCAAGTGGTAACAAGTCGCGGCCGTAGCCGTACCCAGAAACCCTTTTTGGTCGCCTTTTACTCCTTTTGGTCGTATTTTGCCTAGAAATAGGTATCTGTATTCAACGGGGCAGTGCAGCCAGCATTTTGCCCACTTTTTCCTCTAACAAGAATTCAGCTGATTTAGATTTAGTTTAGTTTTTAGTTAGTTTTACGTTAATCCGTTTAATCATTAAAGTTTAGTTTTAATTAGTTAAAGTTTGGTCTCAATAAAATGCCAGTCTAACATACGTTATAGTCCAGTGTACCCTATGGGGTACACAGTATATACACTGAGCGGTACTCCCAAGTCCGTGTACACCATGTTGCCCATACTCCATGTGGTACACTAGCAAACTGAGTGGCTCCAGTATCTTGGACTTACGTATCTTATTAGTTTGGTTGTTATTTCGGGACTTGTGGATAGGGCCAATTTGTTATGAAATCGCGACGGGACAAATGGGAAGGTATGAATCTTTTGTATGGGGACAGTTAATGTGCTAGAGTAACCTACTTTATTTACCTATTTTCAAGGTAGTTAAACCTAAGGTACCTAAATGGTACCTAGTTTTTTAATTAATCTGACGGCATCTGTGACCCCTAATTTTCACATTAATTATATTATTAGGATAGAGATTAGTATTATCATCTCTACAAAAATCTCATGTTTTCCCCCTAAACAGCTTACATTCACAGCTAATCTTGCAAACAACCATTATTCTTATAACATTAACTTTCTGTACTCAGATGGAATACACATTGATCATCAACAGTTTTCCACGACTTCAAATTATGTAAAATTTTCCATAGCATAAGAAATAGCTTAGAGTTCCGTATCCAAGTGGTAAAACGGGACACTTTTACTAAGATTCCACTGACAGTCTGTCTGTCACCAGGCTGTATCTCATGAACCGTGAAATTTTCGCAGATGATGTATTTAGTTAGTTACATTTTCCCGGGTCTTAATCGCGTATTATTATTTATTTTCTTACCTTGACGTTTTAACCATGTTACAATGGTCTTGGTCGTGACCACGCGCGCGTGCTAAATTTACAAAACGTGAGAATTTAAAAAGATTTTTAGTGATGTATTTGTTGTTAAAGCGTCAACAGAAATAGATCATCTGTGCGAATTTCAAAAGAAACCCAGCCTGGTGACAGACAAACAGATGGAGTCTTAGTATAAGGGTTTTTGCCGCTGCGTAGGAAACCCTAAAATGTATAGATCAGTAGGTATTATTACATATTACAAGCCTAAATGTCGTAATGTATGAGCCCATCACAACCCGAAGTACCAGGAGACCATAATACAATAGGGGGTCACGACTTCCTCAGTTACGTGTTATCGCGACGCTTTCGCTTCGCTATCGCTTTCGTCCGCACCTCTGTGATTATTACGCGTGCTTTGAATTTTAACAAAGATAAGTGACTTTGTTTTATTAGAAAAAAACGACAAAAATAAAAGCTCAAGTATTATTTACAATATTCAGTTCTGAATTTCCCTTCTATTTTGGATTGAAGTTAAACTCAACTCATTTTTCGGTTATAATCGCGTGGTGTTTATTGCTTTTAGCATTGTTTCAATGCTCAATGTTTCGAAACCTTTAGGTCTCTTCAGTCACGCGATTAAAACCGAAAAATGAGTTTATTTATTGTGTGTGTGTTTGTATCCTTTGTGTTGTTTTTCGTCCTTATTCCATATCTGTTATTTCTGTTTATTTTATTTGCTAATACGTTTTTTGTTAGGAGGGCCGAGAGAAGAAGGGTGTGTGCAGTCGAAAGACCAGCGTTGCTGCTATGTTATTTTTCACTAGCAGCAGCATAATGCTGAGGCTGCGCCTATTCGGGCAGCGCACTACTCTCTACGTATTTTTTGTTTTTAACTTTATTGTGTCTATTATGTTATTAACTTTTATATTATTACTAGGTGACCCGACAAACGTTGTTTTGCCTTATAAATTATAGATAGTAGCCGATTCTCAGACCTACTGAATACGTACACAAAATCTCATAAAAATCGGTCAAGCCGTTTCGGAGGAGTACGGTAACTAACACTGTGACATGGAAATTTTATATATTAGATTTTTTTGTGTTCTTGTCTAGATCTATTTTTTCTTTCTTTCTTTCTTTATGTAGTTCTGATCAAACCGTGGCAAACAAGTTGCATCCCGCGGTTTCACCCGCGTAATTTTCGATCCTGGGTAAGGAGTGGGATCTAAAGTAAGATGTCGTTCTCTAAGGTTCCATCTACCTCTATACCAAAATTCATCAAAATCGGTTCAGAGGTTTAGGCGTGAAAGCGTAATAAATGTTATTAATTAAAATTAAAAAAGACAGACCCACAGAGTTACTTTCGCATTTATGATTTTAGTAAGATAAAAAAACCGGGCAAGTGCGACACTCGCGCACGAAGGGTTCCGTACCACTATGACATTTGGGTACTGAACCCTAAAATGATTTACATCCAATTTTTAAATTTGATAGGAAAATGTGAAATATTTAGCTTCGATCCTTACTCCCTTCATACGACCACACCACTCAAAAAAAAGAAAAAAAAACTTTGGCACAAAGAAAATCTAAAACTTATAAGAAACTCTTTGGTAAGTGAAGGTAGACTGGTATATTTGACAGACAGGGCGGCCATTTTGAATTCCACGACCTACTCGATTCCCTTGTAGTTTTTGAAACACGTTTGTTGTATGGGAGCCCCTCTTAAATATTTGTTTTATTTTGTTTTTAGTATTTGTTGTTGTAGCGGCAACCCAAAATACATCTTCTGTGAAAATTTCACTATTACGGTTCATGAGATACAGCGTGGTGACGGACGGACGGACGGACGGACGGACGGACGAACGGACGGACGGACGGACGGACGGACGGACGGACGGACGGACGGACGGACGGACGGACGGACGGACGGACGGACGGACGGACGGACGGACGGACGGACGGACGGACAGACAGACAGACAGACAGACAGACAGACAGACAGACAGACAGACAGACAGACAGACAGACAGACAGACAGACAGACAGACAGACAGACAGACAGACAGACAGACAGACAGACAGACAGACAGACAGCGAAGTCTCAGTAATAGGGTCCCGTTTTTACCCTTTCGGTACGGAACCCTAAAAAGATGAACTCAAGGATAATCGCCGGTTTAACATATACTTTGCGATTTAAATTGTTGTTGCAGCTAAATGCATATAATTTTTTTATGTATTGGATTCGACTATAAACACCCCTTTTAAAGGTTAAAGGCTTCGTAGTCCCATGACTTAAACCCCTATTTAGTGGGGATAGGATGATATTTAAGAGGACAGTCTACTTATTCTTTTCTCCATACAAACTTTACAAACGTAGTCGACTGTTTCCTCCCTGGATAAAGATATTAGAAAAAATATGTTTATGCCACAAGTCCTATGTCAGCCATGACCAATGACCATGCCCCTACGTTTTGTTTTTTTTTTATTTTTCAAATTTTTCAGAAATGTACTTCTAATCTAATTAGAAAATGAAAAAAAAAAACTAAAATGTAGGGGCATGGCCAATATGGCCGTAGCAGATATTAAAGATATTATATAGATATTTGTTGTAATGTCTTTATTCAGGGAGGAAACAGTCTACTACGTTTGTATGGAGAAAGAGTAGGTAGACTGTCCTCTTAAAGGTACGGGCTTCGTAGTCCCTTGACTTAACCCCCCCCCCCCCCACTTAGTGGGGTCAGGATGATATTTTAGACGAGAAATGCCCATCCAAAATGTTAGAAGCCCGTATAAAAGTAAACCAGAGTGTTGTTGTTAACCTGTTATGTCGTAACATTGATTTTGACCTAAAAACACCGCAGCACTAATTGTCAAACGTTGTATGTTTTGTAAAGTACGCCTTATTGCATAAACATTTAGTAAGTAGCGAGTTTAACATAATGTCAACATCGGATAGGAAAATCCGAAGTGAAAGACCTCTTTCGATCCGCCCGCCCGCCTTTACTGTTACACGGGAAGATGGTAAGGAGAGATCTACTAGTACCTAATTTATGAGCGCCTGGTACTTTAAGCCAACATAACATGAAATTATATAGGTAAATAATTTATAAGTATTACATAAATATATGAAATAAAATTACTGCAACGAAAAAAGTTTCAACAGTTCGGTTTTTAATTTTAACTGTACTTCTGCCATTAAAAAGTTGAAATAGTTAGGTCATCCGATCTAGTGTAACTTGAGTATTTATCCATAAAATAATCCAGATTATTATATGTCATAGGATTGGAACTATTTGGGACAAACATTTTTAGGCTGGGTTGCGACAGGATTTGCTAAGAATTTGACTCTCAAAGTTGTTATTAAACAAGGTGTCAAAATTATCTATATCTATTTCTAGGGTTAAAAATAACTCTGGTTTGTGGGCTAGGCTTAATAAGCCATAACTGGGCATTGCTAATTCAAGAAAACGACAAATTATCTCAAGCGTGAAATTATTACATTAATTTACCATGTAAGTAGTTGTTAATTATAAAAATAATTGTAGACAAACAATAAGTTATAAATAATTATTATTTTAAACAACTTATGTAATGATTTCAAGCTTGAGCGGCTTCATAATTTGTATTGGATTTTTCTAATTAGAAATAGTCACCATTTATTAACCTTCAACAAACTTAAACGAAATCGTTAAAAATAATTTATAAGTTTTTAAAAAGTACAACCACACGCAAATGAACTCGACATCACCTTCTAAATGCCTAATCAAAAAAGTAAACTAATCGCAAAATCTTTCTTAACCTGAAAACACTTTTGAACTTGATTATAGCGACCCTGATGACGTACAACAAAGCAGTTTCACACGGCCCCCTGACTGCAGCAAAGCACCACCAGTCGCACCCGCGAAACCAACCGAACGCCACGCTAAGACAAGAAACCGCGATTTTTTATCAGCCTATTGTGTCAAAGACTTCCCTCGCAATATCGGCCAAGATACCATGGCCTATATTTTAACTTTACACTTCTGTGCTTTATTATACCTGTCATCTGCAACTCCTCAACTAGATTTGCCTCCCATATCCAGTACTCCAAGAAATGGATATGGGTACTCAAGTTCGCAGTCACCAATAAACTCTCCTGGAAACCAATACGATGTGAACTTCCAGTACAGTACTGCGCGACCTAACCCAAGTCCGCAAACCCCAGGCGTGTACCCCGTATCTTCGACCCCATATTCCCGAATAAATCCTGATATAAACAATAATGGATATCCAAGTTTGGATTACGGGAACGGACGTCCTAGTACGACTCTTCGTCCGAATTTGTACGATGGAAACAGAGACGATAGGATCGATATAAATAATGACCCTAATTTCCGGAGAAATGATCCGAATTTCGTCCGGAATGACCCTAATTACGTGGGCTCGAATCCTTATGACTTTAACGGGAATAGCATCGATAGTAGGTACAATCAAGTGAATCTGCAGCAGATAAGAGACTTCCTGCTTACGGCTGATGAGCAGGCTTCGAAGGAGTGCACTAATAATGTTGCAGCGCAGTGGAATTTTGAAACCGATGTTAATGATGCTACTCAACATGCAGCTGTAAGTACTTATTTTTTTTGTCATGTGCTGTCCAAAGTTAACTTATCAAGGCATTTTTTACACATAATCGAGTAAAAATACACGCAAATAATCATCGCAAACACTAAGGGACCCAAAGATGGTGATGTACCTACATACACATCTCACACCCCAAACGCATGGTCAGTCTCCATGGTCATAAAGGGTATAAACTCATTATTTTTATTGAAAATGAGTTATCAAACCGATTTAGTTAACACTGAAAATTAATAACCTTCTCTCCTTTTAAATCTAAAATTTTCATAGAAAATTGCGTCATCTGAAGAAACTTAAACTTTACGATTTGATCAAGGAAAGCTAGATTTTAACATGCCTCGACCATAGTCTAACTTGACGCATGTTACGTACCGGAATTATAGTGCAACGTGATAAAAAATGCCTCATGTTCAAAGTATCATGTAAGCTAGCTCACTAGGGAGACGTGCGACTTTGGGGAAAGTGCGGCAAACATCAATTTACAGAACTTATAATTGTTTTATTAATAAAATCGCAATCTAGTCACGAGAAAGGTGGATATATCTGCTATCATGATTGACGATTCTATCAATATAATAGAAAAGAAAAGAAAATATTTTATTGACACCAAATCACACAAAAAGAAAGAACAGCAATATAAAAAGTATTAAAAAAACAGATATTAACATAAGACAAAGAATGAAACAAAAACGCCTAAGGAGTTGTGTGCCTGCTACCAACGAGAATCTGGCTCGGCATATTATTATGTATAACATTTTAAGTCCGGGAAATTCAAGCTCGCCGCCTCGCGCCCTTTTCCCAAAACCGCACTTCCCCCTAGCGACTTCTAGGATCATTGTCCTATCAAAATTTCAAAAACACTAATTGCTTAAATATGTAAATAATGAAACATAACTCCTACCCAACATAAAGACAATCTAAAATTTCCCACCGATTTTTTAATAATATAAATAATACGTAATTTTTATAAGTTCTGCACATACTTACATTGTTTATCTGATAACTATCTGAAATTGTCCAGTCCTTTGTGGTTAATGACCATAATAAATGTGTTGGTAGATTTGTATGTTTATAGTTAGATGAGGTGTTATTAGCGTGATCTTTTTTAACTGGAAAGAATTGGGGTTAAGGTTTCAAATACCTGAGCAAAAACCAGCAAAAACATCATTCGGTATGATAACAAATTGTAACTTACCAAAATATCGCTCAATTATCTGCGTCCCGCGGTTTTACCCGTTTAATTCCCGATCCTGTGGGAATATCAGGATCAAAAGTAGCCTATGTTACTCCTGGATAATGTAGCTTTAGTAGCAGAATCTTAGAAATCGACACAGTAGTTTTTGAGATTATTCATTACAAACATACATACAAAAATACAATAATTTTAGTGTAAATAAAGTGGTTTTTGCTCTGAAACCCCTCTTTTTTAGGGTTCCGTATCCAAAGGGTAAAAATAGGACCATATTTTGTTTCCAATATAAATTAAGAATTGTTTAAGCTATTTCTGAATGATTGGTAAAAAACTAACCCAACCAAATAATGCACTGAGGTTTTAGTGATCAGACGAAGGGTCATGGTTCCCAATTTACACTTCATTAGCGATGAAGGTTTTCCTTTTATCTACAGAACTTGTGAAACCGACGCTCTACTAACTGTGTCCAGTAGACTAGTAGTAGACAGAAAAATCACAATTTACCTAGTAGGTATATTGTTTTTAGGGTTCCGTACCCAAAAGGTAAAAATGGGACCCTATTACGGGACTACCGTAACCTACCTTACCTTATTATGGGACTTCGCTGTCTGTCCGTCTGTCTGTTACCGCTGTATCTCATGAACCGTAATAGACGCTACACGATTGAAATTTTCCCAGAAGATGTATTTCTATAGCCGCTGTAACGACAATTTCTAAAAACAAAATAAAACAAATATTTAAGGGGGGTTTCCTATACAACAAGCGTGTTTTTTTTTTTTTTTTACGGTAATTTATTTTTACCACTGGCGCCATCTAGTAATAAAGTGGCGTCATTGGTAAAGATAAAGGCAAAAAGGCGTCGTCGTTGCGTACACGGATTTGCTCCAGTGTATATTTTAGGGTTAAGTACCATATTGTGGTAATGGTACGGAACCCTTCGTGCTCGCACTTGGCCGGTTTTTGTTGTCATATCTCATAACTTCACAAGGTACGAAATCGAAGACGCCCCTTGAATAGAAACCAATAAATAGCAAAATTACGAGATATTTCACAACTCACAGTACCTAGGTTACGTCTCCCACGTTGGAAAGTTTCCGGGTAACATTCACACAGTAACAATGTATGTGATATTTCTAATGTTTCGAACTCGATGGGTTTGTTTTTGTTGTTTATTGTTTCGGTGTGATATCGGGATGGGAAGAGATTTTTTTTAGGTGGGGAAGATGGATCATGTAATTGATTGATCATGTCATATTTTATAGTAAATGTAGATATGACAAGAAGGGAGCCGACCTAAAGAGAAAAATCCCAAAAATAGAAAAGTGAAAAAGTGTCAGCTGCTTTTCCACTTTCTTATTTTTGGGAATAAGTATTTAATTAATTAATTTCACAAACTGGGGTGCGATCATTGGCGTAATTCAATGCCATCGGGGTGCCGCAAACATGCCTAAGTTAACACAACCTAACACAACAAGATGGTAAAAATACAGATGCAAATATTCAGCATATGAGTCACCGACGCAGGTAGACTAATTGGTAAAGTTATTGAGTAAAGATGCGTTGTTGGTTCATATGTTTTCAGAAGTATTTTTAATTTAGAATAGTCATACTTTATTTCCCGGTATATGTATATCTGACCGAGTCACATAAATTGTACCGGACAAGTCATGTAACCCGTCACATGACTTGTCAAAGCCCATTTTCAAAAAAGAAGCTAGTTGCATACCACACTTCTTTTTACTATAGCAAAACAAAACCCATAACGTGCCAGGCAGGCCGGATCCAACCCGAGAGCCAGATTTGTTCACTATAAGACTGCGTCATCGCCATATTGTTATCAAACAAAAAAACACCAAAAAGGTACAAACCAAACCGACCTATTAATTCCCACGACCCGATTTGACTTCATTAAAAACATAATCTTAAGATAACATCTAGTTGTACGCACTGATATTTAATTATTGAGCGTATAAAAACTTATTGTAGATTGACACAAGCTGACTTACCGACACATTGTTTGATATTTATAACAAGTATATTCATTTGTTGTTTGATTTGGGAGGAAAAAAAATGATACTTCGTGTTTTAATTGAAGACTATGATTTTGTAAGATGTGTCACATCTTCCTAAAGAAAAAATGTCAAATACAAAGAACCATAACGTCTGATGGTAGTCTGAAATAAAAAACCAAGCATAATTTTTACATAGAAAAAAGATAGACACATCTGAATTGAGATCGGCCTCATTTGTTTGAAATAGGTAAAAAAAGGAAAATATATTTGTAGCATAGCAACATTAGACGTACCTATACCTAATAAATAATTATTAAAATAGCTAATAATTTAAATATTAAAAACATATAAAAAAGTATGTAGGCAAGTTATATTAAAGAATTTTTAAATCAATGATAATGCCCAATTGCTAAAATTGTGAAGTTGAAAAGACATCAACGCGTATGAGGTTACGTTTTTGAAGTAGGTATGATTTTCCTTTATTGTGATTATAAAATTAAATAAGTTTTCAGGTATTCTTGACAGAAAATACTTAAAACTGCGTAAAACAGAGGCATAAAAAGGTCCACCTTCATATATTTTGTATGCCTCGCAGTTAATGTCTAGAAAACTATGTCAGATTTATAAAAATAAACTGATTCGCCATGACATCCGGCCCATCGCACATCGATAGGTAAGTCACGGTGGCGCATGGCGACCCGGACAGAAATATGCAAACTCTACCAGGTAGAGTTTGCATAAAAGATATTACACAAAAACATTAGTACCTACACAAAGACACAACGTAATTTTACTAAATTATGTACCTACCTATAATATGAATATCCAAAAGATAGGCATGACTATAGATTTTTCTTCTTTTTTCGCGATGTTGTATTGAAATTAAATACATTTTTCAGTTTTACTGTGGAGTAGATAGCTAAACCTTCTAAAACCTCTTAGTATTAAATAAATAGGGTCACATTTACCTAAATACAACGGGTGTTTCCAATTGATTTACACCGAATACCGAAGTGACATCCGCCATTACGATTTTAGTTACACAACGGAACAATAGCACAATGGTGGTCCGACATTTAGTAATGTCTAGTCACTATTCAATTTGTTTATATCAATCCATTTCGGAATTAAGTACTGCTCTCGAAAATGTCAGACGACCTTTGAGGGCGGTGAACACTCTGCGACGCAGATGATCGCAGAAGAGTCGCAAGTAACTTTATTGATACAGTAGTATGATCTACCTTTGCGTTACTTTCAAACTACCTACAATTGTTTTGTGACACTTTGACATTCATTTTCATTTAATTCAATAAGTATTCAAATGATCTTAGTTAAAAGGGTTCCGTGGAAAAAAAGGGCAATGGGCAGGCCATATACTGACTGATAACCATTGGAGGGTAAAAATCCCCGAGTGGCGATTACGCAGCAGTGTCGAGTGGCGAGTGCTTCAGCAGTGAAGGTGCTATGGGATAAGGGCTGAGACCCAGATTTTCTTCTGAAATTATCGTTCGTAGAATTAAAGTAGAGGACGAACTATCGTATGAAAATGTCAACCTCCGCTGCTTTCAAAATTCTTACACAACAAAATTAGTATTTCTTCTGCAGCCATCTTTGACAAAAATGGTCGCAAAACAATTAAGACCATTTTAAATGCACTACTCATTATCCTCATAATATAATAGGCCTATAATACAAGCCTTGAGATAATGAGGTTATTTATTGTCTGAGCTCCTGTGCCTTATGGAGACCAATTTATGGGTTAGATTTATTGGTTCCGCCATTTTTAATTCGAATTGGTATTGTTTCGTTGTGAAGGGTTAAATTAATGTCAATGTTGATTGAAAAATCAATTCAGAGGTTACATTATCAGGGACTAATTAATTATGACTCACTTACGGCCGAATACTGAAGGGCTACTCAAAATGTTAGGGCTACTTAAACAACTAAGTGGCTGAATTTAGTTGACCGTGCAATGTGGGGTATCGTATGAAAGGTCTTCATTGGCAGAGGCTATATTTATAGTTTTTGATTTTTGACAAAGAATTAAAAAAACTTTTCCCGTTTTTAGTGTTTTTACCCTTTGTGTACCAAAGGGTAAATACGGGACCCTATTATTAGACTTCGCTGTCTGTCCGTCTGTCACCAGACTGCACCTCATGAACCGTGATAGCTAGACGGTTGATTTTTTTATAAGTATAGTATAGGTCTTCAGGATTAAAACGAGTTTAATTTCAATCCAACATCGCAAAAACAGAAAAAAAACAGACAGACAGCGAAGTCTCAGTAATAGGGTCCCGTTTTTACCTTTAGGTACGGAACCTTAAAAATCAAAAAGAAGAATTGTTTAGGCTTTTAAACTTGAAGCTATTCCTTCAAAATGCAGCGAAAAAACCTTTCTCAATGCCAACACGTAATATTTACGATACAATAAGCCAAATATTAAGTACCTACGTGATCTAGACTAAAATCACGTAATATAAACTTTTTTTCATTGAGCCTTGACGGTGAAAAACTATATTACCACTAATAAAACTATTTCCTTTGCAAAATAGGTAGGTATCTATTTATTAAGGAAATTCAAGCTTATGGTAATTGGTAATTGTACTGTGAATAATTTTATGATACTTATTCCTAGTACTTTGAACTAATACCAACAATTAAAAATAATACCCTACGTTTGTAAACACCCTACCCTTCACCTTAATTAACTTTTTGTCCATTTTGTTTTTTAGGTCTCCGTGCCCAAAGGGTGAAGACGTGTCCCTTTTACTATGACTCCACTGTCCATCTGTCTGAATGTCAGCATGCTGTATCCATGAAGAATGGTAGCTAGACAATTGAGATTTTCACAAATGGTGTATTCACAGACGCTATAACAACAAATACTTACTAAAACAGAATAAAATAGATACCTAATTTAATGGGGTTTCCATTTAACAAGCGTTATTTATTTATGACTAGTTGCGTCCCGCGGTGTCACCCGCGTAATTCTCATCTCAATTATCGGGATCAAAAGTAGCCTATGTTACTCCTCGATAATGTAGAATTTTTGAAATCGGTCCTGTAGTTATTAAGTTTATTCGTTACAAACATACGACACACACACAAAAATACAAATCGTTCTTTTTGTAATATTAGTGTAGATAATGGTACAGAACCCTTCGTGCGTGAATGACTTACACTTGTTTTTCAACTGTCTATAGCTATAACGGTGCATGAGATAGAGCCTAGTGACAGACGGACAGACGAGAGACGGAAGAATCTCAGTAATAGGGTCCTGTTTTTACCCTTTGAGTACAGAACCCTATAAAAAGGACTTAATTTATTCAAGACACCTGCCCTACATTCATACCCAATCCATTTGCAGCGCGTAATTCCACAACAATTTTGCAACCACCTTGACCATGATATTAGTCACATCTCAAGGATATTTACATCATTCTAATTCATGCTTCTGTGTCATATCATAATGGGTATGGTTATAATACCTATTGTAATAATATTCTCGGATTTGTAGGTCAGTCCCTTTTGCTAACAGTAACTAGACTACGAAATTGCCTGAGAATTCGTATTTGTGTATGTTTGATGGTATCTAACTGATTTAGATGTAATAAAATAGAAAGTTTTCTCACATATTGAATATGGTGTGTAAAGTCTAGCTGTATACTCAAGTATGTATGTAAATAGAATAATGAAAGTAAGATTTTAAATATACCTACCTAATAGTTGCGTAGATAGATAGATAGATTTGAGATAGATAAATGCTTTGTTTGCACAACAAACAATTACAATTAGTAGCTCATTGGCCTAGCTGTATATAGCTGCCAATATTGAATGGTCATGCGGGTTAAGCAACGCTTGGCCCGGTCATTACTTGGATGGGTGACTGATGATTTGTGTGGCAAAAAACATTATCTCGAGCTCCTCCGTGCTTCGGAAAGCACGTTAAGTAGTTGGTCCCGGTTGTTAGTTAGAGGCCTTAGGGCGACTTGAAAACTCCAGATGAGCCACACCACTATACGAAAAGAAGAAGAAGAAAGAGTACACATAAAAAGTAAGACAAATACACAGAAAGCTTAAAAGGGAGTTCTTCCAGGCAATCTTTTAGTGAAAAGCGTTAGTAAAGTTTGTGTGGCAGAGTAAAGATGATACGATAAGCGAGTGGCACTGTATGTAAGTAAGATTATTTAAAGCTTTTTTGAAGTCGGTTTTTAATTTTTTTTACTTATTTTTTTTTATTATATTTCTGTTACTGTTGTGAAATGATAAAAATTCAATTTACAGCAAAAAGTGGCAAAAGGACAGGGTCCTATTATGTCGGTCAGGCTGATACTACCGCCCCACTCATGGTCGCTATCCCACTACCGCCCGATACGGGGACTCTTGGCTGCTGGGTCTCCCCCCTGGCCCGGTTCGCCCCTCTTCACTCAACCTGGACCTCCCAGGCTCCCCTGGGTAGTCCATATTGATACCAGGTCTAGTGCGGACGTCCAGTCCACGCAGGGTCGAGTAGCATCAGAACATCCCGACCTCAAACAGTCCCTCAGTCCCGACTTCCAGGTCGCTGGATTACAGGAGGTGCCAAGCTCCCAGTCGGATGTTTCGCTGAAAATTTTAAACACTTTCAGGAAAAGACGCGCGTTCGAATCTTGACGTTCGATGGGGTTGTCTTTTTGTAGGTACATAGGTTTTAATTACGATTTTTTTCATTTAAAATATATTAAAATGGTTTATGGAACTAAAGAATATTTTCTACTAATTATGAATTGCATGACTTCAAAATAAATAACAACCATGAATGATAGACTTTTCTTCAGTTTTCGAGGTAATAAACTTCATATTTTTTCCTTTTTAATAGGGTTTGGTTTTATATTAATTTACTATTTTTAACGAGATTTTTTCAGACCTTAAAACGTTGACCTCGTAAACCTTGTTTACATTTGAAATATGAAAAGAAACCCTATTAAAACGCCACCGCCACGAAACCTGAAAACCAGCTTTTACAACCCCACAATAGATGGCAGTTAATTAAATTGTTTATTAAGTTATGTGGTAGAAGTATAAATATTTGATTTTTTACAACTTTTCAATGTAATGAACTATTTATGTATTGTATATATGTATATTTATTATCTTGTACTATTTATGTATTCTGTAGTACCTAATATTCCTTTGACATATCAATAAGAATAATACAGATTTTCACGCTCCCCACGCTTACTTACACAAATACATTTCTACTAATTTGTTAACATGTTTATAAATTCAAATAAAACCACTTTAATAACCCTTGTTTCTACGACAAAAGGTCGTTTTTCGCGCACAATTTCACAGAACCCTACAATTTGCAGCCTCTTGCGAAGTTGCATGCTATACCAAAGTTTAAGGCTTATAAAAATTAACACCTCATTCTGTACTCGATTGTACTGTGTGTAAACTTGAACTAGTTTTATGTTTTGTGAATGAATTTATTTGCTTTTTGTTTGTACAAGCGGTCACAAAGTGGTTTGTGACTTTTTACGTAATTTGTACGTTTACGTGGCCGGTTTTTTGGCGATTTATTAGTACAATGTCATAGTTTACGACACTAAAGTTGACTTTGGTGTTTTGATGACCCTTCCACGCAAATTTGTTAAAGGACAGTTCTTTGTTGTGTATTCCTATAAAAGTTTTAAAAGGGAAAAGTACTTATATAGAAAAAAACTCTACCTACTCTTTCTCCGTACATCTGCCATGACCATGCTGTTACGTTTTTCTTTTCATTATTATTATTTTCTAATTAGAAAATGTCGTAAAAACCCCCGACTTAAAAAATGTGTTAAAAAAAGTGTAAAGTTTAGTTTTGTTTTAACTTGGAACATTTTTTAAGTCGGGGGTTTTTTAAATTTTAAATTTAATTTTTTTATTTCACCCTTTTTATAACAGCGATTTTGATTAAACATGTATATTGTTGTCACAAAAGTTAAGTCCTTTCATTTGATACCCCACTCGGGTATATTTGAAAACATTCGGTTTTTATTTCCGAGTTTGACCCTACATATACTTTGAACGGCTAAGCCGATTTTGATTAAACATGCATATTCTTGTCACAAACGTCATGCTCTTTTATTTGATACCCCACTCGGGCATATTTGAAAACATTCGTTTTTTATTTCCGAGCTTCAACCAACATATATTATGAACGGCTCAACCGATTTTGATCAAACATAGCTAAGAACACTCGCGCAAAAGTCACCTATCAACCAAAAAAAACTACATTGAAATCGGTTCATCCGTTCGTGAGCTACGATGCCACAGACAGATACACAGACAGACAGACACACAGACACGTCAAACTTATAACACCCCTCTTTTTCCGTCGGGGGTTAAAAATCGGCACATCCGTTTCTGATAAAAATAGTTCCAGACTAAAAACGCATATTTTATTTAATACCCATCCCGCATAATGAGATCATTTGCGAATTTGCGTGCAAATGGCCTCACTACGCAGGATGTTGATGATCGTGCAAAGTGACGTTAAAGTAAAAAAGTAGACCCCGGGCTCTCGAGAGGGATGCAATCGGGAACAACGATCGCTTGGTTGATAATGATCTCATCCCATAGCCCCACTGACCTCCATGGTACAAGTCGTTGGACAGGTCAAAGCGCAATGATTTTTGTGCCTATTCGATCTGCACCATGTGGCGCTGTTGTCGCGCATTTTCTATTGAAAGCGATGGCGACCGTCCACGGAACTATTAGTTCCTCGGACGGCTACCATTACTTTCACCAACATCACCAACATGGCGTAAATCAAATCGACACAAAGATCTAATGGTATTTTGTATGGTATACCAATTCCAGCGTACTTGTATAGATAGAGTTCACTGAGTCACAGACTCAAATTCAACATCTATTCCGTGGATTCGTGGATTCAACAAATAGTCTATATCCATTAACAAAAGTAACGATTGATTGGTTGTAAAAAAAACTAAGCTGTCAATTTGACTTGTAAACAACAGAATGGTTACGAACGAAATATGCTCGATGACGTATCTAAACTATTGTTGTAGCAGGATCACTGATTAAAATGCTTAATTTTTGAACAATTACCTACGTGATAATTTAGTGAAATAAGTAATCTTCAGCGAAGGTAAAAGACTAACGTTACAATAGAGACAGGAAGAAGAAGTTACAAACAAAAACATAAGAATCCGAAGTAGGTTATATAAACACCACTAAAATCCCCTCAAAGCCCTGCATCTATACCTACATAAAACCACACACGTAACAATTTACTCATTTCAATGCCGTCGTACACTATACAATAAAAATAATGGCGTCTTATTAATTCTCACGACGGACGGTCGTCAGTCGCAGTAAGGACATTCCCAGCTGCTTCTGTTTGTTTCGCAATCGTACTGTGACCGGGGCTTTCAGGAAATACTTGCTTGAGTGGGTACGTTGTGAATTTAATCGCAGATGCCAGTTGCTTCTTTCAGTTCCATTATTTCCGGGCCCAATGAGACATCATCCATTCTGCATTCCTATTCCAGTTTTTGATTCAGCATTCTTATCATTTGACCAAATGTCTTTTCGAGAAAGGTCCGCTATTACCAGCACTATGGGGCACCTGCAGTTCAGTTATAGACAGATTATTTCCCCAAGCCAGAGCCTGCAGTTCTCGTAAGGCGAGATACCTCGTGCCCAAAGTCCACCAAGTAAAAAACTAATACTAGGCCACTACTTCTACCATTGGAGTAGCTCAATGAGACAATGAGACATCGCTGTAACTTTTTGTCAAATATGACACCAAAAGAAAATAGTTTTCCGTTGGTCGTCCATCGAGCCGAGCGGACTACCTACGTTTGCTAAGTCGCGGTTTCTACTTTCTGCTATGTCTATCCAAATAAGGTGTATGGGAAGTCAAAGCTTTCTAAACTTTTCATACAATTTAATAGGTACCTAACGTTAACTATAGCACCAAAATAGAACCTTTTATAAAACTTGGGTACAGTGCTTTGGGTGCTGGGTGTAAATAAGTACAAAAGTGCTTTCTTGGGTCGTCTTTCTTGGGAAAGGCTGACTTGATGTCGTAAAAGCGGATTTGCGTGCAAATGGCCTTACTACACGGAATGCCGAAGATCGTGCGAAGTGGAGACTTAAAAGTAGGAAATCGATGTTCCCGTTGCATCCCTCTCGAGAGGAATGCAACGGGAACATCGATTGGATGATGATATAAATAAGCACTTTGCTAAGTAGCTGCACTTCATCTGATGTTTTTATTTGTAGTTTTGTATAGAGCTATCATATCATGCTCTACATAACATGTAGACACTTAAAACGCCATACTTTTTATACGGATCACTTCGTAATCTCTTGATACATCAGTACTACTCAACAGGTCCACCAACTTGTCTGCCTAGGCGGCGGTGTCGCTGTCATCTCAATAAATAGAAGCAACCTTACGTATCCTAGTCATGGCGCCGCTAGTTCCTCAGTTTTCCGCCTGAATAGCTAAGTTGGTGGCAATCTACTTGAAGTGTTATATCAGACAGTGCGACAGCGGCAGAGTTTTCCTCGTACTTATATTAATAATGTCGTGACAAGGCGAGGCGAGTACATTTGAATAATTAACCAGCAGCTTTTCAAGTTCAACAGATCGTATCGTGGGAAAATCTTTAAAAATACCTACTGACCTGTGGTTTTACGGACTTCTTTGTGCATCGCAAAAAAATATTGACGATGGAAATAACTTTGAAATGTCTATGTAGTTTGTAGCTACGAGTACCTACAGCGTATATTTAATTAACTGTGTTACAAAACGAAAAAACATAATGTGATAACGACGACGATAATGTTAGAAATACAAATAAGCATATATGGGGTAACAGGGACCGGGAACAAATTGTATCCTATTCAGACTTATGTAATAATTTATTTTTTGATATAATGAATAGTTATGACAATATTTTAATCGAATTTAATTGTATGAATAATGAGAATGTGTCTATGTGTAAAGATGAATGTCATCGTAATTATATTGATAAGCTTTATACACTTATCGTTAGTACGTTGCGGTTAGCTGCAGAACAAACTTTTAAATGTGATGACTCTTTTAAACGTAGACCTAATAAAGTGATTGGCTGGAATTTTCACGTCAGACGTCATCACGTTAAAGCGCGGGAGATGTTTTTGCTGTGGGTGTCGTATGGTAGACCGCGCTCGGGGTATTATTACGATAATATGACTGCCTCACGCAGGGAGTTTAAAGCCGCGCTTAAATATGTACTAAAAAATCAGGAGAAGATTAAAATGGATGTGTTAGCTAGACATCGAGCCAACTGTAATTTTGTAGAATTTTGGAAAGAAACAAAAAAATTAGACCACAGAAGTACTATCCCAGTAAGTGTAGAAGGTGTAAAAAACAAAAAAGATATAGCTAATATTTTTCGAAATCATTTCAATATCAATCACGTGCAAAATCATAAGTATTCTTCGAGGTCTAATCGGGGCTCGGAGCCTCTCCGCATTAGCATAACACCTGGAAATATTAAAGATATTTTGAGGGATATGAAGCGCGGGAAGTCTCCGGGCCATGACGGCCTCAGTGTCGAACATTTGATGAACGCAGGTAATCATATATGTCATGTACTGGCGCGGCTTTTTAATCTCTGCGTGAGACATTGTTACTTGCCTGAGCAGCTCATGCGTACCTTGGTTGTACCTATACCTAAAAACAAAACGGGTAATATCTCGAGCGTGTCAAACTATAGACCTATTTCTCTAGCGACGATTGTGGCCAGGGTGCTGGAAAGAGCTATATATTCTCACGTAGCGATGCTTGACATTGATGATGGCCAGTTCGGTTTTCGGCCGAAGTTATCGACTGACATGGCTATTTTTTCATTAAAGGAGGTGGTTAAATACTATAAATCTAATTCGACCACGGTCTATGCTTGTTTTTTGGACTTGAGTCGAGCATTTGATACTCTCAACCATGACCTTCTTTGGACAAAAATGCACGGCTCGGGAGTCGCTCCTGAGGTTGTTGATCTATTGTCGTTTTGGTACGGCAATCAGACCAACAGGGTCAGGTGGGACTCCGAAGTCTCGGACAGCTACCGGCTGTCGTGTGGGGTGAGACAGGGCGGGGTCACTTCTCCTGACCTCTTTAACTACTATGTGAATGATCTGATCGTGGAGCTGAGCAGCACCCCGGTCGGGCTCGGGTTGGATGGCAGGTATGTCAACAACCTAAGCTATGCGGACGACATGGTGTTGCTCAGTCCCACGATCAAAGGACTTCGTAGGCTACTGAGTATTTGTGAGAGGTACGCCAAGGAACATGACCTAGTGTATAACAGTGGGAAGACGGAAATGCTCATATTAGGGTCGGGAAGTGGACCCCAATTCGTTCCGGACGTGCATCTTAATGGCGAGGCTGTTAAGATCGTGAATAGCTTCAAGTACCTTGGTCACATTGTAACTTCTAAATTGACGGATGATGAAGACATAGAACGCCAAAGGCGGGCTTTATGTGTCGTAGGTAACATGATTGCCAGGAAATTTAACAGTGCTGCGTCTGACGTGAAAATAACTTTGTTTAAGTCGTTCTGCCAAACGTTTTATACTTGCCAACTCTGGACTGACTATACTAAGAAGTCGCACAACACAATCAGAGTAGCCTATAACAACATCTTTAGGCACCTGATGGGGTTGTCGCGTAGCTGTAGCGCTTCTGGGATGTTTGCAGACGCACGCGTTGACACTTTCAACGCCATCCAACGGAAGCGCATAGCGTCGTTCATGTACAGAGTTGGCGAGTGTAAAAATAATAATATTATTAAAAGTTTGGCGGCCCGTATGCACCTGACTGCAACCTACCGTAAATGGTTGGCTATTGCCACCTAGGTTGGTATTAATTTTATTTTATTCTATTTGTTTATCTTTACTTTTTTATTGTGCCCTATGTTTTGTGTATATTTGTGTTTTATATGGACTAAGTCTGAAATAAAGATATATTATTATTATTATTATTATTATTATTATTATAACCCTCCTTCTCGGCAGTCGAGTAAAAAGGGGTCTATTCCCTTTCATCAAAACGATAATTATTTCTGACAAACGAAATGAAAAAAATGTTTATTTTTAGTTAAAAAATTTCAATGTGATACAAGTAGACCCTGAATCCGGTGACCGACAAATACTCCCTCCGAGTTGGTAATCCAGAATTATATTATGGTATTTTTTTTTATAACTTATACAATCTCCCAGTGCTGATTCACGGTATAGTGGATGAAAACTACTTATGTTATATCTGTGGTTATATGCAGTGCGATGTTAATCACATCACTATAACACTTGGGTTATAGTGATCGCAGTTTTCATCAGTACATTTCTCAATAGTTCTATCCGATCCAGTGGTTGTCTTTTGCTGCATTCTATAGTGCAGACAGGGATAATCGCCGGCTTCGTGTGCACAGCATAGTTTGCGAGTAAAATTGTTATTGAAAAGCCAACACGTATACAGGGTGTCCGGAGACCAGTGGATATCCCTGAACGGGCGGCTGGCGGGGAAGGGTTGGCCGCCCAGAATACGTTTTTTTTGCTATCTCAAACGGTTCGAGCTGTACGTCACTTTTTAGTAAAGATTGAAAAATGTCTACTTTTTTGCACATTTCGGGGTATCACGTTCACAGATTAAGCGATAGCATTGTTTTTTTTTTCGCCATGTGTTCACTAATATTGATGTTTGAAAATCACCTTATTTTTTTTTTTTAATACTATAGTTAGTAACTTACAGGATGTCCCCAAAGATAGATTTAGTTTTATAAACTTTACTTTCTGCTAAGTTTGAGCATCTGTGGTGTAAAAAAAATGTATGAAACCTGTCTGGCCGACTATTGAAAAAAATTGCCTATTTCATAAGGATTCTAAAACAGTATTATACTAATAACTTTTGTCATAAGTTACTAAGCTAGTGCTATGAATGCATCGAAGGTACTATCTTACATGAAAAAGTTGAAACAAGTATTGTACAAAAAAGGACACTTATTAAGATTTAATATGTCATAATGTTACAGCAAATGCTCAAATTGTCCTCCTCTTGCCCTTACACAGGCCCTTAACCTTTTTATAAACGATCTCTTAAGGACACTATTATAGGTAATTTTTTTCTCCTATTTGTTGTGCCGCTTCGTGGACGCGTACACGCAGGTCTTCAATTGTGGTTATGTTTTTTTTGTATACTTGTTCTTTTAAGAACCCTCAGTAAAAAAAAATCAAGCGGATTCAGATCAGGCGAACGTGGAGGCCATAATATTGGACCTAATTGGCTAATCCATCTTCTTGGATAACTTTCATTTAAATAGTTTCTCACTCGCACGGCATAATGTGCAGGACAGCCGTCATTTTGAAGCCACATTCTTCGCCGGATCGCCAATAGCACCTCTTCGAGTAGTCTCGGGAGTTCGTTTTGGAGAAAGTGTAAATTGTTGGCCCTGTTTAGGTTGCCTTGCTATTCGAAAGGGACAATAATTTGGCCATTTAAAATAATGCTCCAATAGTTAATTTTAAATGTGATCGGTCTTCCCTGGCTAATCTTGGGTTGGTTAGCTGCCAGCTGTGCAAATTGTACAAGTTTAGGTAGCCATCTCTTTTGCACGTTGACTCATCGCACATTATGCCGTGCGAGTGAAAAACTATTTACTCCCTTATTTTTTTCAATTTTTTGCAATTTTTTTCAATAGTCGGCCAGACAGGTTTCATACATTTTTTTTACACCACAGATGCTCAAACTTAGCAGAAAGTATAGTTTATAAAACTAAATCTATCTTTGTGGACATCCTGTAAGTTACTAACTATAGTATTAAAAAAAAAAATAAGGTGATTTTCAAACATCAATATTAGTGAACACATGGCGAAAAAAAAAAACAATGCTATCGCTTAATCTGTGGACGTGATACCCCGAAATGTGCAAAAAAGTAGACATTTTTCAATCTTTACTAAAAAGTGACGTACAGCTCGAACCGTTTGAGATAGAAAAAAAAAACGAATTCTGGGCGGCCAACCCTTCCCCGCCAGCCGCCCGTTCAGGGATATCCACTGGTCTCCGGACACCCTGTATATATTCTTCTTCGGCTTTGGCTCCATACACGCATTCCAAAGGTCCGGGGCTCCATAGCCCTGTGACAACCCGTACGGTCCGGGGCTCCGTAGCCGTACTGCTCCGTACTGGACGTATAACTTACAAAACGAAAAAACACTTGAGAATCAACCCAAAGATAGAATAATAAAGTAAATGCTTTGTGCCATCAATTAAAAACACACTTAATTACCCTGTAATAGGAATTTAAATCGGATGAATAATCGTAATTAGCCCGATTGAGATCTAAAACCATTGAGAAAAACCATGAAGATTTAATGCATGATACTGGTTGATGAGTAATTTTCAGATGATTTGGGGTAAGATCGAGTTAGGTATTTAATCAGCAAACCTTGGATTCGTCCTATTACCTAGGGTGCGCTTGGGACGAATTTGATTTAGGTGGTGTTAATCCACACTTAGGAAATACTGCTACCCGTAGCGAAGCGGTCAAACGCGCTGGTTCGGATTACCAATAGTCGCGGGTTCGAATCCCGCCGGGTACTTAAGTTTTTGAAAGCATTTTTTCAAAAAGCAGTTAGGTAATCTATTCATACCTACCATAAAATTCAAAGATTGAGGGACTGACTGAATGACTGAACTATCAACGAAGAACCCAAATCGCTGGTCCTAGAGACATGAAATTTAGAGAGTATATTCTTTGGGATGTGTAGTTATCTACTAAAAAGGTTTTTGGGATCGTGACTTACGCGGGTGAAACTGCGGAACTCTGCTAGTTAAAATAATAAATAAGTAACGTTTTTTTACCTATTTATAGATAATTTTTTAGACGTTTTTCACGCGAAAACTAAAAGATGAGTCAACTTTACTTATTTCTTTTTAGGGTTCCGTACCTAAAGGTAAAAACGGGACCCTATTACTGAGACTTCGCTGTCTGTCTGTCTGTCCGTCCGTCCGTCCGTCCGTCTGTCCGTCCGTCCGTCCGTCCGTCCGTCCGTCCGTCTGTCCGTCTGTCACCAGGCTGTATCTCATGAACCGTAATAGCTAGAAGGTTGAAATTTTCACAGAAGATGTATTTCGGTTGCCGCTACAACAACAAATACTAAAAACGAAATAAAACAATTATTTAAAAGGGGCTCCCATACAACAAACGTGTTTCAAAAATAACAAGGAGTCGAGTCAGGACAGGAAGAAGGACAGGAGGACAAATCGAGTTGGTCATGGAATTCAAAATGGCTGCCCTATCTGTCAAATATACTAGTCTGCCTTACTTACCAAAGAGTTTATTTTATGTTTCAGATTTTCTTTGTGCCAAGGTTTTTTTTTTTTTCAGTGATTCGGTCGTTTGATGGGAGTAAGAATCGAAGATAAATATTTCATATTTTCCTATAAAATTTAAAAATTGGTTGTTGTAAACCATTTTAGGGTTCCATATCCAATTGTGATAGTGGTACGGAACCCTTTATGCGCGAGTGTCGCACTTGCCCCGTTTTTTTAAATTCTTGAAACAGTTGATTCATTCACGATTATTAGCAGAAGCACGCAAACTTAATTAAAAGACAAGTTAAAATACCTGAAATTACAACTTAATCTCATACACAATCTCATGTAGCAGTTTTTCAAAATCCATGTGTGTGGTATGTTTACCACACAAAAAATCATGTTTAGATATATTTTTCATTTGAAATATTTCTAGTAGATATGCCTAGAGCTTCACTAAACAACAATGGTTTATGCATTACAGTTAGATTACGTGGAAATAAAAAAAAAAAAATAGAAATTAAACTCATTTTTCGGTTTTAATCGCGTGGTATTTTTTACTTTTAGCATTGTTTCAACGCTCAACGTTTCGAGACCTTTACCGGGTTTCTTCTTCAGGATTGACTTAGATGTGACATGTCATTCTAATGTTTTAAAACATTGTTAGATTACATATAGTGAGTCATAATTTAATATATGACACCTTCCATTTGAGTCATCTTATAATAGTAACTTACCTATAATAAAAACAGAGGTACTTAATGATACCTACTGTGTAATTAAACTGCAAAGCTGATGTCATTTCATGATTTTCGTAGTTGATTGTTGTCTGAATACAGATTTTCCAACAGTTACTCATTTTAATCGCATTGTAGAAACTAGCTAAGCCCCGTGGTGTTATCCGACTAAGTCCTGATCGCGCTGGAATATCGGGATCAAAAGTATCTTATGTTACTCATAGATAATGTAGCTTTCTATTGGTGAAAGAATTTTTGAAATCAGTCTGGTTTATATTCTACCTAAGTATTAACAACGCAAACTTAAGAATACCCTGCAGAGAAATAGCCATTTTAAAAAAGTTACAGTGTACGTCTACTCTTTCTCCATACAAACGTAGTCGACTGTTTCCTCCCTGGATAAAGACATTACAGCAAACATGTTTATGTTACAAAACCTAGATCTGCCATGACTATGATAAAAACGATAAAAAATCAAAACGCAAATTTAGAATAGAAAAAAAATAAAAAATTTAGAAATTGAAAAAAATCAAAACGAAGGGGCATCGTCATGGCTCATATAGGACGTACGACATAAACCTATTTTTTCTAATATATTTATCCAGGGAGGAAACAGTCGACTACGTTTGTAAAGTTTGTATGGAGAAAAGAATAGGTAGACTGTCCCCAAAGGTACCTAGCTAGGTATCATCTTCAAAACAATAAAGCAATACCTAACCCAAAAAAGGAGTCTGTCAACATAAACACTTAACACAAACACTCAAGTATCTAATACAAACTGCTTTACATTGAGCAGAACAGTAAAGACAACCTTGACTTTGTTCCGCGAAGTAGGCGAACAAAGCCGTGTGATATATTAAGTGTAGTGGACATTGGTTCATTGGTTTGACCTTTTCTTTCAATAGAAACTAAAATAAATACTGTTGTTGCCTAGGTAAACTTATTTTTTGGTTTAAATCGCGTAGTGTTTCTAACTTGAAGAGCTCATTGGCCTATCTGCAGCTTCCAATCTTGAATGATCGTGCGGGGTAAGCAACGCTTGGCACGGTCATTATTTGGATGGGTGATCGATAATTTGTGTGGCTAAAAATCACTTCACTTTTCACTATCACTTTTCGTGTAGTGGTGTGGCTCGCCTAGTGTAAGAGTTTTCAGGTCTCTCTAAGACTCTAAGGCCACTAACTTGACCTAAGGACTACAGTTACTATTAGAGATACCAACCGGGATCAACTGCTTTACCTTGCCTTCCAAAGAACGGAGGAGCTCGAGAAAATGTTCTTTTTGTAGTCAATTATCGGTCACTCATCCAAGTAGTGACCACGTCAGGCGTTGCTTGACTCGCACAATAATATGAGATTGGCGTGACTGGCATAATTCAAATGCAAACCTATAATCTCTTTTTTAAATAATTTAAAATTTTCAATTTGATACTAATATCTATTATCAAATTTTAATTCCAGCTGGACGCCCAACAACGCTACACACTGTTTCAACGCGGTCTTTGGGAGGCAGCCCAGCAGATTCCACGTGGTGCTGTCAGAGACTATCCCACATTTAGACAATTGAGATTGCTCTCCATCATCGGGCCTGCAGCTTTGCCACCAGATCAACTGGACAGGGTACGTATAGATACTCCCATCATCCGAGCGATGTTCCCGGTTCCATCCTTCGCAAGAGCCCGCGCGGGGTCCGCTTTAATACTCTACAGCTACACAATTTAGTTCAATTTAGTGCATATCAATGCACAAAGCATTCACGCCTGCTATGCTGACTTCTTTCGCTAGTAAAAATATCCACGCTGTCCTTGTCTCCGAGACTTTTCTCAAGCCATGCTTGTCCAGTACTGCCTACGCATTACCCGGATTTATGCTCATCCGGAATGATCGTATAGGTGGCGGTTGCGGCGGTGTTGCCATTTATATAAAGTCAAACCTTCCTTTCACTATAGTTAGCACGTCACGACAGCCACCTTCTAAAGATGCCGGTGAACATCTGTTCATTGAGGTAACGTTATCTCGGACAAAAATTCTTCTAGGCGTCTTCTATAGTCCGGACAAGTATGTGAATTATTTTGCTTCTTTTGAGAATCTACTTGAAGATCTCTCACCTTCCTACAATCATGTTATTATTATGGGCGACTTTAATACTTGCCTTCTCAAGCAAGATTTCCGAACCAACAAGCTTAAACAGATAGCAAGTTCCTTAAATATTTCTATTCTTCCCCTTAATGCCACTCACCATTTTCCAAACTGTACACCGTCCCTCTTAGATCTTATGCTTGTTTCTTCTCCGAACAACGTTGCAAAACACGGTCAGTGTTCTGCAGACAGTTTTTTCTATCATGATCTAATCTTTCTTTCTTATAAAGTTCGCCCTCCTAAGTCTAAACCTCAAATACTTCTTCGACGTAACTTTGGGGGCATGGATGTGGAGTCTCTTCGTGGAGACGCCCAAGATATTAACTGGTCCGATTTCAGTGGTGCTGATAACATTAACGATAAGGTGCTAATTTTCAACAAAAATATTATCAACCTGTACGACAAACATGCTCCAATTCGTAGGGTCAAATTAAAGCAAAACCCTGCCCCATGGCTGACGGATGACATACGTTCATTGATGCACAGCAAAGCGTCCGCCAAGGGTAGATATAAGCGCAAGCCTACTTCAGAAAATGAAGACAAATACCACAAAATACGTAACCGCTGCAACAGAGTGTGTAGGGATGCATTACGCCGTTATATATACAAATCTGTAGAGCAAGAAGACTTATCCAAAATTTGGAAATTTCTTAAGACTTTAGGGGTTGGTAAATCTCGTTCTAATAATAATTTACCCCATGACTTAGATATTAATCTTCTTAACCAACATTTCTCTAATTCTTCTAATCTCGACAATATCACTAAATCACAAACTCTTTCGTACCTTTCTTCCAAACAACCACCCGACATTTCTCCTTTCTTATTCATGCAATTCACTGATGTTGACGTTAAGAGAAGCATAAAATCAATATCTTCCAATGCGGTAGGCAACGCCTGTATCAGCAGGAGTATGATTATGCCAATTCTTGATGAGATAGTGCATGTCATAACCCTAATGCTGAATGCATCTTGTCCACTAGCTCTTTTCCTTTGGCTTGGAAGGAAGCTCAACTAATTCCTCTTCCTAAAAAAGCTAATCCTTCTGCCTTCACCGAATATCGTCCTATCTCTATTCTTCCATTTCTATCTAAAATTCTTGAGCGCCTTGTTCATCAGCAGTTAAGTGCATTCCTCAACAAAAACTTTCTAATGAATCCTTTTCAGTCTGGTTTCCGCCCAGGACACAGCACCACGACTGCATTAGTGAAGATCACTGATGACATTCGGTTGGGTGTGGATGACAGACAGCTCACCGTTCTCACTCTCCTTGACTTTAGCAACGCTTTCAATAATGTCGATTTCGACTTACTTCTCGGTGTCCTCAGCTCCCTCCTTAACATGTGTCCGTCAGTGATTGCTTGGTTTCGTAGTTACCTGATTGGACGCCGGCAACGTATATGCATTGATCAGACCTGCTCCACGTGGAATTCTATATCTGCCGGTGTTCCTCAGGGCGGCGTACTCTCTCCTCTCCTGTTTGCTGTATTTATTAACACAATTTCTCATAACCTTTCTTCGTCCTACCACCTGTATGCAGACGATTTACAAATTTATGCGCAGGCGCCACTCAATCTCATAGACCGAGCGATTAATAATATTAATGAAGACTTGAACAGAATTTGTGAATGGAGTAGATCCTATGGTCTTAAAGTCAACCCATCAAAAACTCAGGCAATAATAATAGGCAGTTCTAGGTTGACTTGTAAACTGAATTATTCTCAATTACCACGCATTGTTTTTGACGGGACTACGGTATCGTACAGTAAGGAGGTCAAAAATCTGGGCGTCACCATGGATAGCAATTTCACATGGGACCCGCAGCTGTCAGCGGTGAGTCAGAGGATGTTCGCATCCAATGCTTCGCTAAGACGGTTGCGGAATTTCTTACCAACAGCCACCAAGGTTATGTTATCTCAAACTTTAATGCTTCCCGTTCTTGACTACGCTGATGAGTGCTTCCTCGATCTCACTGAGGAACAACTGGACAAACTTGAGAGGCTCCAGAATCTTGCCATTCGGTTCGTTTTTGGTCTTCGAAAGTATGATCACGTGTCCGATTTTCGCAGTGAGCTCAAATGGTTGCCTATTCGTCTGCGTAGAAACTATCACATTTTATCACTTCTCTATAGAATTATATTTCTGCCTACCTTTCCTTTGTATCTTCAGCTCGGTTTCAATTTCAGCGTCCCCCTTCTCAAGTTGTCCGGTCTTCAAAGGCCTTACTCCTTAAACTCCCGCCTCGTTCTTCCACCTTTTATGGTAATTCTTTTACAGCTAGGGCTGTGGAGTTGTGGAATGATTTGCCTACCTCCATTCGACAATCGAAGTCGTTAGCGGTTTTTAAAAGTAGCGTTTTTAAGTACTATATTGGAATTGCTGAAAAACGTTAGGTTTCTAAGGTTTAAATTCGTTTTTTATAAGTATGTATTTGTTGTGTTATGTATTTATGCATAGGTATATTTATTTTTAAAAATGTAGGGTACGTATGTATTATTTATTATATGTATTATACAAGGTGGATAGGATAATACAACATTTTTTTTAACTGGACATACCTACACACGTCTAAAGTCCACCTACCAAATTTCAACAGAATCAGTTGAGTAGTTCAGACACAGGACACTATTTTCCATTTTTTAAATTTGCTACACGATGTATCTAAAAACAAAACTGTCACCAGCGCCAGGCGGCCGCGGCACCGAGTAATAATCTTACAGAGAAACAGCTTGATACAAGCCCGCGGGCGGCGTAGGTACTTCACTACATGCGCAGTTATGTGTGCGTGACCTCTCTCACCGACAGTGTGCCGACAGGTTCACGTACGTGAGCCGAGTAGGCTCTTCGGGCGGTCTTGGCAAACCCGAGCGGAAAGAGGTGAGTGACTTTTCACAGCTTTGCGCACACATAGCTGTTCATGTAGTGGAGTACCTACCACCGCGGGCTTGTATGAAGCTGTTGCTCTGTAGGATTAATACTCGGTGGCCGCGGCACGTACTTACACTGTGCACATGGGTACATGGTGTTCGTATTGGTTTTAATTGTTTAGGATATTTAGTTTGTTTGAAAATTTTGCTTTTTTAATTTCAGTTCTCTGATTAATTATACAATTCCAAACTATTCAAACATATTTTAACAACCCAGGGTTTTGTTTAATGTTGTATCGTCCTATCCACCTTGTATTTATTTATATATATATGTATGTATTATATGTATTTATATATATTATATATGTGTATGTATGTATTATTTATTTATTATTATTTGTATGTATTCCATTACTATTTGTATGTGTTACACCATGACTACCTACCTTTTATCTTTCTATACTTCTCGTCCATCCAAAGGTTGCCTGGAAGAGATCGCTTTAAGCGATAAGGCCGCCCATTGTGCCACCTAGATATAAGTTATTTTATGTATTTCTTTAAATTGTTTTTTTTTATATTGGTGTTACAATAAAGAATTAATCAATCAATCAATCAATCAATTTACTGATGAGAATACTTGGGCACCAATAATGCTTCAGGATTGCTAGAGTTTTCGCAAAAACTGTATAGTACCTAATAGTTAGTAATTTTCTAAATAAACCTTTAGTTTTATTTTCAAAACTTGTTGACGTGGTTTTTGAGAAAAATCTTACAATGATCCTCAGCTTTGTCATGTTGAGTCGTTTTAGTTAAAGAATACGCTCTTTCTTTAAGTCTTGACCCAGGGAACAGTGTGGATACAAAAAAAAACATTCGTCGCGGGTTTATTGACGAAACACTGTTGTATGCCTTCACCGCGGACATGGGTGCCATACAAAAGTCCTAGATTATGATTATGGCACAACTGCCTCGCCAGCATGCTGAAAAGTCCTTGGCACTGCCATCTATGGACTACATAATTAGGATAGAAAGAAAATGAAGTAGTATCTGATTCACACTGCTCAAATAATAGTAATATTTTTTCTGTATATTACAGTACAATCGCATCATCAACGATATGCTCGCCGTCTACAATACTGCCGAAATCTGCGCCTATAACGAACCCTTCAAGTGCGGACTCCACCTCCAACCAGAACTTCAGTTCATCATGTCCCACTCTCGGGACTGGGATGAGCTCTCACACATCTGGACCGAGTGGAGAAGGAACACAGGCAGGCGGATCAGGGATCTGTATGAGCAGCTTGTGGAGCTGACTAATCAGGCTGCTAGATTGAATAGTACGTATAGCTTTAACTCTCAGTGGTCAATTATACTTTTTGGTTCCAACAATTTAAAACTAAATTTAAGCTGGAATGAAATAAAAGAGCCGATTGTGGTCCGAGTAAGTTTTACAGGTCGGAATAAATGGTCTTGCATTAAAATTTGTTAAACTTAATTTCAATGTGCTAAGAAATTCAGTAAGTATTCTTCTTTTTAACCGACTTCAAAAAAAGGAGGAGGTTCTCAATTCGTATATTGTTTGTATGTATGTACGTGGATATGTCCGGGCCGTCATATGAAGTCCGATTGCGATAATTCTTTTTTTCGTGATGGTCTGATGAGTATCTTCGGAATGATGAGAATGGGATGCTATTCTATCCCAGAATGCAGTCAATAATTCGCGTATCAGTACTCAGCCATTATAACCCACAACAACTGCCTAAAACTGCGAAAGAGCGATTAGTTCATCTATTGTGGGTATTGGGACACGGCAGTACGTGATTCATGAACTGGCTTAGCCCAACATTTACCCGTTTGAATTTTCAGATTTCACCGACGCGTCTCAGTACTGGATGTTCCCGTATGAATCACCCAACATGAGACAGGAAATTGATGAAGTATGGGAACAGGTAAATATTATTTTACAATCATTAATCATAATCTTTGACATGAAAAATTGGTATTGGTCACACTGACCTCCATAATACAAGTACGCTGGACAGGGGATCGCCCACGCCACGGATCACGGAACTAATGTCATTTTGTATGGTATAGCAATTCCAGCGCACTTGTATATATAGAGTTCAGTGCATTGGTCATCTATTGTAGAAACCTATTGAGGTTGTCACTTTTCTTCTCTAATCCTTGATCTTACTGTAAAAGAGTCTCAAAGCTATTCAAATCTCATTATACATCTTCACCTAAATATTTCAGATCAAACCGCTATACGAGCTTCTCCACGCATACGTCCGTCGCCGTCTCCGTGAAGCCTACGGTCCCGAGCGTATCTCCAGATCAGCACCAATTCCAGCTCATGTGCTAGGAGACATGTGGGGGCAAAGCTGGACTGGTATTGTTCCAGTTACGCTGCCCTACCCTGGGAAAACGTTAGTGGATGTGACTCCGGAAATGGCGCAGCAAGTAAATTGAAAACCATGTTGTTGATAAAGTTCAGGGTTCCGCGCCAAGGGTTAAAAACTGGACCCTTTTTTACTTAGACTCCAGTGTCCGTCTGTTTGTCTACCACAAGGATGTATCACATGAACAGTGATAGTTATAGGTAGACAGTAAAAAAAATCACAGATGATGAGAGTGAGTATTGTATTTCTGTTGCCGATATAACAAAAAAAATCTAAAAAATCACTTGAGTGTCCCATAAAACTAACGTGATGTTTTTGTGATATTGGTACCCTTCGTACGCGAGTGCGACTCGCGTTTGGCCGGTTTTGTCATTACCATCACCATTATCATAATAATTTAAACGATTTCCAACCAAACAGCCATAAAATTCATGATATTTATATATCTCTGGTTCACTTTTGTCCTGTTTTGTCTATTATTAAACCATTCTTTGTCTTCTTGCCAGGGCTACACTCCCCTAACGATGTTCCAACTGGCGGAAGAATTCTTCGTCTCAATGAACATGTCGGCCATGCCTCAAGATTTCTGGGGCCTCAGTGTGCTGGATCACCTGCCTGACCGCCAGGTGCACTGCCAGCCTTCAGCCTGGGACTTTTGTAATAGGAGGGATTATCGGTACGTAGAATCATTATGTAGAACAATTTCAAGACTGTATTTAAAGATCAAGATTTAATTGCCTTTACTAAATTCCCATTGATCAGATTATCTAACCGCAAGTCTGACAAATACACCCTAGAATACTATAAAACTGTGCATATTGAAATCGCTTCATTTGTACTTCAGCTACGATGTCTGTGTATCTGTGAGTGAGTCTATAATCACATACACACATAAGTAAGTCTACTATATTATGCTATCATTAACTAATTTTCCATAATTATGTACCTAAATATTCTTGCTCTTATAAATAAAAATGTTCCGTTTTCAGGATCAAAATGTGTACTCACGTGGAAATGAAAGACTTGGTGACGGCTCATCATGAAATGGCCCATGTTGAATACTTCCTAGCATACAAAAATCAACCTAAAGTATTCAGAGATGGAGCGAATCCTGGTAAGTTGTGCCTATTTAATTGATAAACGTTTATCAAAACAATTTTAGTTAATTATAACAGTTTTGCGCGAGACAAACGTCTCTCACATTATTACCTATATAGCATTTAATTACGTTGCAAGGTGCAATAAACTAGATACCTATTTACCTACATTGCAAATTGCAATATACATAATATGGGTCTGACAGGCCTACGTAAAGCCGCGATTAAATAATGCAAGTTTGTATTTTATACAAGTTACAAGTTATACAAGTTAGAAGTCACACCTACAACTTGCATTCAGGCTATTTGTGTATTATTTAAGGTCCACCGCTAACTACATAATAATAAGTTAATGTAGCTTAGCTCAGCATAGTCGAGCCAGGTTTTCATACCTACATATCCTTCGCAAACTGTGTCAGATTATGCTAACTTGTTTTTAACTAACTACAGAACTAAGATAAACTAACTTAGTTGACGGTGGACAAACCGCTTTAGTGTCTTATTAAACAAACAAACAATTTTAAACAAAACCTTTTAATAACATTATTCTACATAATTTTATCTAACTAAAATCACAAAATCAAACTAATTAAACTTGTAATAAAATTAAAATTATAACTGAAAACAGCGCCATCTCGTAGTGAACTGTAGAAGCAGTATTACAGAGGTCCGTTTCGCACGCACAGTACGTGACGAAGACTGCACCGGTTTCCGTTACTCGGCGACAAGAGGCGTTAGTGTCGACATTGGGAATGTAGCCGCATTGGCGGACGACTCGCACTTTGCCGTATACTAGAAAGAAAAAAATATATAAACATTATTTCTTAGTGTTAATCCACACTTAGGAAGAAAAAAAGGAAAAAAAAAAAGGAAAGGAAGAAAAAAATAGTTTTCAAAAATATTTTCAATCATAGACAAAATTTAAATGAAGAAAATGCTTTTAAACTGTCATAAGTCCATACTGTAGAACTATGTAACTAGCTGTATCCGCGGTTTCACCCATGTATGTCTACATCCCGTGGGAATTTCGACTAACCCTTTCCTATAGTTTTTACATGTACCTCCACTTATTACACTTAGTTTTAAACTTAGTAGGTACACTTCCCAATACAAAGTTTATACATATCTAAGAAATACCCAATACATATCTAAGAAAGACACAAACTCTCTGAGAAAAAAACTCTGACAAGACTTGAACCTGCAAACCTTACAATTCCGATGTAATGCGTCCTCCGCTCGCACTACAGGTGCCTGTCCGTTCGAGATGAAACCAAGTAACTGACTTTAAAAAAAATAAGACCTCCACTTACTGTCCATTTTAATAGTCCTACAAAGCGTAGCTTCCAACCCCCTCTCGAGATGCTCAATGGGGTCCCGTAGAGAGCAGTTCACGATACCGAGGCTGAAGGGGTCGAATTCTTCGCCGCATCGTGGGTCGAAGGCACTGTTGCAATCGTAGCATAGAATCGATGATGCTGGAAGAATTGAAAATATTCTAGACTAGCTGCGTCCCGCGGTTCCACCCGCGTAAGTCCCGATCTCGTGGGAATATCGGAATCAAAAGTAGCCTATGTTGCTAAGGGTTAATGTAGCTTTCTAATCGTGAAATAACGTTTAAAATCGGTCCAGTAGTTTTTGAGTTTATGCATTACAAACATACGACACACATACACACAAAAATACAAATCTTTCCTCTTTATAACACTATTATCATAGTGTAGATTTACGAGCTTTACTCAAAATCCGTTGATTGTTATTTAATAACGGAAAGTTAGTAGATTTTTTTTGTCGCTTCATTTATAGATATTTCATGCAACTAAATTTATTAAATTAAACAAAATAACCAGGTTTCACAACATTGAAAATTTTCGTGAAACATAGTTCCCCATATTTCCACAAAGCATACCCACCAAAACTCCAGGTTTTGGTGGAGGCACTGGGCCATTATGTCAAGATAATGGTATTACACGCAGAAGCCTCAAAGTTTCCAATATAACAGTTATTGGATTACCAAGTACCGCCTACTGAACTTGGCCTATTAGAACACTATTAAATAGAAGTATAGTAGATGTTCTTTAGCAAGGAGGGAGTTTGGATTGTGGAAATCTTATAGTAAAAAGTTGTTTCTATACCCCATGCATAGAAACAAACTTTTACTAACATGCTAAGCTAATAATTCATATTGATATAATTTATTGGTAATCATCATTAATTCTGCGAACAGTCTGTATCTAGTGGGCGGAATAAAATATCTAACCAATCGAAAAGATTCAATAAATTCAAAGTTCCCAACGACAAGTTTCGTGAAGAAGTTCTTAGAGGAGAAGTAACATTCCTATGACTAATGAACATTTTCCGAGACTTAAAACAGAGACGCTTGGCTTGCTCGGTGAAATATTGATCTAAGCATATAATAATCAATTTACCACATACCATAATCCACTAAATATAGCACCACAAAAGGAACCACTATTTTCTTACGCCCAAATCCTTTCATTTTCTAAAAGAAACCGCCTCACTCGACGATGGGACTGCACTGAATTTACCAAGGATTGTATACTTCGTTTAATTTAATTAGATGTAATGTTATATGTAGGTAGGTATACTATTGGGTTTGGGTTAGAAGTAATGTGGGGCAAGTGTTATAAGTAAGGGGGTTAAGGTTTAAAGAGTCATAAATTCAAGTATCAAGTTCAAAGAAATATTCATATTTTTATATTACTTATAATTACCCCAAATAACAAATTAAATCTCCTAAACTACGAAAAATCGCAGAAACTATATACATGGGGGTGATTAGGTCCTCTACCTCTGGACTTTCGCTTGACACTACTTCCTGGGACACCCTGTATATTGATTCACTTTAGGATTTAAAATATTAGTTAGAATTATTTTATTAAAGGTTAATAAAATAAAAAATAAAGATGTCTTCCGCAGACTATGCCCAAGGCTCATATTAGGCATTATGGATTCAAGATCTCCTTTAAGTGATCTTTCAGTATTCGGCCGTTAGATTATTACATTTGCAGTGTTTTCCCACAAAAACATCAAACTATGATTATACAACAAAGTAATTATAACGTACATGCAAGTAAAGTACATTCAGTGTGATATTAACTTTAACAGACTTTTACCCATTTACTCTATAAAACATGAGTTATAGCTGTAGGTAATTAATTACAAGATACCATCTTTTAATTATTTCATTAAGTGGTAATTGTTGTTAGAGCTGTTTTAAATAATAAGTTATTTTGATGTGTCCAAGCAAATTAATTTTGTTGTTTTGATTTTACAAACCCTCAAACTAGGTAGACTTTTTAGTTAAGGTTATTTATTACTGCTTCACTCAAAAAATACTGAATTGCATTGTAATAAAAATTGAAATGTAGTTTCAAATCTGCAAGATATGTCTGAAGTCAAGTAGTTTTACTGGGTCGGTAATACTGTATGGAGGTGAGGTTTTTTTATTCTTGATGTCCGTTTTAAAAACTGAATACGAGTACATATTACTAATTATAGTATAATATATTACTTATTACTATTATTACCTAAGACATAGGATATTCAGTGTTTTCTATGTATCATATGTATGTATTTACAAAAAAAAAAGTATAATATGTAGTATATCCGTTGTCTAGTACCCATAGTACAAGCCTAGTGCTTAGTTTGGGGCTAGATTGCGCTGTGTGTAACGTCGTGCAATATTTAAAATATTTATATAAGTATTACCACAGAATATTATAATAGTACACGTACGAATACCCATAATACTAGTCTTATAATACCTACCATGCTTTCCAATATTTGAAACTAAGTAAAACTAAATCCACGGATTAAATAAATCGTAATGTGATTATCGCGAGAGAAAGTGGCGGCTGCGCGCGCGCCGTCCCGGAAGCGAACCTGGTCCCGATTGACGAGATCGCGTAACTTGACGGAAAAATCCTTACCACTATTGTTCCTACATTTATCTGCCCTGTGATTGTTTCTTACTGTGTTCTGTTTCACTTTCCAACTCTAAATACTGAGCATTTATTATTTAGTATTTCTAGTTCTTACTTAGCTTATAGTTTGACGACCTCAGTGGCGCGTCGGTGGAAGGCCCGACTGCAATGCAGGAGGTTGCGGGTTCGATTCCCGCCGGGTGCAAGTATTTATGCTTAGAAATAAATATTTGTAACTGGTCTGGGTGTTTTCTATGTATCATAATTATGTATGTATTTACAAAAAAAAAAGTATAATATGTAGTATATCCGTTGTCTAGTCACCGTAACACAAGCTTAGTCGCTTACCAAGTGGCTAGATGGCGCTGTGTGTTGCTCTCCGTTAATTTAATTTAAAATTTAATTTAATTTAGTAATGTAGTAGTTATGGTCTTGCTTAATTTACTTTGACTTTATATCCAACTGCGAAGCAAAGAACGATTGTGTATTTATCAGTCTTATGGTTGTATGTTTGTTCCTATATGGCGCTCCAGAGGCCAAACGGATGGACCGATTTTGATGATTCTCAAGTCGATTTATTTAACTTAGCCCTGCGAGTGTCACTAAAGACATGACAGTAATCAAAATTCGAGTAAGGTATCGTTGCATAGCCTAAGTATTTGAAAATGTTTTATGAGCGGAACTTAACGACTGGTTAACGTTGCCATGTTCCGTGACTTCTGGACTTCTTTTTTACCTAGGTAGGTACTGTACGGCTTTTTAGGCAGTCGAATATTCATTTTATATGAAACACCGTTGCCAAAACTGCCGATATTTATTTTTTTTGCATTGCCTACATTTGCCAATTGGCCAGGCTTGGTTAACAAGCTCGGAAATTGACACCGTTTCCACTGTCCTCTACTGCATCGGAAGTAGAACGCGCGACTCGCGTAGATTCCACTAAGATAGCGTAAACAATGCTTTTGTTTTCCAAATGCATCGTAAATAATTAATAATGGATTATGTAATAACAAGCAGCGCCCGTGTTTCCACCTGCGTAAGTCCCGATTCCTTGGGAATATTGGGATAAAAAGTAGCTTATGTGTTATTCTCGGTCTCCAGCTATCTATATTTCAAGTTTAATTGCAATGGGTTCATTAGTTTTTGCGAGAAGAATTAACAAGATGCATTTCAATCAATTCTGTCTGATCAAATTTACTAAACAGATTTGCCTGTTCAGTTTGATGTGTTCGTATATAAGGGTTTTATGGATTTCTTTCTCTCATCCGACCGATGTTCCCGGTTGCATCACTCTCGGGAGCCCGGGGTCCGCTAAACCCCAAATAATTGGGGTTGGCGCATTAGGTAAGTCATCATTGACCATACCTTCTGCTAATAGATTAGGCAATATTTTTTACGGCCGGCCGCCTGCCGGACACCAACCCTTCTAGGGACCAAGCAGTTTAAGTTTTGCTAGTTCTCCCTAAATCCCTTAGTCGCCTTTTACGACACCCACAGGAAGAGATGTGGTAACCCTATTCTATGCCAGGGCTACACGGCGAATGATTATGTATTATGGATTTCTTTAACTAGAAGTTTTTCAACGTAGAATAATCAAACGCAGACTGCATTGCACCTCTACTCGTGATATTAACAAACTTTTTCTTTCTTCCACAGGTTTCCACGAAGCCATAGGCGAGACAATCGCCCTCTCTGTATCTTCCCCGAAGCACCTCCAAACCCTGGGCCTGGTCCAGCGGTCCGTGGATGACACAGCACACGATATAAACTACCTGTTCTCCCAAGCTATGGACAAGCTTGCCTTCCTGCCGTTTGCACTGGTCATGGATAGATGGAGGTGGGATGTCTTCACTGGGGAGGTTAGGAAGGAGCAGTACAACTGTCATTGGTGGAGACTCAGGTAAATTAAAACCTCATTTATCCTTTAAAATAATTATTTGTTTCTGGTCTGGGTGTTTTCCATGTATTTTTCATATCACAAAAAAAAATGATGATGATCATCCGAGCGATGTTCCTGGTTGCCTCCTTCTCGAGAGCCTGGGGTCCGCTCCGACCGATATGCTATTTACCGTTGTCTAGTACCCATAGTACAAGCCTAGTGCATAATTTGGGGCTTAATTGCACTGTGTGTAACGTCGTGCAATATTGATTTATTTATTAGAGAGCTTTGTCACTTAAACAAATAGGTAAACAGTATCATAAAAATTGAAGCCTCCTGGGCTTTCTGCCATTCGCACTGGTCAGTAGAGTAGTTATAGACACATGTTCAATAAAAAAATGGAATCAGTGTTAGAGTTATTGGTGTTTATTTAGTGCAGCCTCAGTTAAATAATGATTCACCTTGATATATTTTCAAAGTGTTTTCTACACTAAGAAACCTGAAGCGCAAGGGCTAGATGTGCATTACATCGGAATCGTTGCAGGATCAAGTCATGTCGGGAGCAAAATATTAGAAAGCATTTCAAAAAACCTAATTATGGACCTTATTTTGTTAACATTAGAGATGATTATTGCTCGTTACACAATAAAGAAGGAATTTCATTAAAGAAAACTATTGTTAATGAAGTATCATTAGGTTTTGACCCAAAGGGCCGTAAAACTGACAGTTTAGATTAACAAACAAGTTGCATGGCATTTTAAGTAAGACAAATACTTCGCACACGGTTTTTAAACTACTGCGATTTTTGTATAACGAAAGGTTACATTTTTTATTGGCTGTAAACTAATCAAAATAATGTAACATCTCAACAAAAAAAACATGGTGTCAATTACTAAAAATATCAGATAACGGAAGGCTTCCGCTAAACGGTAAAATAAAAATACGTTAATTTAACATAAGCTATTCCAGTGTTTTTTTGTGATTATCTCAGTAAACGCGAGGCCTAAACGTTTTGTTTTTTTTTTATATTAAAAAATGTAGAAATCATAGCTACATAGTTTTACTTTTTAAAGTTAAAACAGGTATAGACCTAGGTTTTTTTTTAGAAAATTATATAGATAGAATTGGACTCGCTGTGAAAATAATTAACAAAATATTTTCTAAAATAAAATATTATGGTTTCTGAAATACGCTCACGAGAATATTAAATAAAAGAGATGTAAGCTGCGTGTAGACTAGACTACAAACGCTACGTCTTTACACACCCAGTGCGAATCCCTCTACAATTACAAGCAAAGCACGTAACACACACATGTGACGTAAGACCTCCGGTCTGGTGCCTTCAAATTACAAACACACCACACTTGTAGGTCACATTATGTATTAGATTACTCTAACTCGATCGATATATCGAGCGTTGTACGCGTAAAGATAATAACCATATAAATATATGTTTAAGTTTTAACGCACTAGCTGCGTTGTCCCGCGGTTTCACCCGCGTAAGTCCCGATCCTGTGGGAATATCGGGATGATCAAAAGTAGCCTATGTTACTTCTTGATAATGAAGAATTTTTGAAATCGGCACAGTATTTTTTGAGTTTATTCATTACAAACTTTATATTAGTATATAGATGTAGATATGTTTTATTTTATAACGCATATTATACAGGGTGGTCCAACTAGTGACGTCAATAAACTTTTTTTAGATTCCTCACACCTGGGGGTATCCGAAAATAACCCATATATTATTATGTTCTGCGATTTTTTGTAGTTTAGGAGTTATGGCCTTTTTTCTCATTTTCTACTAAAATGCGACCACTGAGACCTATTTGGTTATACTAACTGCAATAATTTAGATAATTGGCTGATTTCTTTTCAAATGTGGAGCTGAATAATAGGGCCATGTTACCTGTTTTAAAAATAAGGCGTAACACAAAACAAACTGTTACAAATAAAAAAAGTATTCCATAAAGAGAGCGTAGACAAAACGCTATAAACACTTTAAAGAGCAAATAAAAGAAAAACTCGCCCATTTTTTTTTTCCAAACTAACTTCAAAAACTTCTTTACTTCATTAGCTATCTACCCTATCATTTTTATTGACCTATCATTACAGGATCATATCAAAAATTTTATTTTAAAATTCCTTGGTCGAAAATTCTCTCACTCATCTTACTTAAACCTGAAGAGAAACTCCCGGCCTAATCTAATAACATAAAAAACATATTTGTTCTTATTTTATTTAATACGTTTATTTGTACAAATCTTAATTAAGATTTGTGTGGAAGTTTCTTTGCGAAAGACAAAAACCATCACTAGATGGCGCTAGTGGTAAAATACATCGTGGTATCGTTGCGTTTTTATGTCAAAAATCACGTTAGTTGTATGGGAGTTCCCTTAAATATTTGCGGCTACAGTAATACATCCTCTGTAAAAATTTCAACTGTCTAGATATCACGGTTTATGAGATACAGCCCGGTGCCAGATGGTCAGACAGCGAAGTCTTAGTAATAGGGATGAGTGAGAATTTTCGACCAAAGAATTTTTAAATAAAATTTTTGCTATGATCCTGTAATGATAGACCAATAAAAATAATAGGGTAGATAGTTAATGAAGTAAGGAAGTTTTTGAAGTTAGTTTGGAAAAAAAATAATAGGCAAGTTTTTCTTTTAATTGCTCTTTAAAGTGTTTATAGCGTTTTGTCTACACTCTCTTTATGAAATAATTTTTTTATTTCTAACAGTTTGGTTAGTGTTACGCCTTTTTTTGTAACAGGTAACATGGCCCTATTATTCAGCTCCACATTTGAAAAAAAATCAGCCAATTATCTAAATTATTGCAGTTAGTATAACCAAATAGGTCTCAGTGGTCGCATTTTAGTAGAAAATGAGAAAAAAGGCCATAACTCCTAAACTACAAAAAATCGCAGAACATATATGGGGTATTTTCGGATACCCCCAGGTGTGAGGAATCTAAAAAAAGTTTATTGACGTCACTAGTTGGACCACTCTGTATTAGCAGTATCCCGAGGTTTCACCCGCTAAATTAAGATCCCTTAGGAATTTTCAAAAATCCTTCCTTATCCGATGCCTAAATCATTAAAATAAATAAATTAAATAAATTCTGTGAACAACACACAGCGCCATCTAGCCCCGTGGTAAGCGACTAAGCTTGTGTTACGGTGACTAGACAACGGATATAATACTTATATTTATTTTTCTTTTGTAAATACATACATATTATACATAGAAGGACACCCAGACCAGACACAAATATTTATTTTTAAGCATAAATACTTGCACCCGGCGGGAATCGAACCCGCAACCTCCTGCATTGCAGTCGCGCTCTCGCACGACGCGCCACATAGGTCGTCAATTATAAAGAACCCACTCTTCAAATTTCAGCTCTCTGTTATCAGCGGTTTAGACTGTGCGACGGTCAGTCAGTCAGGACAAAGCCTTTTATATAAATATAAATGATATTATGCTTTTTGAAAAAATGCTTTTAAAAACTTTAGTATTCGCCGGGACTCAAAGACCCGGATGCTATCGAAAAGCATTATTACCTAGTGTGGTAAACACTAAGAAATAACGTTTATTGATTATATATTAATAAAAAATATACGTATCGTACGTAACTGTAGGAAGTTGTAGTTATTTATGAGTTGGCGAGAAATACATTACATACTTACATAGGCACTTGGCACATACCGGGTTGCATTAAAGCTTGTCAGAGCAATTGGCCCGGTCCGAACGGATAATGCGATAGACCTACCTGGTTGGACAACGGAACCCACTTCTCTAAACTAAACCTACGCATATATGTTATAGCGTCCCCAACTGTGACCAGCAAGGGTATAAAGAGAGGGGTCCGCTGTACCGTCAGGCCACCCCCAGGGGCAACCGTCAGGGATCTGTTTTAGACAGATCGTGTCTCCAAATGCTAATCCCGAGTCCCTATGCTGGACTCGTTCGGACAGGTCCATCGACTTACTCTCAAGATTTCATTCGTCCCAGTGGAGCTCATAAAAAGAATCATCTCAATCGGCAGTCTTTGAGTAATCGCTGAACATACATAAAAAAAATATAACGGCGAATTCAGTACCTTCTCCGACGGTTTTTGAGAAGTAGGTTATGAAGCGTTTAAGATGTAAAATAGGCATTTTCCAAGCAACCAATAACTACCTATATTGAGACATGCTTGTATAATTTTATAATTCATATTAGGTACTTATCTTTATTATAAAACATTAAGCCATTAATTTATTCATGTTACATAAAGTTGTGCTTCTATTTGAGCGTTACTTTACCTTTCAATTGAAGTTGGCTAATATGCTAGGCGTTACAAATCGAGGTACGCCTTTGAACACTTTTAATACCCATCAATCTCAATAGCTGAAGAAGGAAATGTTTATGTTGTAATAGGTAATTTAGATTTTAGCAAAATCCTAAATTATCAGCAACTCTTAAATTACCAGATTTATCAGATTTGAACTTGAAACAAAAAAAAAATGTTTAAACATTATTTCTTATATGAACTACACTATGAAATACTGTTTTTTAAAAAAAAGTTGTCGAAAATGTCGTAGCCGGCGTAATTCGAACCCGCAACTACTGGTTACTAGCGCGTTGAATGCTTCCAGCCAAGTCTAAATTAAGACAGCATTTCGTCGTGATTTTGCGAAAACTTTTGGAAACACTTTTTAAAGTAATTATGTTTATTAGGACAAGCAAGAAGCAATAAAATAAGTAGATACAGAAACAAAAAATAATAGAACCATAAAATTCACAATACATTAGCAAGCCCGGAAGCCGTGTGGGCCCTCTAAATGTGCCGGACTCAGCAAAAAGCTGTGGCTAACTTACTAGCCACAGCGCTGGTCTTCCGGCCACGCCTAACTATTGCACTACCGTCTTCTTTCTTCTAGATGAGCGTGATAGTGATCAAAAGCTCATCAAACAATTATAAAAAAAAAACTTTAAATTTACTGCAGTTGCTTACCTGACACCAATCTTCTTTGGAACGAAGCAGTTTACCCGACACCACGCGGGGAAAAGTCCCCCAGACTCATTTTGGGGTCGTATAAACATATTCTAAGCCAAAGATCGTGCGAAATGGAGACGTAAAAGTAGGAAAGCGGACCCCAGGCTCTCGAGAGGGATGCAACCGGGAACATCGCTCGGATGATGATGATAAACATATTTTATGTTACGACTATAAAATACACAATAAGAGTGGCACGAATGATTGCTATAATCCTTCACCTTAGTCTAATTTCCCATTTTGTCTCCAGGGAGCAGTACCAGGGCATCAAGCCTCCTGTACTACGTTCAGAGTTGGACTTCGACCCCGGATCCAAGTACCACGTGCCAGCCAACATCCCGTACATAAGGTAAGTTTTATTATAACTAGAACAAATACCTAAAGGTTCCTCGTATGTCATTTCTCTAAAACGCCAAAAAGGTAAAGTTGGAAGAGGTTTTTCGTTTTATGTGAAAGAAAAGTCAAGTCTGAAATTTTAATAGTCTCCATAAAGACGAAGATTTTATTTTCATAGGTCTTATATATTAATGAGTGAAACGTATCCCTATGTATTAATCCAGATTTCCAGCTATCTACATACCAAGTTTCATCGCAATTGGTTCAGTAGTTTTAGCGTGAAGGAAAAACATAGGTCGCCTTTAAAATATTAGTAGAATAGATGAGCGTTTGACTATTATCTCACCTGATGGTAAGAAAAGATACCGTATAGGATATCATCCCATCACTTACCAGGAGGAAGGCTTTAAAGCTATATTATATTTTCAAAAAAATTAGGCAGACGAAGTCGCGAGCACTGCTAGTATATGATATAGCGTCCCCAACTGTATCCAACCTTTAGGCATAAATGAGGAGTCAGCTATCTGTCAGGCCACTACCAGGAGCTACCATCCGGGATCAGTTATAGACAGATCGTGTCCCTAAACGCTAGTGTATACAGTAGGAAGAAGTCAGCAATGGAAGAAGATCCGACCCGAATTCCCTAGTGGCTACATCATCGGAACTCAGACGACGACTTAAGAGGACAGTTTAAATACTCTTTTTCCATACAAACGTAGTCGACTGTTTCCTCCCTGGATAAAGACATTAGAGCAAATATGTTTATGCCATAAAACCTATATCTGCTATGACTATGCAGCTACGTTTTGTTTTTTTTTATTCATTTTCTAATTAGATTAGAAATAAAATTCAGTAAAAAAATAGAAAAAAACCAAACGACAAAAGCATGGTCATGGCTGATGTTAGACTTATGGCATAAACATAATTTTTCTAATATCTTTATCCAGGGAGAAAACAGTCGACTACGTTTGCAAAGTATGTATGGAGAAAAGAGTAGTTACACTGTCCCTTTAAGCTGGTGGGTGGTAACAAATCCCACCAAGAAACTCATTTTGAGCCATTATTATATGTTACGTTATATCTATACTTAAGAGATAATCACAATAATTTAATTAAACTAAAAATGAGTACTGTCATAATCACATTTAATACTGTGATACACGAGCTGATTTCCTGCTTTATAGTGCAGTCGTTAAGACAAGCGTATTACACTTTTTTTTTTACGTAATAGTTGCGTAATTACGTGTAGGTACGCGGCGACGCAAGATTCTAACGCGACTTCTTTCGGTTAAGTATTTGTTGTTTTATGTTTATGCTGTGAGATGGTTACAAATCGGTTTGAGGAATTGGGGGTTTTTGAAGCGATATTTTCTAAGGCAGTTAATTTTAACAGTGGGTAAACTAGAGTTTAGAATGGTATATACTTTGCCGATAGAACGTTTCGCTGAAATGTTAGTTGATGCGATGGTTGATTTTACGAAATAATCCCTTACCGTTATGAAGAAATGACTCTAAATCGAGAGTTAATTTTGAGTAAAGCAGCGGTTTTTGAGATTAGCGCGTTCAAACAAACAAAAACAATTTGATGATGATGGCTCATTATTACACACTGGAAATATTGGGGACTTTTGCCTTTTGAGTTTGTCGCTGACGGTTTCTTACCTACCAAATATTTACAATAATTTACCTTCATATATTTGTGATTGTTTTTATTTCAACCCAGCACAACGACCTGCAGTTGGAATTAAAAGCCTTCGCATACCAGCAAAAACAGTTGGTATTAAAAATTAATGTCCTATTGTTACGTTGTCAGAGTTTCTGTCTTTTTATATGAATTTTTCTAGAGTTGGTATTTATTTAGGCCTTTCCTTAATCTTTTTTATTGTCTTGCAAAGTGTCTTGTTCCTTATAATCGATTCAACGCTAACTAAACTTAGTTAAGCTCAGTTTCGTATATTTTGGCCTCTTTTTGATAAATGTAGATGTGTACCTATATATCAATTTTAATACTACTTCGTTTTCAGTCGTATTAAAATTAGGAAAGCATCTTTTATATTTTGGTCCTACGTCCTACTATCTTTTTTTACATACGACAGATAAGTTTTTGGCCACTATCTAACCTGATGGTATGTGATAAAGTGGTCTATGACGTAACATGATGATCTAAAATCAAATAGGAGGCAGGGGAACAAGATCAGAAACACCTTCCCATTTATGACATAAATGAAGTATTATCAATCAAATCAAAACTTGTAGTTAGGGTCGACGTCATTGAAAACGATAAAGACGACTGTGGTAGATAATTTATAGTTAAAGTCCTACTTACCTTTGAACCATTCTATTTGGTTCACAAACCCAAAACAAAAATTTCGTAAGAGCATGCGTGCATTTAATTTCTAAAACTTTAAACTGGCATGTCGTTACTCACGAAATCGACAGCGAAGTACAGTTGTGAAAACATTATTAAACAATCTTATAAAGGCTTAAGACATGTATGTTGTATGACCCAATTCTCCTAACTAAATTTTTATTTTAGACAATTTGTTCATAGTTATTTCAATGTTTCTTTAGCAATTCTTTTTCACATACTTATTTATAAATTCTAGTGTTGTGTAGGCAATTATTGGTTAAGTAACTGGACTGAGCTAATCGTATATGCACTCGTATATGAAACGGAAATTAATTATTCCATCACATTATTCCGTTTATTACATGATAAACATTGGAAAGATTGATATAGTGATTATATCCTATATTATATCATCGGAGTAACAGTCCTTTCTAAATACTATGATCTATTGTGTTTATGGTAAATAGATTTTTATTAGAACATCTAATATCTTATTCTGGGATCTTAAAAATGCATTTGAATATATTTTCTTCACTTTAATTACACTCTGTTCTTTTGTACTAATATCATGATTGTTTTGTGGCTTTGAAGTTCTTGTAGATTAAACCCCCAATATAATGTTGACATCACTAAGAAAGAATAAGGTCTAAGCATTTACCATAATATAACTATGTGCATAACAAAAGAAAGCCAATTTGGCCTTTTCCGCACTTACCTAATACTGTGGACTTAGGGATTTAATAATGGACTTATTAATTTTATGTTCTGAAAATATCAAAAACTTTTGTTTTTTTTTATCGAAAACTTCATGTTTTCATATTAAAAATTCGGAAGATAAAGAATTTTATCAACTACTTATCTTCCTCTTATAAAATGAATTAGCTTTTTCCAATTTTTTTCCTACTCAGACCAAAAACATATACTATTCACACCTACTAGTCATACTTCATATTTTTTGCTATTCAGTCCACATATTTTAAAGTTTATCCATTACTCAGTACTTACTTACGATAATGAATATCTAATTTCCTATCTCTTACATAACGTTACATACTACAGTTTAACTCAAGATTTCTGTTCATGTATAAACGAGGTCTTATGCTTGACCTGCCCGATTGACCATTTTATTTTATGGTTGCATTTCTTCCTATCCGGAATCAACATGTCTGAACTGACCGCAGTATGGTTACGCAAGTTTCAATGTAGCTGCTTTTCCGAGCCTCACAGTCGAATATTGAAACGCCGCGCCATCTAAAATTTGAGGCGTATACTTAAATAATTGGGCAGCTTCTAGATTTAAAAATAGAATGGGAATCTTTGAATTTGAGAGATGCTTAGTTGTTTAAGTAGAACGCAAATTTTGAGTTTGGTTTCTGTATTCGGAAGTAACATAAACGGATTTAATAACGTTAATAACGTTTGGATGTTGATAGATTTTCTTTGATGAAATTGTGCTAGGGGAATTAGGTACATGATAATTATGTTTTGACCTAACATCGTGATATTTTTATATGAATGATTAGTTATATAATGGTTTTGTCACAATTTGGCCTTTTCATTTTAATAACTTTAGATATAAACTTTTAAAATAATGACTTTGGCATGTCTATCAAAAATGCTTGTCTGTTTTTTGATTGAGATATTTTTTATGTAACTAGATCAAAAATTAAGAATCTTCTTCGGTTTTTAGGAATTCGGCTAAAAGTTGAAGTGTGAACATTTCACCGCTATCTTACCAGATGGTAAAGTGACGAAATGGTAGATAGAAGATAGAAAGACGGTAGCGGAACAAGTTCCAAACCGTTTTCCTTAGTGGCTGCACCGTCCTATCGTACCGGCCGTATCGGACGGACCGTCAGTTTGACTTAGTTAAAACTGAAACAACAAAATAACAATATTTATCACGAATTTTAATACTTTCGTTACTATTTACAAATAATATACAATAACCAGTCGATAAGTTTAACAAACTAACAAACATAACAATAAAACTAAACAATAAGGAGATCAGTTCTGTCAATGATGTTCACCGTACCCTTCATAGCCACCGTGTTGTACCTCGTGATGGTGCTGTACCTCGTGATGATGCTGTTCCTCGTGACCATGCTTTTCCTCGTGATGAACTATAGGAACAGGCACTTTAACCGTATAAGGAACATGTTTCTCAACATGGTGAGGCACATGCTTAGGAATCGACACAGGGTAAGGTTTTTCTACCGGTATGTGAACTGGGAAAGGTACTTTCTTCTCAACTGGGTAGGGAATAACCTTCTCCACTGGGTAGGGTACAGTTACCGGCACCTTCACTTTATAAGGTACGTGTTTTTCTACGTGAACTGGAACTGGGTTGTCGACTGGAACCTTCACGGGGTAAGGCACTTCCTTCTCCACTGGGTAAGGCACCTTTTTCTCAACGTGGACAGGCACGGGTTTGTCTACATGAATTGGTCGTGGATGATCAACATGTACATGCACTGGGTAGTGTATGGTCTTCTCAACTGGATAAGGCACGTGTACATGGTAAGGTACTTTGTAAGGGAATGGTACCTTTTTCTCAACAGGGTAATGATGAGGAACAGGTACCTTCACCGGTACTGGAATAATTTTCTCTACAGGGTAGGGTACTTTCTCATAAACTTTGACTGGAACTGGATTATCAACATGGACTTCTACTTTAACTGGAACGTGTTTGGTGACTGGGAAAGGCTTCTTTATGTACTCGGGGACCTTGATTGTTTCTTTAACTTCAAAGTGGACGGTTTTGACGACGGGGTATGGGTGCGGTACTGGAACTTTGACGGGATAAGGTACCTTTTTCTCCACTGGTACCTTAACGATCTTCTCTACGGGGTATGGTACATTGACCTTCTTCACCACAGTGATAGTTTTGACGTGATGATGATGATGGTGGTCGTGATTTTCTTCACCTCCATGGCCACCTAAATCGCCATGTCCACCAAAGTCTCCATGGCCACCACCTTGTCCACCAAAGTCTCCATGGCTACCACCATGTCCACCAAAGTCTCCATGGCCACCACCATGTCCACCAAAGTCGCCATGGCCACCTAAATCCTCATGGCCGCCAAAGCTTCCATGACCGCCAAAGTCTCCATGACCGCCAACGTCTCCTTGGCCGCCAAAATCACCATGGCCGCCAAAATCTCCTTGTCCGCCAAAGTCCCCATGGCCACCAAAGTCTGATTGACCTCCTTCATGTCCGAAATCGCCATAGTAATCAGATAGTCCTCTCTTGTCCTGTTTCTTAGACTCTACAACTGGTTTTGCTTCAGCCTTGTTGTTCTCTGCCTTTTCTTCTGCCGTGGCCAGGCTAATTGCCACGGCCAAGATTAAGGAAGACCTCTGAAAGTAGAAAAACACATCTCAGTAAAATAATTCAGTATTAACCGTTAACTAAGGGTTTAGCACATTTTAATATATTTCCCGTTTGCCCGAAGCCTTCCAACAACGGGAATGATACATGACCTTAAACCAGGCTTACGCATAAACTCATTTTGTAATAAGAGGGATAGTCATTTCCAAAACGAGATTGGTATAATCTTTGTATAAATTACTAATGGTATTTTTTTTCAATCTCTAGATAAAAAAATATCTGTCTAATAAAATGTAACATGACCGAACAAAAACATCACAATATTTAAAAAAGAAAACAAAGTTTTTGAGGTGTTTTATTTTATTCGAAAGATCTTTTATCTGTAGGTTAGATTGAAAAATCAGTTCTAACACAAAGAAACAATAATACTTTACATATTAGTTAGTAATAGGTTTGTTGTTGTTAAAAGTCTGACATCTCCGTTATAAAACTTAATTGACCTACCTACTATGAGACAAAACGATACCTAACGACAAAAAACGATAATTATTATTTATATCGAGGAAGATGTTCATTGTTCTACTTCCTTAGGTAATTGATTGAATTTTATGCTGGTTTTGATTTACGTATACTGTTTATAAAAAACTTATTAGTAAATATTGATATATTTTTTTGATACAGGCATAATAATTTTAAAACTGTCTGTCTGTTATGTAATTGAAAGCTCGGAAGGCTAATCAATCACTAATCACCAATCTAAGTATATCCTCAAATCTAAGTAATAATTTGGCACACAAATTTACACTTTTTCCTATTTCGATAAGTTTTTTTTAATAAACCACCAACAATTTCTCTCAAAACGAAAATCCAATGAAAATCAATAGTATTCCAATCACTGATTCAAAATTCAAATTCAAAATTATACTCTAATTTTCACTTCACAAAAGCACTACCACAAAATCCACACACCCATCGCTAATCTGTTGTTAGTAGTCGTTAGTAATCACGTATGTTTTTTTTAAATGTGAACTAACCAGTAATTTCATATCGCCTTGCTCTGTTCAGCGAACGCTCTGGAGTGCAATGGGGGGATACCACTCTCGCGTTTTATACCTCTAGCTGCATGTATTGCGATATACTTTCGCCGCTTTTGAGATGATCAATGTCAAGTTTTGGAGTAGAACCCCTAGCGTCTTCTTGTCCTTCAAGTTTTTTAATTTAAGGGATGAATTTGTTTTGGAATTAAATGAAATTTTGTTTATTCCAGATTTTATATTCATAGTATTTAGAGATAAATCAAAATTAAATTTGAATTTGTTTGTTTTAACTCCGATAACCTAAAAACTTGTTAAGATAACAAATGATATTTGCACATAGCGGTGCAGTATATTGAAAATTATGTTAATTTATGGAAACATACTAAAACGATATTAGAAGCAAGTCGTGGATGATGGCTAAATGATAGGAAAGGACAACAAAGCAATTTTATTATTCTTGTTTCATCTCAGACTTCTTCAACGATAACGATAAACGTCAAAGCAGTCGTAGCTAACCAATTCACACTAAGCCAGGCGTTTTATGAGCCCGATTAATTCGCTTATTCTATTCCATAAATAACATACTTAGTATACGATTTTAAACTTACATGGTTGTTTTCACTACAAATATTATTATGTAACGGGGTATTTACCATGTTAAAACTTGTTTTTTCCCGAACCACTGGATTGAGTTTCACAGGCCGCATGTACTTTCGACAGAACGCACCCCGAATGGTACATACGTGAAGCGTGAGGATGGGTTTCAATTGTCGAGGGCCTGGAATCCGGTGGTTAAGTTGTGTAAACCCACGAAGACTACTATAGGAAGTTCGCAAACTGATACTGTGAATGTCGTCTGTCGATTACAGAATCGAGAACATAGTGAGCTTAGTGACAACATTAGGGGACCAGGAACTAGACGCAGCGAGCGCATTAGGAAGAGGGTAGTTCGATATGGACGCTCCTAACTGTCATCACCTACCCGCAATATCTAGTCCCGTGAACAAGCCAAGTAATTTCAACATTACTGGCGAAATATCGAGCTACAAAAAAAAAAGTTTTAACATGGTAAATACCCCGTTATATAATAATATTTGTAGTAACATATTTAGGTTTTTCTTCGCGATGTTCTATTGAAATAAAAGACGTTGTTTCAACGCTCAACGTTTCGAGACATTTACAGGACCCTTCTTCAGGATTGTTAATCCTGAATTCTAAAGAAGGGACATGTAAAGGTCTCGAAACGTTGAGTGTTGGAACAACGGAACCCTTGTACGTGATGTAAGATGAAACTTTAAAACTACTATTTCAGTTTCATCACAAAACAAAACTAAATTCTTTATTTTTACTGTAATTAAATATTTCTAAAATGCATTAAGTAATAGTTGGATTTATCGTTTGCAAAACTTTACTTTAAATACGTATTATGTTAACTTTAAAATTTAGTACAGTGACGTAAAAATAATTTTAGTGAAATGCGGATTTTTGAGTTTAAATTTACATTATTTTGAGTTCAATTTTAACTTGTATATGAATGAACAGAATACTTTTAATTACATTTAACAAAAAAATAATTAAAAAATGAGTAAATGTTAGAATATTTGTTCCATTTTTAAATATTTCTTTAGATTTAGACTACAGCTAGGCCAATAAGCTCCTCATTGATGATTCGTTTCAATAGGATATGGTCATCATAAGACTTACATACTGTGCTACTGTCAACCCTAAATAATTGGAATAAGCTCAAAATGAAGAATAATGAGTTATAACTATTTTAGTAGGAACATGTTCTTCTAGATTCTAGAGCATGTACTACGGCTAGCCTACAGTCTAGACCAAGAGCATGTGCTACGGGCTATGGCACTGAACGCTTAGCACATGCTATCGAAAAAAAAATGTATCGAATAACATGTCTCTTTTTCTTAATTAACGAAAAACAGACAAGCGGAAGAATTTAATCGTTTTAATCAATTCATAAAAATCTAGATCTCGTGTGCTAAGATAATAATATACTACTAACTTGAAAGGGGCCCGCGGTTTCACCCACGTAAGTCCCGATCCTGAAAGTATACCGGAATAAAAAGTTACCAATGTTTTAATGCAGATATCCAGCTATCTGCGTAAAAAGTTTCATCGCAATCGCTTCAATAGTTTTTGCATGACGAAAAGTCAAACATTGAAACTTTTCACATTTATAATACTACTAGCAGAATCCCGCGGTTTCCCGCGTAAGTCCCGATCCCGGGGGATTTTCCAATAACCCTTTCTTAATGCATGCCTACACATTACAATGAACCTACTCCCCAAATTTCACGTCACTAGGACCAGTGGTTTGAGCTCTGCGTTGATATATAGATCAGTCAGGACTTTGAATTTTATGTATCGAATCACAGTAGAGTTGGTCGGTAAACCAAAATTAAGTCAATAAGATTAAGGGTGATCCAATGTTACTAGTGCAATTTTTTTGCAAAAATTTAACTTATTTTTGTAAGATTGAGAAATATCATACCCAATTTCTAATTATTCGATTTTTTGCAAAAAAAACCTAGGATTTTCGCAAAAAAACCTGTTGGTCTAATTATCCTACGACATATTAAAAAAAAAAAAGTGTATTGAGTAAAATCACATTACAACTGTTCTTTTGGTTCTTCCCGTTAAGTAATGTAATACTTGTGTTGGGAAAAAATATAACTATATAACTATATTATAGAAGATAAGAGGGATTACTGCAAAATTCGAATCCACTACCACCTATTTCCACTAACATTAATAAGCCCCATTAGAAATCTAATATTTAAAAAACCGGCCAATTGCGAGTCGGACTCGCGCACGAAGGGTTCCGTACATTTTTGAATTGAATGAAAGGTAAATTGCGGTTTACGGTTTGTGACGTATTAAAAAAAACTACTTACTTGATCTCGTTCAAACCAATTTTCGTTAGAAGTTTACAGTACTAGGTACCTATTTAATTTTTTTTAGTTTTATCACTCTCTTATTTTAGAAGTTACAGGGGGGGGGGGGGGGGGACACACTTTATCACTTTGGAAGTATCTCTCGGGCAAAATATTTAGTTTAGAAAAAAAAGTATATTAGAAACCTCAATATCATTTTTGAAGACTTATCCCCCTATACCCCACACGTATGTGTTTGATGAATTTTTTTTTTTAGTTTCAGTTCTAAAATATTTGTTTTTTTTTCTATGTTTGTGTGAAAATCTTATTGCGGTATACAGAATACATCTTCTTGCCAAGTTTCAACAGTATAGTTCTTATAGTTTCGGAAAAAAGTGGCTGTGACATGCGGACGGACAGACTGACAGACGGACAGACAGACATGACGAATCTATGAGGATTTTTGTTTTTGACGTTTTTTGCCATTTGGCTACGGAACCCTAAAAAGGTATATTCTTAATTACAGCTTTCTGAGGTCAATCACCCATGTGCATAATGTATGAAAATTTCATGTTAAACCTAGTTTGCGTTAAATTTATTAACCGTGCAATGCGTGTCAAATGAACTCAAATGTAACCTTGAAATTTTGGTAGTGAACTAACTTTCGAACTTAGAACTTAATTGGCAAAATAATTGTTACATAATTTGTGTCAAGAATACATTTTTGGAGGTAAACTTTAGTTCCCTCTAAAATGTATTGCGTACGTACGGACATTCATACTTGGCTATCTCTACTTTGTCTAATTGTTGGAGAAATAGATGAGTAAAAATTAAAGATTTAAAAAGTTAACATTAAATATTGTATTATTTTGATTAAATAATGTAATTCTTAATAAACTATAAGTATAAAGAAGTCTATACTCCACTTATCAGAACCTTAGATCGAAAATGTAAACAAAGAAATGTCAATTAAAATAAATGATATACATAAGAGATTGCCGTTTGTTATTTTGGTAGCTTATTTGAATGGTAAGTATATTACCAAAATTGGTACCCTGTGATTTTGAAAACCACAGACAAAGAAATCTGCATTAGAATTTAAATATATAAATGAGATGCCTCATTTATTTATTAAGGATATCCACAGGTTAGGTATCTGTAGATAGTAACTTAAAATATAAAATAAGTTCCTACCTACCGATATAAGATACGAGTAGATAACCAATTACGAAAAATCACAAAAATAAATAGGAAAAAAGAAAAAAACAACTGACAAAACCCAAGTATTTTGCGTAATTTAATCTAGACTGTATTCAATGTTTTGTATGTTTTCCGAAAACGAATTAAATATTTTTAGTTTGTAATGAAGCAGGTTGTGAGACCTACCTATTAGCAGTTTATGCCCTTGAACAATAAAAGATAAGAAAAGAAAAACAAATATTTAATAAAACAACAGATAGAAAATTAAAAAAAAAATGAATAGTGAGGGTAGAAATGGAGTTGGAAGAGTTGGAGCTGTAGATATCGTTGGAGTTTAGCGGAGTCTTCTTGCAGTCGGAGGACGTCAGAGGGTCTGCCTTAGGTATTCAAATGGTTCCTCTAGGCTTAGGAGGAAATTGCAGTCGGAGGACGTCAGAGGGTCTGCCTTAGGCAGAATTTACAGGCTGAAGAAGTCTGGAGATTTCCTCTTGATAGAGCTTCGTACTTCGAGTAGGTATGTAGATAATACTTTTCACTTTATAGTTCTGACGGGCAAAGATATATTATCCCTTTGCACGACTAATTTCCAAAAATAAAAAGGTCCAAGCCTTCAAAAATGTCCAATCAGAAATTTGCCCAGCCATAAAAATGTCCAACTATCGAAACAACCGACCAGATACATGACCAGCTATAATAACGTCCAGTTATAAAAATGTCCAACTTTAGATATACCGGACTAGATACATGACCAGCTATAATAACGTCCAGTTATAAAAATGTCCAACTTTAGATATACCGGACTAGATACATGACCAGCTATAATAACGTCCAGTTATAAAAATGTCCAATAAATAAATAGACTCGAATCTACTTCGGTATTATACATTTATATATAAAAACTCTTTAGAGTGATAGTGATAGATACTGGCCACTTGTATGAAGTATTGCTTGATTTACAGAAATGATATACAAATTGCAATGTGTCACGTATGCCACATGAGACGTCTCTGAAATTAGTATTAAAATAAAAATAATCACCGTATTAATAATGAGTGACGAAGAAATATTATTTTTAAAAAACCAAAAAGGTAAGGAAACCCTATTACTGGGAGCATCGCGTTACAACCTTAATGTGACAAATCCAAAATCACGCAGCACTTTATGGCGATGTATAAATCGCTCGGAATGTAGTGCATCGGTAACCATAAACCACGAAAGAAATAGGGTGCTACGATCTTCTCAACATACTTGTGCTATAGATCCGAAAAAACAAGAAGTCTTTAAGGCTATGGTTGCTTTAAAAAAAAACCGGTCAAGTGCGAGTCGGACTCGCGCACAAAGGGTTCCGTACCATTATCTATACAACAAATTTTGTTTTGAGAGGTAAATTGCGGTTTACGATTTATGACGTTTTAAAAAAACTACTTACTAGATCTCGTTCAAACCAATTTTCGTTGGAAGTTTGCATAGTAATGTACACCATATACTTGTTTTAGCCTTATCATTTCATTATTTTAGAAGTTACAGGGGGGGGGGACCAACATTTTACAACTTTGGAAGTGTCTCTCGCGCAAACTATTTAGTTTAAAAAAAAATGATTTTAGAAATATTAATATCATTTTTGAAGACCTATCCATAGATACCCCACCTGTATAGGTTTGATGAAAATTTTTTTTTGTGTTTCAGTTCTTAGTATGGGGAACCCCAAAAAAAAATTTTTTTTTCTATTTTTGTGTAAAACTCTTAATGCGGTTCACAGAATACATCTTCTTACCAAGTTTCAACAGTATAGCTCTTATAGTTTCGGAGAAAAGTGGCTGTGACATACGGACGGACGGACAGACAGACAGACAGACATGACGAATCTATAAGGGTTCCGTTTTTTGCCATTTGGCTACGGAACCCTAAAAACGGGGCAAGTGCGACACTCGCGCACAAAGGGTTCCGTACCACTATCACAATTGGATACGGAACCCTAAAATGGTTTACAACAACCAATTTTTAAATTTTATAGGAAAATATGAAATATTTATCTTCGATTCTACTCCCATCAAACGACCGAATCACTCAATAAAAAAAAAAAACCTTGGCACAAAGAAAATCTGAAACTTATAAGAAACTCTTTGGTAAGTAAGGCAGACTGGTATATTTGACAGATAGGGCAGCCATTTTGAATTCCATGACCAACTCGATTTGTCCTGACCAATCAGAAGCGACCTCACATTGAACTAAACTCCTTGTTATTTTTGAAACACGTTTGTTGTATGGGAGCCCCTTTTAAATAATTGTTTTATTTTGTTTTTAGTATTTGTTGTTGTAGCGGCAACCGAAATACATCTTCTGTGAAAATTTCAACCTTCTAGCTATTACGGTTCATGAGATACAGCCTGGTGACAGACGGACAGACGGACAGACGGACGGACGGACGGACGGACAGACAGACAGCGAAGTCTCAGTAATAGGGTCCCGTTTTTACCTTAAGGTACGGAACCCTAAAAAGGATGTATGTGAAGATCTGGGTTCTGTGCAAAGCTTGTATTAAAAGCACACTGATCCTTTAAAGGCCAGTAATAGTTCTTACGTAGATGTTTTGCCAGATTTCAAAAATGTTGAAGATGGACTGAACAAACTGCGAAAACGTTACCTGGAATGTAATAAGATATCATTTTCTAAGTTGTCAGAAGTTTATGTACCAAAAATTCTGGCAAATAACTTTTTAGTGTGCGATGATGCCTCAGAAGAAAAGATTTTAATTTTCTGCTCACCTACAGCAAGAAAATTTATAGAAAATGAAAAGGCCGGTTTCTATTTGGGAGATGGCACATTTAACACTGCTCCGCCACCGTTTTACCAATTTTATACTCTCCATTTAGATTTAGGGTCTGACGAAAAAACAAACAATGTTGTTCCGGTAATCTACGGTTTATTACCAAACAAATCCCAAAGTACATATGTAAGATTCTTTGAATTGCTGATGACATGGTTGAACATTCATATTATGAAGACATTTAAATGTGATTTCGAGCTAGCTGTTATCAATGCGGTGCAGCAGGTATTCCCAGAAGTCCAGGTTAAGGGATGTTTCTTTCATTATCAAAAGGCAATTACAAGAAAAGCAGAACAGCTGGGACTTATAGACATAAAAGACTGCAAAAAGGTTTTAAAACTAGTTAGAAACTTGCCGTTATTACCAGAAAACTATATCAAAGACTGCTGGTTGACAATACTGAACATGGCACCCGACTGTGATCAGTTCAGAATGTTCAAAAATTATTTTGAAAAGCAGTGGATTTCGAAAATTTCAACCGTTTTATTGAGTTGTTCGGATGATAAACACCGAACGACAAATCTCCTAGAAGGATGGCATCGTCGCCTATCAGTAAAAATTCCCAAAAATCCCAATTTATGTAAATTTTTGTATAATATGAGAAAAGAATCAATCAGATACGAATCGGCGAAAGTCTGATATTGCATTCGATCGAAAATATGCGAAATATTTGAAATTACTGCATAATAACGAAATTACAGATCTGCAAATGATTAAAAAAATCATACATTTACGATTTTCGTTAAATTCAAACGAAAAAAGCGACTCTAGCGATCAGAGTGCATGTTAACATAATTATTACCTAACCCCCTTCCTTTTATGTTCTGCATACTTATTTTCACTTATATTAAGAGGATTGTTTTTGTTTTATTTTATTATAAGGTGCAATATTTGAAGTTTAATGGACATTGTTGACTAATGCTTAAGTAATAATAATTGTTTTATATTTGATATATGCCTTTTATTAATATGTAGCCTAAACATTAAAGAAAGCACATACTGTCTCACCGTTTTGTCAGTTTAGTTCGCTACTTTGGACATTCGTATCGTAGGACAATTTTATTATTGGCCATATTTATCATTCGACATTTCTAGTATTAGGTAATATTATTACTGGTCATTTTTAAGTTTTGTCATTTTTACTATAGGTCATTTTTTAAATTGGGCTATATTAAATTATGGTCATTTTTATATATGGGCAATTTTATCATTGGACATTTTTATGGTTGGGTAATTTTATCACTTGGACATGCCTTTGGACATTCGTCTTTTGGGACGTTTTTATTTTTGGAAATTAGTCGTGCAAAGGATATTATCAACTATACAGTTTAACAGACGAGGATATAGTATTCACTTTTAGCGGACAAAGAAATACTATCAACTATCCAGTTCAAGAGTCGAGGGTGTAATGATTCGGCTTATCTATATAAGAAAATAAAAAAATCCGGTCTGAATCCGAAATATTCAAAATCTAATATCGAAAGAATATTGGAACAGTTTTATTTTTTAATATGGCCAGTGATATCGCAAAATAAGAAAGGTTGAAATTATTTCATTATAAGACTTTTTAGGTAAGAGCAACCAAAAAGGAAAAAGCATTAAAAACTTTGTGAAAAATGACAGAAAGAAAATAAATTATGTTTGAAATGACATAAATATACCAAATGTAAACAAAGAAAAATATCAATAAAACTTGAGTAAATTAGAGATAAATGGAAATGAGAGCATAAAAACCAAGACAGCAAAAGGTTCACAACTAAACCTAGCATGTAAGTACAATTCGGTGTTTCAAAGAACAAAAAGAAATAGGAATTGTAGGCAAAAGCAATCCTCACCAGAAATGAATACCACAAGTTTTAATAAAATACATCCGAATTAGTAACCTCCTCCTTTTTGTCAGTCTGTTAAAATCGAAAACAAAACACTTAGCTATAAAACGCAAACTAAGTAAGCTCTAACTTATGTCACTTAGTTGTTCCACTTTGCGCACACGTAGCTTAGTGTTTAGAAGATTCCTCGTGAATTTTTATAGCTAACACTCGAATTGAATGTCAAATAAGCTAACCTAATCTAGTTATTGCTTCCTTAGTGCTTTTTTATCGCAAAAGGTATAAAAGTGTTTTTAGTTTTTAATCGTGGAATTAGAAATTAAAATCTTAATCTATAAAATTCTTTCTCCTGACTGACTGATGGATCAACGCACAGCTTAAACCGATGATAGTAGAGGGGTGAAATGTGTGTTCTCTTTAAATTATTATGCCGAGACATACGATAAGAAAGGGTTTTTCGAAATTCCCATGTATTAGAGACTTATGCAATTTACAATTTTTTTTCTATAAAAAAACTTAACCTATTAACTTTTTCTCTATACATACGGTTAGTTCATCTAACATCTATTTTTATAATGCAAAATAGAGGTTTCAGGTCTCTGCCCTTGACCTAACGACTGCTATCAGAGATAACAACCGGTACCAACTGCTTAACATGCCTTCCGGAGCACGGAGGAGCTTGAGAAAAAGATTTTTGCCATAGAAATTACCGGTCACCCATCCAAGTAATGACCGCGCCAAGCGTTGCTTAACCTACACGACAATTTAAGATTTGTAGGAGCAGCTAGACCAATAAATTTCTCACTACACGGGATGCCGAAGATCGTAATTTGATTTACGACATGATTAAAAAAACCCCATGAGTGTCTTGTGGTTTCTTCTCATCGGAGGGCGCGTTCCGAAACCACAGTAAATTCTCGACATTTCTAAAAGTTCATGTAAATTATAAGATTGTTCTAAATGAATAAATATCTTTGACTTTGTGCGAAGTGGAGACGTAAAAGTAGGAGGAAAGCGGCCCCCGGGCTCTCGAGAGGGATGCAACCGGGAACATCGCTCGGATGATGAGTGCCACCATCGTAGCACAAGTAAATATCAACTAATATACCGATAATCCAGATTAAGATTACGTCAATGTAAACTTACTTATTCGATCTGACTCTACATTGAGAGTGAAAGTAAATTTATGTGACATCAAGTTTACTGCATAGAATGAATTGTTTTATTATAAATCAATTAAAATATTGCAATATTTTTACGGCCAGACCTTAGTGCCAAGCAGTTTCCGTATCCGTATCCGTATCCGGGGAGAACTCCAGATTCTTTAGTCTACTCCAGATCCCTTAGTCGTCTTTTGCGACACCCACGGGAAGAAATGGGGTAGCGAGGATAGCGAACACGGCAAAAAAAAATACAAAAAAAAAACCCCCACGAGTTTCTAGTCTTCTTCTCATTGGAGGTCCGAAGACACAGTAGATTACGTTATATAATTTACGATTCAAAGAGATATATTGTTAACAGGTTCCCTGTCCGAGTTTCAGAATGGAAGTGCCCCACACGTCCAGTTGCGTTTTTAGTGAAAAATCGGTGTTTTAGGGGTTTGGGTGCATAACCAAATGTTATAAAGTATTGGAAAGTTAGTTTTTTTTAAGCTAAATAATTTCTATTTTTTAAATTTAAAATATTTCGTCTACCTATCCATTGTTAAATTAGCTAAAAGTAAATAAAAACCTATAAAATGTAGTATAGTAATATTCTGTTATTCTTTATTTAGATAAAAAAAATCAGATCTCGATATCTCAGAAATTAGACGTTTGTTCTCTACGTTCCATCACTTTTTGGCTTCTAAATGATATGTCCTCTCACGTCCACATCAAATAAATGCCCTTTTCTCCACGTCCACGGCTCTAAAAACCTTTAAATTTGTATGGAAGAACAGACCGTATGTGGTCTGTGGACTGGTAGTGCTTTCCGTAAATAGACCACATATGGTCTGTGGACTGTTAACCTGTATCCGAATGTATGAAAGTGCTTTGAATTAAATTGAATAGAATATAATAGATCTCCTAATTATCCTAATCCTAATTATTATTATATCCTTTTGTTGTTGTTTGGGTTTGGGTTGTTAAAATGTGTTGGAATGGTTTGGAATTGTATAATTAATCAGAGAACTGATATTAAAGAAGTAAAATTTTCAAACAAACTAAATATCCTAAAAAATTAAAACCAATACGAACATCCTGTACCAATGTGCACAGTGTAAGTACGTGCCGCGGCCACCGAGTATTAATCCTACAGAGCAACGCTTCATACAAGCCTGCGGTGGTAAATACTCCACTACATGAACAGCTATGTGTGGGCAAAGCTGTGAGAAGTCACTCATTGCTTTCCGCTCGGGTTTGCCGAGGCCGCCCGAAGAGCCTACTCGGCTCACGTACGTGAACCCGTCGGTACACTGTCGGTGAGAGAGGTCACGCACACATAACTGCGCATGTAGTGAAGTAACTACGCTGCGGGCTTGTATGAAGCTGTTTCTCTGTAGGATTAATACTCGGTGCCGCGGCCGCCTGGCCATACTATTATTTATTCTGTGGCCTGGCGCTGGTGACAGTTTTGTTTATAGATACATCGTGTAGCAAATTTCAAAAATGGAAAATAGTGTCCTGTGGCTTAACTACTCAACCGATTCTGTTGAAATTTAGTAGGTGGACTTGGAACGTGTGTAGGTATGTCCGGTTAAAAAAAATGTTGTATTATCCTATCCACCTTGTATAGGTTTAATCAATCAAAAAACACTTATAAAACATAATTAAAATTAAAACTAAAATTTATTAAAATAAAACTAAACTAAAAACTAAACTAAATCTAAATCTGCTAAAATCTTGGTGGAGGGAAAAGTGCCCAGAATACTGGCTGCATTGCCCCGTTGTATACAAATACTTATTTTCTGGGCAAAATACAAGCCAGCATTCCGGTCACCCGATGCCTCCACCAAACGTTTAGCTAGCTCTCTGTACAGCTCCAGAGCGGCCGGCCCCCACGGACCTAAAGTCTCCACCCCAAACGGCACAAACATGTAACCCCTTATCTAGATTACTATATTTGTGCCGTTTAAGTATGCTGAAAGCATAAAATTATATCCTGCTAATTTTAAAAGATAGAACTTTATGTGTATTTGCGTGTGTGTATGTTTCTCCTTCTCGCAAAAAACCGCTAAACCGATGTAGATAGATAGATGAAGTTCTGGATTAACACAAAACCTACTTTTTATCCCAATATTCCCCGCGGGATCGGGACATACACGGGTGAAACCGCGGGACGCAGCACGCTGCTAGTACACTATTCTCAGATTACTCTATAAAGTTTCATTCCCGATTCCATGTCTTTTACTTTCCGTATTGCCTCATTACGTGTTGAATAATCTTCATTCGTAATAATATTCAATTATATGTTAACTAAGTGTGCCCTGCTGCTGCACTCGAATATTTAATCCCTTACAATTTTTTTTTGTTTCTTCTGTTTTGAACTTAATTAGTACAAAATTGCATTTTTCTATCTATCCTTTATAAAAAGTATTGGAAACGTGGAATATTTATTTTAGGAATTATCATTGTTATACTTGTATAAAATTAAGTATATATTGGAAAAATACTACTAAGCTGATTGCGATGAAACTGGGTGTGTATAGTAAGCTGGACTCTGGATGGTCTCGTTACTCGTATGGCTGGATCTGGGTCTTTATTTTTTTAATCGTATGGCACTTCAACCATTTAAATAGTTCGATTTTTGCCGATTTTATTTTGATGTCGGATTTTTTTCTACATTAATCGCACGACCGCAACAAGTGTTTTCCACTCCACTCGATGCGAGAGCTCGACGTCGAACGAAAATCAGTAGAAATTGAGCTTTTTAAATCGCTCGAAAGGGCTCGAGCGATTTAAAAATAAGTCTCCTGGAATAACATAATGGCCTACTACATAATTCCGGACTTATTTAAAGCACGCTTAAGTTTTAGTTATCTACGGTTTTTTTTTCAGTTTTTAAACTATCTTCTTTTTATTTTAATTGAAAATTGCATGGCTATTTCGGTGTGCTGATAAATAAAAACTAACTCACAAACTTTAGCATTCATTACATTAGTAGGGTACTTGCATAAATTACACTGCCGGCCACTGAAACCGGTCACATTATTATTAATTCACAATCTGACAGCTTTACTATTAGATAAAGAGTTATAGCATTACGTTGTGGGATTATATGCAAATAAGTCTGTTTGTTTTACAGTTAAGACTGTTTTGATGAGAGATTTTCTCATATTTTTGTGTGGGATATTTTGAATTAATAACTTGCCCACTTACCTACTTACTTAGATAGTTTAGTGCATTGTTATGTCAAAGTAAGAGGGAATGAACGTTTTAACATTATTATTTTAGATTTTTCAAATGTTATTAAGATAATCTTACCCGAAGTATGAATATAATGACCAGATTTTCTTTGATGATTAATAAAACAATAGGGAAACAAGTGTCGGCGGAATAAAATCGAAAAAAAGCTGTTTATAGTTTAAAGAAAGTTTGGCATAGACTATATTTAATTGTCATTTTTAATTGTTTTTCTTTTTATTACTTTCTCATTAACATTGAATATAATTAAGCCAAATGATTTTATCTTCATTAGTTTGACATTAATATTTATTCAATTAAATTCATTTTTATTTATTATTTGGATACCTACCATGAAATATGTTGAATTTCATCTTTTTATGACAACTGTTTTTCCCATATTCCGTGCAAATAACAGACATTGATTCAATTATACATATTTGGGTCACGAACAAACATAATACACAGTTACACTACGATTTCTACGAATTAAAACCACTTTCGAGCGACAAAAGAAAAAGGTTCGTTCCACTAGCTTTTTAAAAAGTGTTCCTAATTATTTGTCTTTAAGTAATCAAAATCGAGGTCACATATTTAGTCTCTTTAGACGTTTTGGTTACAAAATTCAAGTATGCAAGAGCAGCATCTAGATTACATTGCAGTTACTTCATTATTACTTATATTAGGTTAGAATATTCCAGACAATTACCATAGTAGAAAAACTGGCCAAATGGGAATTGGACTGGCCCCCGAAGGGCTATAACACTATCACAATTGGGTACGGAACCCTAAAATAAACACTAGATAAAACAATCCGTGAACGCAACACGAACGTTAAACATTATTTTACCACTGGCATCAGTCTATCACTTCATCACTAGATGGCGCCATGTAAAAAATACATCACGGTATCGTTGCGTTTTACGTCAAAATTCACGTTTGTTGTATGGGAGCCCTCCTTAAATATTTGTTTTATTTTATTTTGTTTTTTTACAGGGTTTTACTACAAAACCCTATAAAAAACAAACAAGAAATTTGATGAAAAAAATAGGATGTTTTTTTGGATGTAGGTATGTATGTGTTTCAATTACGCAAAAACTTATTCTATCTTCCGAACGATGTTCCCGGTTACATCCCTCTCTGGAGCCTGGGGTCCGCTAAACCATAAATTAATTTGGGTCGGCGCAGTAGGTAAGTCATCATTAACCATACCTTCTGCAAATAGATTTGGCAATATTTTTACGACCGGCCGCCTGCCTAACACCAACCCTCCTAGGGACCAAGCAGTTTATCCGCCACCACGCGAAGAGAACTTAAGGGCCCTATTCTGAAAAACTGAAAATCCATGTCGGGCGCATCGAAAATTGTTGATTATTTCATGACGGAATGTCGTAGAACTTTTTTTTGTGTACAGATTGTAGGCGACACTGTTTCCAATATTTTAGTGCAGTTTCCATACAAATATGTCTAAACGTATTGAAGCCTATCGACATTTTAGCCAAATCAGACATTTTTTGTCTAAAATTTGGATAGGCTTTGCACCAATAGGAGGTTCTTGTCTTAAAACTACACCAAAATGTAGGAAACAATGTCACCTACAATCTGTGCACAAAAAAAAGTTCTACGACATTCCGTCATGAAATAATCAACAATTTTCGATGAGCCCGACAGGGATTTTCAGTTTCAAGGTCGTTGGCGTATATACTTCTCTTAAGGTTTGCTAGTCTCCCTCAGATCCCTTAGTCGCCTTATACGACACCCACGGGAAGAGATGAGGTAGCCCTAATTTGTGCCGGGGCTACACGGCTACGCAAAAACTTATTAACCGATTGCAAAGAAATTTTGGTCTGCGGATAGCTGGAGATATATTCATCCCGATATCCCCAAGGGATCGGAACTAACGCGGGTAAAACCGAGGGGCGCTGCTAGTAATACATAATAATGATAAACAAGCTCACAATTATTTTCCATATAAACAATCTTGAAACTAAAATTTCAGATCATAAAATGATTTTAGTTGGAATAAACACAATGTATGTAACAGATTTCATAACCTTTATAATACGAGTGGTCTCTGTAATTTATCTAGGAGTTCTACTAAATTATTCCTCAAAGCCTCTGAGCGTAGGGTAGGGTCATAGTGCAAGAAGTTAAGATAATAATAATTCGATAGAACAAACATTAAATGTATTTACGTAAAATAGTCTTAATAAGGATAATAAAAATATTGACTTTTTTTTTTAATTTCTGTGTATGTATGTTTGTAGCTTCTTCAAAAACCGCTAAACCGATAGCAATGAAACTCGGTATGTAGATAGCAAAAACTTGGAATAATACCGTGGTTTTGGTCTATTGCTTAATATAACTCAACTTTCATTCCGAAGTTCGTGGTTTTAAATCCAACTGCTGACCAATTTATTTTCCTTAAAAAAATCTTTAGGTGCTTTACGATGAACATAAATATTGCAGGGTAGCCTGCGTCTTAAAATCGAGCACAATGGATCAATTATGAGGTTACGTTACGGTTACAGAAAAACGTCCAGCAAAACCTATTGAACCCTTTCTTTCATAGGATTCCGACAGCATTGGGCTTGATGCATCTGAATTGTCTCAAAATTATTACTGGTTTTAACGATGGAAAAATAATAACCCGAAAACAAATTTCATGTCTCTGAGTAGGTATGTGGTACCTTACGTTCCCGCGTCGGGGGACGCGGTACTATAAGCACGGGTCGGTTACCATCAACTTCTGTGACACATTCCCGCGTCCCCCGACGCGGTAACGTAAGGTACCACATACCTACTCAAAGACATGAAATTTGTTTTCGGGTTATTATTTTTGCCTTTTTAAAGTTTAGTTTTGTTTTAACTTTGAAGATTTTTTAAGTCGGGGGTTTTTTAAATTTTTAATTTAATTTTTTTATTTCACCCTTTTTGTAAAAGCGATTTTGATGAAACATGCTTATTGTTGTCACAAAAGTCACGTCCTTTTATTTGATACCCCACTCGGGTATATTTGAAAACATTCGGTTTTTATTTCCGAGTTTGACCCTACATATACTTTGAACGGCTGAACCGATTTTGATGAAACTTGCATATTGTTGTCACAACAGTCATGCTCTTTTATTTGATACCCCACTCGGGCATATTTGAAAACATTCGATTTTTATTTCCGAGCTTCAACCAACATATATTATGAACGGCTGAACCGATTTTGATCAAACATAGCTAAGAACACTCGCGCAAAAGACACCTATTAAACAAAAAAAACTACATTCAAATCGGTTCATCCGTTCGTGAGCTACGATGCCACAGACAGATACACAGACAGACAGACAGACAGACACACAGACACGTCAAACTTATAACACCCCTCTTTTTCCGTCGGGGGTTAAAAATAGGATGTAATGGACAATTGGTCAAGCCAAAAAATAGTGTCAATTGGTCAAGCGTATAGTTATAGGAGTGTTTTAAGGTTGAGGTATCTGTGTATCTGTCTGTAGCATCGTACATCTCAAACAGATAAAGCTATTTTTGTTAAATAGTGTTAATTTTGTCTTACACATTTGTTCGTAGTCGCTAGTCACTGAAATCGCTAATCGTTTCAACTCTTGCCACAATCTTTAGTTATAGTTTACTTGCACAACGTTCACAATAATTCCGCGTTCGAGAGAATTCTCAATTCCAAATCGAGACACACAAATAGATAAATCAGCTGTGTATTGAATTGAAATTCTATACCTATTTCTTGGTTTAAAAAAAAAACTGTCTTCAAAAAGGACAAAATTACCTCTCCTACATAACAGCTATGTAGGCTGAATTTGGGATAAACCGGTCAAAAGTCCCGTTATTCCCACGGGAACAGAAGCTACGTGGGAAAACCCGCATGCGACAATGTGAATCACATCTGCAAAAATACCGCCATGAGTTTTGTTGTGACTTCTTCTCATTGGAAGACCCATTGCAAAGACACAATAATTACTAACGTTATAATTTTATACTTTCCCGGGTCTTAATTGCGTGATTTTTACTTTTTAATTCTCTTACCTCAACGTTTCGACCATGTTGCAACGGTCTTGGTCGCGAGGGGACTGGAGGGGGCTTTCCAGTCCCCTCGCGACCAGACCCGGGAAAATATAAAATTATGAGTTCTAATCGTGTTAGTTTAAAAAGTTTATTACTAACGTTTCAAAGTTTTCTGTGAATATTCGAATGAATAAACATAGGTGTACATAAGAATAACAAATCACATCTCAGCCAATCCAGAGAAAGGGATCTGTAAAGGTCTCGAAACGTCGAGCGTTGAAACAATGCTAAAATTACCTAACCACGCGATTAAAACCGAAAAATTTCTTTAATCTTAATACAACATCGCGAAAACAAAAGAAAACATTTATGAATAAAGATATTTTGAGTTTTGAGGGCAAAATAGTGACCTATGATCACCGCTATTAGCAATCGCAATCACCGGCTGAATATCTTATTTTATTTTTACCATCTCTCTATTTGGAACTTCTCTGACCGAGTTATGTCAGTAAGATCAAGGTAACTGTGTATCAGTAATGGCATATGTTACCTAACTTATGGTTAAATTATTTGACATAGATAACCTGTAGTTAAAATTTTTGACATAGATAACTTAGGCAATATTTACGTATATTAACCTCCTAGTTGCATCCCGTGAGAATACCGGGATCAAAAGTATTCGTGTATCTTATCGCCTATGGGCAATCTCTTCCAACCAATAGTAATAAATAAATTAGATACCCGTGTACTTATGTCACTTATCTCATTCCATTCTTACATAAGTGAAACAGTTTAAACTATAACATTAACTTAGGTACAGAAATATGCAAATTATTATAATGATATTGTCTGATCTGTAAACAATATTTACAAAATGCTAAACAACTGCAACAAAAAATATCGTATCATGATTGAGACACGTAACAGCTTAGTGATGTGCCGTAGAGGCATATTAGTATCGATATTTTTGTCGATAAAATGTACACAATGCGGATTCCAAAAAAAAAATGTAAACAAATATTTAAATTAAAACTATAAGAAACTTAAAATCAAAATTATTGCGTTATTGTCATCATCGTAATGAATATACAAAACTCTTGCTTTAAAACACGCTTAAATTCATTAAAAAAATGCGATTAATAGCAAAAAAACCATTATAATTTAAATTCAACATCCCGAAATCCAAATAAAATACTAATCATTTTCACTTTTAAAATGTACAAAATATAGACGAGTTATATAAATTTTAAATCGTCGATTTTAATGTCAGGTACATAATTATTCAGTTGAATGAAATATCTCAGGATATCGAGATTAATATCTCGATGGCCATTTAGTACCTATTATTTAAATTCTTGATTTGAAATCTGATATATCTACTGATAGTTTTAATGTCCTGGGTGGGATATTTCATCTGAACTATTTTTAATTAATATGAAGTACATAATAATATTTAAGGACAATATAATCTATCAGATTGACGATTTAAGAGGAAAGATACCTACTCGTTCTCCTTACAAACGAAGTCGATTGTTGAAAGGATAAAGATATTAGAGCAAATATGTTTATGCCATAAAACCTAAAACCAATAACTGCCATGACCATGCTCGTTTTTGTCATTTTCTAATTAAAATATAAATTAATATTTAGAAAAAGTAGAATATGAAAAAAGAAAAAAAACCTAGGGGCATGGTCATGGCAGATATTGGTAGGTTTTAATGGCATAAACATAATTATCTCTAATGTCTTTCTCTAGTAAGGAAACTGTCGACTATGTTTACAAAGTTTATACGAAGAAAAGAGTAGGTATTACTTCGCCTCAAAATGTAACTGTAAATGTATTTTGTACATAATTCTACTAGTATTTGTCTGTCTTTGATTAAGCTCAAAATACACGGGCGACACTGACACTGCAACTTTACCTATAGAGCCCACACCTACAGCACACATCATAAAGAAATTCGTGCATGTGTGCTGTAAGCGTGAGCTCTATAAGAAAAGTTGCAGTGTCAGTGTCGCCCGTGTATTTTGAGCTTTATAGTTAGCAAACGTAACTTACGCAAATGAAGTAATAGCCACAAGACGGATTAGTGCAAACAGTATTACATAACTCGAATGTAAATCGATGCGAAACTACTACCCTTATATTCTTAGCAGTAAATATCGCAACTTCAAGTTAACTGCGCTTAAGTAACCCAATTACTATGCAATTCTTATCTCGATAGTTTGTTATCGATGAAGTAACAACACTAGTGTTGTGTAATGTGGGTAAGCGAGTGGGATCGTGGTTTGAGGTTGTTCTTCCGTTAAATTTAATTACGTTGGCTGCTGACTCTTTGTACTATTGGATAGAAAATTGATAAAAGTTTAGACTTACGACCAATTACTGAAATGGCACATAAAAATCAAAATGTCTGCTTAAATAATTAAGCAGCTCCCAAATTCAAAATGAGTATGCGAGTTTTTGAGTTTAGCCGCTCTTAAATTTTGAGTAAGTATACGAATGAAAATCCTAAGACCTAAAGACATTGCAATATTAGACCGTTAGGCCGATAAATACATTGTATTTATCTGTTAAGAGATCAAACACGTCTTAACCATCGATTTAAAAAAAACCGACAAATTATCTTCCAAACGCCCAAATACATTTAACGGCATCATAGTATAGTATTCAACGGAATCAGTGGCGTGTCATGCGAAACCCCGACTGCAACGCAGAAAGTTGCGGATTCGATTCCCGCCGGGGATAAATGTCTATGCTCAACATAAAATATTAGTTTCTGGTAGGTAGGACTGTGTGTTTTTTATGTATTATTTTGTATGTTTTTACAAAAAAGTATAATTATGTAGTTGTAGATCGAGCTGTGTGTAATGTCGTACATTATTTATTTATTTGTAAATATTTTTTATTTGGTTTCGGAGTAAGCGCTCACTAAAGTACTTACATAAAAAATCAAAACGTTCATCTTCATCTCCCTCTATTCATGCGTTATTATAATGACTATTTTCTACACAACTGTACTCATAATAGTGTAATAAGTCAACATAGTGTCACCTTACCTCACAGACGTAGTTTCCCCAGTTTTTTATCGACCATTGTAACACGTTCCCATCTATCGATACTTGGTTTTTGCACATCACTACTTCCTTATTCCCTGCCGTGTTGTAATAGTAACCTAATTATAGCTTGAAGAGCTCATTAGCTTAGCTGTGACTGCCGTTCTTGAACGATCGTACGGGTTAAGCAACGCTTGGCACGTTCATTACTTGGATGGATAACCGATAATTTGTGTGGCAAAATATCATTTTCTCGAGCTCGTCCGTGCTTCGGAAGGCACGTTAAGCAGTTGGCCCCGGTTGTTATCTCTGATAGCAGTCGCTGGGTCAAGTTAGAGGCGTTAGGGCACAACACCACTATACGATAGGAAGAAGAAGAAATTATAACTTGTAGATTTTTCTTCTGTTTTCGCGATGTTGTATTGAAATTAAAGACATTTTAAGTCACCATAAAACAACCCCCAGGAGTTTCTTGTGACTTCTTCTCATGAAGGGGCGCGTTTGCGAAGTCACGTAGTGATAAATTAATCGTTGAAAGGTGATTTGTGCATAGTTGGTAATGATAGGCTAAATAAAATGTAAATAATAAAGTAAAATAATAATAAAGTAAATAAAAGTAATAAAGTTAAAATTAAATAATAAAGTTTAATAATAAAATTTAACAATAAAGTAAATAATAATCATTGCAATTTTGGAACCTGCGTAGACAGGAACGTTTTTGATAACATTTTAATAGTTTTTAATAATAAGACGGTAGTCTCACTGTAACTTTTTAATACATTAGAATGACAAATCACATCTTAGTCTATCCTGAAGAAGAGACCTGGAAAGGTCTCGAAACGTTGAGCGTTGTAACAATGCTAAAAGTAATAAAAACCACGCGATTCAAACCGAAAAATGTCTTTAATTTCATTATAACTTGTGTTTTATTTAATTAAAGTTGAAAGAATTAAAGTTCCGACTGTAATAAATAACACACGTAATGAATATTTTTGTAAAGTATCCCGTTGATGTCTTTTGTATGGCGAATGCCCTTTTATAATATTGTGACTAGCTGCGCCGGCGAATTCACCGCACAAGTTCCAATCCCGCGGGATTTACGAGATCAAAAGTAGCATATGTCCTTTTCCAAGGTCATATCTATCTCAATACCAAAATTCATCAATGTCGGTTCAGCGGTTTAGGTGTGAAAGCGTAACAGACAGACAGACGAAAGTAACTCTTACTTTCGCATTTATAATATTAGTAAGATTAGTAAGATTTACTAAGTCATTTTTCCTATATTTTTTTTTATAATGGGTAATGTTAATTGTTTTTGTTTATGATTTATTTTTTGCATTTCAGGTAAGTTTTATGAACATACTAGTAAACCGAATGATGTCAACCAAGGTAAGTAATTTTGCATTTTGTGATAAAGTTTGCTAATGTAGGTAATCATAAATTGATTGTCATTAAAATTTCTACTTATCGATTTTGCAAAGCATTCTACTAGAAATATTAAGAAGAAAAATGTATCATCAAAAACCTCCCCATGACGGGGTTCCAACACGGGGAACCATATGACTTTAGCTAGCAAGCGAGAGACACGGTTTTAAATCTTTTCAGGAAGTTTTTTTGATGGTGTATTTTTCTTTTATTTTATTGTTAAAATATTATTTCTAGTAAAAATCTTTGTTATCCCGTCTCTATTTTTTGCTACGAAAGATCAAAGTGACAATTATTAAGCACACTAGCGCTTGTTTTGTTGTGCGGAAATTCAAAGAACTTTGCGGATTTTATGCACATTAGCGCCCTCCATATGAGGTGGAAATGTTTGGAACTTTTTGGTCGAGTATTGTGCGTGGACGCATACGATTGCGTCCCTTTCACTTTTGGTATATTAATATTGTTTTTTTTTCTTACATACCGTTGTTTTAGTTCGTTGACTATTTTATAGATGGCTCTTATTTGGTATAAACGAAAATTTAAAGAAAATTGATACTTAGAGTAGATGTTATTTTTTTTAATGAGATTTAATCGAAATTATGTACATCTAAGATAAAATGCCGGCCAAATGCTAGTAGAACTCGTGCGCCGAGGGTCCTTACTCTTGTGGATACGGAACTCTAAAGATGAATATTAAAGATGTACATGCACTGGTAAGTTGGAGCGACCTAATGTAAAAGGAAAAGACGCGCTTCCACCGCGACTTATCAGTGCGTGTACCCTTAACCTAAGGGTGCGTTCCCACTAGAGCTAATGTTAGAACCTATCTTTCGAGAAATCCTATTGGTTCAAACAAACCCGTAGGAACGCATCCTCGCTTAGCTCTCGTGGAAACAGTTGTTTGGCAAATAAGATGAATCTAGGACGTAAAGCATGCGTCACACCTACCGCAAACCGTTTCAAGTTCACGGACATTCTCGATAGAAAGTGAAGTGAAGTGTATGAATGATATGATACTGGAAATGAATTTGGAAAAGGAAAAATTAAATTTTCACGATTTACGCTCATCATACTAGTTTTATTAATTTTTTTCAAGAATAAATAAACTTAATTTAGGTTTAATGTCACTTATAAAATTAAAGTTTCGATGACTTTTAAGTTCTGTTTGAGGAGACATTCAGTCATGCCAAATATTTGAACTATTCGTCTTCGTCTATCTATTTAATATTATAAAAAGGTTACTTAGGTAACAATTATGTGCGAGTATGTATGGTAAGTATGTATTTTCCGGGTAATCTGAACCGATTTCATAAATTCTTTCACCAATAGAAAGCTACATTATCGAGGAGTACTCTTTTGGCTACAAGGCTACTTTTGATCCCGATATTCCCACGGGATTCGGACCTAAGCGGGTAAAACTGCGGAAATCTGCTTTGATATTTTAAAATTAATGAAATATAATATTTAAAAAAAAGTTAGATGGTCGAAGTCGCGGGTAGTGTTAGTAATACGAATAGGGAAAAACGTAAATATGAATAGCAAATAATTTGATATAATTTTTGCAAATGAATTTTGCGTCATACTATTCATAATATTTTGGCGAATCTTTGCAAGTAAAGCTTGCGTCACACAAACCGCGGACCGTATCAAGGTCACGGACATACTTGTAGGAAAGTGAGTGTACGATCTAGTGCAACGGCCGCCCTGGTGGCTAAATACAGGGTGGCCGTAGGGAAAATACGGTATTTAAGCCTAGAGCAAATAATCTATTCAGAATAAATACTTTAAATCGGTTAATTCGACATACAAAGATTTCGCGATTTTGGATTGAAATGGAAGATTTTTTTTGGTTTTAATCGCGTGGTGTTTATTACTTTTAGCTTCAGGATCCTGAAGAAGATACCTCTAAAGGTCTCGAAACGTTAAGCGTTGAAACAATGCTAAAAGTAATAAACACCACGCGATTAAAACCGAAAAAAGTCTTTAATTTCAATTATTTGGTGTTGGTGATCCTATACATATAATCGAGCATGTCAAGTAATGCCTGTTGGAGTCATTACTTAGATTAGTGACCGGTAATGTGTGTGGCAAAAATAAACATTTTCTCCGAGCCGTGCTTCGGGAAGCACGTTAAGCACGGTCCCGGCTGTAATCTCTGATAGCAGTCGTTAGGTCAAGTAAGAAGCCTTTGGACGATCTCAAGACTGTAACACTAAAGTGAGCCAACTATACGAAAAAAACTACATTGAAATCGGTTCATCCGTTCGTGAGCTACGATGCAACAGTAACAGTCAGACACATCAAACTTATAACACCCCTCTTTTTTCGTCAGGGGTTAAAAAGAAGAAGAATTATTTAGCGAATCTTTGCAAGTAAAGGTTGCGTCACACCAACCGCAAATATCAAGGTCACGGCCATTCTCGTACGAAAGTGAGTGTACGATAGTGAAAGTGAACCAGAGCGCGGCCGCGGCATCGGATGAAAGTGAATTTTATTTTATTTTTAGAACGTTTTAACTATGCATGCAATTATTATGAAACAAGCATGTCCTGCTTTTTTAGAATTGCATAATTGTTAATAGACTTATCGATCTTTTATTTCGATGATAGGTTTATGTTTTATTTTTATGACCTGTATCTGTTTAGCAAGTATTTACATGAAGTTAAGCTCATTATGTACTGAAATTGTGTCAATGAGTTGAGTTATTTTTGGTTGCGATTCTATACATACCTAAAGCTAGGTATGTATGTGCCAAGACAAATTAACCCTATTAAGTTTTTTATTTATAGATCTATTTAGCAAGTTTTTGCAAGTTAAGTTAAGATAATAATAAATTGCATAACAAACAAAAACAAAATTAATCCATCAGTATAATTATTTAATGTTATTATAATAATTATGTGCTGTTAAGTATTTAGTCGCAATTCAACAATTTTGGTTTTTTTATTTCTAACTGATTTGTATTGTGAACTAAAACTGTAGGTACTATTGCAATAACATATTCCTCACTATTTACAATGATTCCACGACGATTTAGCAATGAATTAACCACCTTTTACTGACAATATACCATTATTATTATTTTTTTTTTAATTTCTCATTATTGTAAATTATTGACTAGATTTTCTTCGTTTTTTGCGTTGCGAATATTATTTTTCGGTTTTAATAGTGTTACTTTTAAGTTTATTTAATGCCAGAGTGACGTTTTGAGAGCTTTACTGATCACAGGTAGACACGGAACGTCTGACATTGAAAATGCCAAAAATAATAAACGCAACGCGATTAAAACCGTAAAATATTTTAATTTCAATAATTATCTAATTCATTCGATTGAAACAGTAATTATTTTTACTTAAATGTACTTGTAGGTTTTTGTCAAAGACCGAAATAACTATCTTAACCGGGTCATTTTCCAACAAATAAAAGTCTACAATTATCAAAGCCTAAACCCGTACGTACAATTGGTTCTGTACGTATCCTGAATTACAATCCGTTCCGTCTACAGCACATTAATTAGTCAGTAGTCGTAGTAGTAGCTATGTAATTGAGTATTACACACGCGTGCTACTAATTAGCCGAGTAACAATAGACGATCTTAATAAGCAATCAGGTGTGTACATTAGAGTTTGGATACCTTTTGTTGGTATTTTTTAAACTGTTAATGTTTGGGTTCCTTTTGTTGGTTTTTTTGAAATTATTACTATCCCATAGCAGTCCTGACTGACTTATTGACTTATATCTCAATACACAACTTGCACTAAATAGTCTTAGAGGGTTGAAATTAAGAAGGTGTGTTCTTTGTGAAGGTATCCTCTAAAAGAGTGTTTTTTAAACGGGTTCGAAATTTACGATGATGAAATAGTAATCTTTTTTTTTTATTTTTTTTAAAACTCTATGTTAATTATTAATAATTGATGCAATAATAATGTTTATTTATTTTGCATTATTAAATAATTTTATCACAAAAATACTTTATAAAATCTAAAGATACATACCGCGTTATTTTTTGTCTAAATCATTCGCCCACCGCTGAACATAACCCCAGTCGTTGATAAAATGTGTTAAATGTGATAAAATGCGGCTTGGGATCAGGTGATCCCGCATTTATCAACGACTTCCCGCGATCGCTACAATGTCGGTCCACCGGGTAGGTGTATTAAAACAATCCACCCTAAATTCATCCCAATGTGCCCACAGCCTTACAGCAAGCGGTCTGAATTCGCAACGGTGTGACTGACCTATGACACAACCATGAAGGTCGAAGTGAATATAACTTGAAGTTACGTATAGTATAGCTTACTTACTGTAAATATGAGTAACTTTGCAGAACAATTTCGTACATAAAAATAATATACTAGCGTAAGCTGAAGCGATTGTAGCTCGAGGTTTTTTTATGTTGAAAATAGAAGAGAGATAGATAGGTAGTTGTTGTCTATGTTGTAGTTGTCTCATAATCTTATGCGTAAGTCCTGATTCCCGCGGGATTTATATAATTTAACAGTCATATTGTCCTACAAATTGCGTGGTACGTTATCCCGGTCCTACGCTCAAAAGTAGTAGTACAGATCCTATCTCTGTTATCTACCACAATCGAGAGTTTCGTATAGGAAATTGTTTTGCGTCTCATCAAAATGAAGCTACCCACGGAAAATTAGCTTGATAGTAATCAATTGCAAAAAGGTACCAGGGATGCAAAAATTATGTAAAATTAGAGTTTGTATGGAATGTTTGTTCCATCTCCTCTTCAGGTCGCATTTTTAACCGATTTTAATAAACTTTGGTATACTTACTTACAGGTTCTCTAAGCACATAATATAATTTTAGATTTGTCTTTGGTGGGCTATTTCTCCCACCAAGGAGCTACTTAATATCTCCGCACTATATGAGATCCACGTAAAACGATATCGAAAGTAGTCAATGTGTACATTCCCAATACAGCGTTATAGCTAGACTCGTTTGTTTCATAACAACCTAGGTCTCTGGTCTAGCTGGTCTAGTCTAGACTTTACTGGACAGGTACCAATTAGTCATAGACTTTTTATTTGATGCCATTTTTTATGATCGTGGTTGAATAATGACTAGATTAAAATATAAATTTAAAATGAATTATGCATTTTAAATTATTGCAGTACAGTGCATATGTTATAGTGCAATCTGGCCCCTGATTAAGCAACTAGGTTTGTACTATGGGTACTACACAACGGAATGAATTTATAATGTCTTTTTTGTACATACCATGTAAAATACATTACAAAGAAAAACATACACAACTTGGTATGTACACAAGGTACATAAGGTGGTAGAAAAGCCGGCCTTATCGCTAAAATACAGACAAAATCTCGCGAAAATTGTATAAATTGAATACACAAAAGTTGTAGATCTTTTTATTACCTACAATTTTGCCATTTACCATTTTTTCATAGGTTTTGTAGTTTTGCTGGAAATCAAGAAAAAAACACTTTTTACTCTTAGAAACCCACCTGGTTCCCGGATTCCCGACCACAGATCGCCCGTAAATTATTTTTCATGTCATTTTCGTTATGTTTTCTTCCTTTTCCAATAGGTTTCTTCTACTATAATTTAATCCTGTTTCAAAAATTATCGACCCTTGTCTATAATCCGTGCTAGCTAAGAGGCACGGATTATAGATTCCCTAGAGGGAAGAGATATATAAGAATTAACAAAATTTTCATAAAATTTAATAATTTATTTGACAACAAAGGCCCGGTTGTTAGTAACAAGAAAATAACTTATGTGCTACTGTTAGTGCTTACAACTACATAGCATAACTTATTCATAATTATTAAACCTACCTACTGAGTAGGTAGGTACAATAAGAAGACTGAGTTATGTTGGCACACAAATACAGACATGAATACCTAAGCATTGGTACATCAAACTTAGCAGCTAACGTCTTCAGGAGTCTGTTTGAACTGACTTGCTCATTCTATGTAGAGAAGCTGGTCTTTTAGCGCACTGAAATCGTCAGTTCTCGCCTGCGAAAACATCTCTGATGCACTTTCGCATACCGGCCACCGAGGGAGATCCAACAGAATCCTAAAACAGTTAGACCTTTTTGACCTTTTTGAGTTTGTCCATAGACCAGCCGTATAAAAATCTGTTCTTTAAGGTCCTCAGTATTGGTAGCGGTGTTGGTCTAGTAGTAGATACCCCGACTTGCATTCCCAGAGTCGTGGGTTCGAATCCAGGCCAACCGCGCACCAAAGTCTTTTTCTTTAAGAAAAAGATATGGGTGCTAATAACATCGCTCTTACGGTGAAAGAAAACATCGTGAAGAAACCGCCATGTCCTAGGACTCACCACGGTCCGAAAGCATGGGACATTCGCCAATACGGAATAGGATCCCGTGGCATCTTACTGCTTTACCCCTCTAAGAAATCACGTACCAAGGGCCCAATTCTGAGGCTAAGTGCGGAAAAGGCCCAGCGAAACTAACTAACCAACTAGGGTCCTCGATAAGATAGTGTAATCCGGATTAACATGTGCTATGTAGCTGCAAGCCAGCCTCAGACTCGACTATGAATACCGCAGTAAAAGTCTTAATTTCACCAACTTTGACCCACATAAAACTCCAATACATTTACTTATCTAATATACCCATCAAATACAAATTAGAATAATCTTTTACAATCAAGTCACACCTCAACTAAGCATGTAGGGGAGACCGGGGCAAGATGGGATACTTAAGAGAAAAAACGTCATAATATTGTGAAAATCAAACTGTTTATTAAACATCTCTTACAACAAAGTCAACACTTACAGTTTTTATCAACTGAAATATAATTATTTAATATAACAATAGCACTAAAACTTACCTTAGTACACAGTGATTCAAAACACAAAAACTTCGTTCAAAAAAGATCATTAAAATAACTATTTTTTCAACCTGCACAACGAAAATACCTATTGACATGGACGCACCGCTCTGCCTCGTGTAACTCGACTAAACACCGCGCAAATGGCACTGTATTAGGCTCCATGGTGTTCACCAGTCACACAAGGACATTTCCCGTCCTGCCCCGGACTTTGTTATGCCCCAGTCTCCCCTACACTTAGTGTCAATAAAACCGCATCCAACGTACCTTCTGTTACGTCAACGGCTGACGTAAAGACTTGCAATGTTGTATGATAAATATGATCTACTCCGGCGGTACTGGTTTTACTAGTTATTTTATCTAACAGTGTACATTCTTTTACAGTATGGGCTTCGTTAGTCGATGCAGTTTGAGTCTGAGTTTCCTGAAGGGTGCAATTGGGGAGGAACCAGATCTTCTAGTTCTGCATCTGCATCACAGATGATGCAGATGATGGTAGATAATCACAGAGTACTTTACCTTTTTTGAGGAGCTTTCCTTTTTATCAATCCGAAGATCAGATCTTCCAGACAGAAATAAATAATCATTAAAATCGGACATATAGTCCGATTTTAATGATTATTTATTTCTATACCGATTCAACCTTTGGCGGAGATTTCGATAAGACCCTATTGTGGGAGAAATACTCCACCTATTAGAAGCCCTTACGACAAGAAATCCATAAATATTTTGAAAGAACCAAGTTTTATCAAAACCGGGTGAGGAATACGACCTCTAGATGAGAACAACATACCTACAAACAAACATACTAACCCATTTAGCCAGACTTGGAAGCAGAGTCGCTTCGGTCGCTTCAGTCGCTTCGGTCAATAATGTAGCTACTCAGTCACTATGTCTGTATCAATCAGCCATGCAGTAGCCTTGGTTTCGACAGTCTCTGGATTCAACAAAATGTCATCGCACTAATTTGAACGAAATGTTAAAATTTTGCAATTTGTCATCAAGATTACAAAAAGCTTCATAAAATTACATACGACACAGACCAATATATTTCTTTATTGAATTTTATTTTGTACGTGCGACAAATTACATACGACACGGACCAATATATTTCTTTATTGAATTTTATTTTGTACGTGAATATGAAACTTTACGCTTCCAAGCATAATGCACACAAAATGAACACAAAACGCAAAATTAACAATGCGCAGAGAGCGCAAGCTGCAATATAAGTTGTGCTTATGGTGCGCCTTGCGCTCTTTGCGCATTGTGCTTTCTGAATTTGACCACAGTCAGGACACAAGACTGACTCAGATGAGTCTTATTATCTTATTGATCTACTGCAAAAACCGCCTACTTGCCAATCACCAACTCTACCGGGACCAAACAGTTCACCCGATATAGCGCGAAGAACTCTAAGTTCTCTCGCCTCCCCTCGATCACTTAGTCGCCTAACAACACTCACGGGAAGATTATAGATTGATATATGATATAGATGAATGGAGATCAATATTGTCAGTGTGTTTGGAGTTTTGTGAGAGAAATGTGCGACCGACGACTGTAGTGTGAATGTTTTTCTGTCAATTAATGTAAATGATAACAATAATTGTATCGTGTTAACTGACAGTAAATAAATAAATAGAATACTTATCGTCAACTCAGCCAAAGGGTTTCCACTGCCGAATATAGCCCCCCCTCTCCTTTGTAGAGACTAACCACACTAGCGATTTGTCTAACTGATCCCGTGAGGACCGCTACAATATTGTCGGTCCACCGAGTAGGTGGTCCACTGAGTAAGAGTAAATGGTATTTAATAGCGTAATTATAATTATACTATGTATACTATAATATAATAATATACCTACCAATGTTTTTATGTTTACAACGTCCATTAATGTAATGAAACATATCGCAATGTGTTTCAATCTCGCAGGAGGCGGTTAATGGCGGCTATTGCAATTATTTATCATTGACACTTACACCACAGTTGTTTTATTATGACAAGTCTGTGGTTGGTAATAAACTAATTACCTTAATAAATATATTAATAAAATATAATCTGCATATGTACTTCAGGCAGCTCCCTTAAGGGGTATATAATCGCAATAACATTCAGTTTTTTGTCTAAAATTTGGATAGGCTTTGAACGAATAAGAAGTTTTTGTGTTGAAACTAGGTACACCGAAATGTAGGACTGAATCAATGTCACCTACAATCCACACACAAAAATATTTTAACAACATTCGTCATGAGATAATCTCTATTAGTACTATGAACAACATACAACAACAATACAACACAACAATAAGCAATATGTCTGCATGTAATCAATAGGTACTGAATTTTTTGTAACATCTTTATCCAGAGAGGAAACAGTCTACTACGATTGTAAAGTTTGTATGGAGAAAAGAGTAAGAAGACTGTCCTCTTAAGAAAATAACCCTCTTTTTATCGTAGTCGGGTATAAAGAAATACTTCTGACTGACGGACGATGTTATAATAAGCAGTAATAACCACGTTACGTGAAGATCTAATAGATAAACAGATAACGCATTATTTGCACAACACATAAAATATAGATAGTTATCATTATGCATTAGGTAAAAACAAAACATGAAAAGCAAATAAGATTTTGTACAAATGAGGAAACTTATTTTTAAAAGCCTTATTTTTTGCAGGTAACCATTAGTTTAGGTTTCAAATGCCGCGCTGTGCTTGGACACACCTTTAGAGGGACAGACAGACGGACACTAGTAATAGGGACCAGTTTTTACCTTTTGGGGACTTAATCCTAAATAATAAAAAAGGTTTGAATTATAAGGTAAGGTTAGAATATTGTCAAAGGATTTAAGTTGAATTAAAAAAAATGGAACTAGTAAATGGTGTCCATCCATTTACGCGTTCGAGGCGCGCGAACTATCTACTACTACGTAAACTGTGATCTGTGTGCACATGATGTTTTTGAGGTCTACTGTTTCCAGAACTACTTGTTTTAATCACTACACTAAATCTAATAACTTCGCTCTTACGGTGAAGAAAATTATCGAAAGGAAACCTACATTTCCTAGGACTCACCACGGTCCGAAGGTATGGGACATTCGCTAACCCCGAGTAGGATCCCGTGGCGTCTTACTGCTTAACCCCTCTAAAAGAAATCACGTACAATGGCCCAATTGTGAGGCTAAGTGCGGAAAAGGGCCAGCGAAATGAACTGACTAACTACACTAAATCTAGACAGTAAAATTTAAAGCAATGAAGCCAACGAACAATCAACCATTTAATTATAAATCACGGCTTTGAGAATTATACGTGCGACATCTCAATAAATATTAAAATCTAAATATCACGAAGAATGGGACCAAGATTTTACATCAGTACCGGCGTTCTGTTGCGTTTTGAAGTCGGTGCTAAGATAATGATCTGTTTGTCTGTCTGTTGCTCAACGGTTACTGTAACAAGTAAGTAGTAATCATACATTTTTGTATGAAGTAATATTGTTACTTGTATGGTAATAAAAGTTCATTCATATTGCGATAATAATTTTCAAACTAAATACTGAGATAGATAGGTAATGACTTTATTTGATCAACACCACATTACAAAAATTAATACATTACATTTAAAAAGAATATAGATTTTCTTCTGTTTTTGCGATGTTGGATAAAAATTAAACTCGTTTTTCGGTTTTGATCGCATGGTGTTTATTTGACACTTTTAGCATTATTTAAATGATCAACGTTACAAGACTTTTACAGGTATCTTCTTTTACTGAAAATTTAATAGTCAGTAAATATTGTAAAAATGTGTGGCCTTATCACTCAAAGCGATTTCTTCTAGGCAACAACAACGTAGTATAGTTCTTCAAGCCTTATTTTAAAAAAGTCGGTTTAGTTAGTGTTAGACCACGTTTTATTCCTGTCTGTTAAGTTCTGTCTAAAGTCTGAAAAATCTAGTCACAGAAAGAGTTGTCTCTACAAAACATGGTTTAACTAATCCGACTTTAGGTCACGTACCTATACAAAAATGTTTTTCGTCCGTGTATTTTCTACTCTCTGTCAACTGTCAGATGGAAATTTAAATTTAGATTCGATGTCAGTGTTCATTCCGAAACAGAATTAAAATTATCGTAAGGTTTTGAAGAAACTTCGTTAGTAAAATTTTTGATCGTTCGTTCGTTTGTAACCAAAGTAGGCCCCGGGACTTAAACAGGGTTTCTTTCTTTTTTTTTTTTTTTTCGTGTACCTAGTCTTGTGGCTCAAGAATAAGAATAATTTATTTTTCTAACTGTGTAGGTACATTGGTCTTAAATATGTACTATATTAGTAGGTACACAGTTTAATACCACCCAGTATACCCACCCAGTTCACCTAGTGTTAGAGTTTTAGAGTCGCCTTAAGAGGACAGTCTACCTACTCTTTTTTTCCATACAAACTTCACAAACGTAGTCGACTGTTTCCTCCCTGGATAAAAATATTAGAAAAAATATGTTTATACCACAAGTCCTATATCTACCATGACTATGCCCCTACGTTTTGTTTTTTTTTCATTTTCTAATTAGAATATAAATAAAATCAGAAAAATCAAAAGGTAGGGGCTAAAGTATTTATCTAGGGAGGAAACAGTCGACTACGTCTGTATGGAAAAATAGTATGTAAGCTGTTTTCTTACTTAAGGCCTCTAACTTTAACTGAACTAATCTAGCAATGCAATGTGAACGGAAACAAAATCCGCGCACTTGCCTAATGTTTATGATTGATATCGATCATTCTATCAACCTATATAATAATAACATTCAATTCGAATCGGAAAAGATAAATCAGTTAATTATAACCATTAATAACTTTAAATACCTCCCTCCTTTGTATTGCTAAATTTCGATGTTAAACTATTTCAATTGATTACCTAATTATGTTCTATTAATAAAAAATAAATCTAATTTTATTTCGACGGTATTATATTTGACGGCGTCTGTGATGCGTCGGGCGAAAGCCTGACCAGAAGAAATCCAGAGGTTGCGGGTTCGATTCCCGCCGGGTGCAAGTATTTATTCTTTAAAAAAAAATAAAAAACTGGTATAATTATGTATCATAATATGTATGTATTTACATCCGGAGCAGTAGTCAAGCCCTAGACCTGACGGCGGCAAGACCCTAAAAAACCTAAACCTTTAAAAATCCAAATAAAAATGTTTCAAAGCGAAATAAAAGCTTTAACGACACTTTCGTTAAAGCTTTGAAAAAGTGATATTTTGAAAATCTACCAACGATTGCTGTTCTGTTTATGAACAAAATCGAACAGGGTTGAAGCATGTTGTAGAGGTATCAATTTTGAGAATTAGTTTGGTACCCAGATTGTTATAATTTTCAGGTATAATAGGTAATGAAATTTGAAAAATAAATGAAAGGATTCGTTTAAAAATGTTTAATGTCTATTATTAAAATAGATTGCACCTATTTCATTCAATATTTCGCAAATACAAAGATCGTTCGCACGTATATTGTCAAGAGAAAATGTAACGCTGTGTTTCGTCATACGCGTAACTAGCGACCGATCCAAACGACTTACGATGCCTCGCTATCTGGGTCGTATTACGCATTTCGCAAATTACCCACTTACAATAACACACTATAATAATTCACCGTAATTACCAACAAAACAACGATTACATTACGTTTTGGCGGTCCCAAAATTTATTAATCATTTTTTTCCTTGTACAAACATTTCGAATTTTCCATTTTTAGTTTCGACAGAAAAACAAAACTTAAATATATTAAACAGGTACACAACTCAAACTCAACTTAACATAACCATAAAAAATAGGTGATAACAAAAAAGAAAAATAAAGACTAATGGAGAAAAAGAGTATTTAAGATCTCAGTGCGTTTTGATCGCGCGGCGTGGAATACTAATTTTTCTGTGATTTGAGTATTCCACGCCTCGGTTCGTATTAGTGCTAAGCTTAAGTTAGATATCACATTCGGCTCTCTGCTTCCTGCATCCTTTACCAGCTCTCATGATGGCCGTAAGACTCGTGACCGTGTTCATGACCGATGACGACTGGAACGGGCACCTTTACTGGGTACGGGACGTGTTTTTCCACATGGACTGGGACATGCTTCTCGATATGGACGGGGTAGGGTCTGTCAACTGGAACCTTAACGGGGTATGGAACGTGCTTCTCAACCGGGTAGGGGATGTGTTTCTCAACGGGGTAGGGGGCGGGAACTGGCACCTTCACTGGGTAGGGCACGGGCTTATCAACATGTACGGGGTAAGGTCTGTCAACTGGAACCTTTACGGGGTATGGGACTGGTTTCTCCACTGGGTAGGGCACTGGCTTCTCTACTGGGTAGGGTACTGGTTTAGGTACGTGGACTGGGTAAGGCCTGTCAACATGTACTTTGTACGGGACATGTACAATTTTCTCTACTGGGTAGGGGGCGGGTACATGGACTGGTACCTTGACTGGGTATGGGATCTTCTTCTCTACCGGGTAAGGTGCTGGCACTGGGACCTTGACGGGAACATGGACCTCTTTGGTTACTGGGTAAGGTTGGGGAACGTATACCTTTACAGGGACTGGTCTGTCAACATGAACGTGTACGGGGTAGGGGATTTTCTTCTCAACGGGGTAGGGTTGTGGTACATGGACTGGTACTTTAACGATCTCCTTAACTGGGTACGGTACATGTTTGATAACTGGGTAGGGTTGAGGCACGTGCACTTTGACAGGGTAAGGGATGTTTTTCTCTACGGGGTAGGGAATGTGTTTCTCTACTGGGTAGGGAACGGGGACTTTCTTCACCACCGTGACAGTTTTGTGGACGTGTTCGTGTTCTTGCTCCCAACCATGTCCGTATCCCAAGCCGGTGTCCCAGATGCCTCTCTTGTCGTGTTTCTTGTCGTCAGCCGCCTCTTTGTTGTCGGTCACTGCCACTTCTTTTTCTGCTTTCTTGGCTTCTTCTGCGTTGGCGAAGGCCAAGAGAGCCACCAGACTGGCGGCCACGAGCTGCAAGAGAAGAAAAGCATAAGCACACAAAATCTACAGAACCAAATTTACCACTACTTCATAACATCCAAACTATACAAGTATAACGTTCTCGTAACTGTTACAAATGCGATTATATTAATCGATAGTTATAGTCCACTAATTAGAAGGTATGAAAATTCATCGAGGCTTGTTGGCTTTTATGAGTGGTCGGTTTAAAACATCGTCGGCGACACACAAAGCGTACACGCAATGTTTCCGTGTTGCGTAAACCTTTAAGTGGGACAAGGGGATTTGGCGCAATCCCGGTTGCATATCCTATGAGACACTATCACCACAGGCAGCGATAGCCACCCTGCACTTGCTATCAATTCAACGTCACTATCACTTTCATTAACGTTTTTTTTATGAATAAACCAATAACACACCATGTGCCTCATGATGCTGCACTTGGTAGGTTGCACTGAAGTCAGCGAAGTCCTAAATGCGAATGATGCGTGTTGGAGCGAAGCTTCGCTATATATAGTAACTAAGACCGGCCGAGCGAATAAAAAAAAATGGCCGTACTCGGTAGGACTATGTTACACTTTCGCTTTCAAAGGGGGTACAGTTTTGAGCGCAAAACCAAAATGTTCCATATCTGTCCGAGTTGATATTCGCGAAGACCGGTTTCTGATTTCAATTGTATCATTTCAATATAGACTTCGGCATAAACTGGTGTTGTTATGTAGTCAGTGCTTGGGAAATAGCACATTCGATTTTGGTAAGGAATTCATTTATATGAATTGTTTTGTAAGATTAATACATTTTATGAGTTAGTTTTACGAGTCGTTAATTAGAGTGTAAATTTAATTATTTATTATTGACTGAAAGGCACGTAATATATAGATCAATCAGCATTTTCTTTAGTACCTACCTACTATAAACAATTTCCTATTTCTATATGCGATATTAATGAGATTATTATTTTTGACCGTTACGACGCAAAATTTTCGGATTCCATCCCTAATGGCAAAATTCATAATAATAGGTACGAGGATGCAATTTGATAATTATAATCATCAATCATATAGATAACAGTTGCTTAAACAACAGCTGATATTACAACTAACAAATTGTAATTCTAAAACTATTACAAAAAACTATATAAAAATACTTCACATTTTAAAAGGAACCACTGAAACAATATTTGGAAATTTCATCAACGTCCTTTAAGAATGTCGTTTCCACATTTTGTATCATATAAACAGTGTATCTAGATACATTTCTGCATATATTGTAAATCTAAATTTAACATGAATCTAATACATATTCAGACACCTCAAGACCGGAAACACTTATCTCCATACCTATTGTTTGATTTTTAACATAATTACATAGGTCAACATTTGACCTGTTGGTAAGAGCATGGACTAAGGTGAAGCAAGCTTACCTAAAAGATATTACTAGTTCACACGTAACTTGTAAACCCCAAAATATAGACTTGAGTCTGTAGATTCTTAGATCGTTTTAAAAACCTAAATAGTTTTTTACACTAACCAAATTATGCAGTGAAATGTTTCAGGTGAATAACGCTTGTGTAAGAAAGCCGGACTCTTCAAATAACATTATTTAATCGAAAAATGAAATGTGTTATTTTTAAACAATTAAAACACTTAATCAAAACGAAACAACAACTATTTTTCTATAGTATACAAACATAAATACCTCAATCAAAATTTAAAAAAAATAAATAAACCGCCAACACCAGAGCACAAGCCGCATTCCCCCGCTTTTAATTAAATTTATCATCAGTTAATACCAATATCAGAAAATCATTATGTGGCTTAAGAATTAAACGAATTAAAGAATTTAGAGCGGTGTTGGTCTAGTGCTAGATACCCCGGCTTTCATTCTGAGAGTCGTGGGTTCGAATCCAGACCGACCGCGCACCAAAATGTCTTTTTCTTTAAGAAAAAGGTATGTGCGCTAATAAACATCGTGAGGAAACCAACATGTCCTAGGACTCACCACGGTCCGAAGACATGGGATATTCAGTGTTTTCTATGTATCATTTGTATGTATTTACAAAAAAAAAGTATAACTTGTAGTATATCCGTTGTCTAGTACCCATAGTACAAGCCTAGTGCTTAGTTTGGGGCTAGATTGCGCTGTGTGTAACGTCGTGCAATATTTATTTATTTATTTAGAATTGAGCTACCACTTAAGCTTTGGCAGGAACCAAAGTAAGTAAGGGTTCATGATAGAAACTTGATGCAAATTTTCTAAAAATATCAAATATACTATCACGTAACTCTTGCCAGTGATGTGTGACTAGAACTGCCTGTATGTAATACCTATAGTAAATATAGGTAAATATGTTTCAGTTCAGCAGAGATACCAAAATGTAATGTGACTCTTATCGCCGCACTCAAGAGACATTTAATTTTTACTTAAACTTTACTAAGTGAAGATTTTCTTTGAGAAATCGTTACATAGTATAGTTTAAGTAACCATTAAATGTCTCTGAGTGCGGCGGATAGGCTGGCTAGCGCAGCTTCGTTGATCTAACTAATCCGGATTAGCGAGATCTCGAGATTTTGTATTGGCATTTGCTAATCTTTGCTAGCTAGCCAGGATTAGTTAGTTCGGTGAATAAGGCTATAGACTACACGTTTTTGAACGAGGTCTGAGCTCGCTAATAAAGCCAAAAGGGTTGTATCAAACTCTATCTAACATTAAACGGGGTGATTGTTTTAACTTAACTTATGAATCTGTTGTCTAATTCTGTAATTCCATTATTTGTGAAGATCTTTTCACCACTCCTCGTACATTTTCCCTTTTCGCGACACAGCAAGTTGTTATCCTCCTCTCAAATCTATTCCATCTCAAGCTCTCTTAGTCTACCCCCCCCCCCCTTCTCCCTTCTCTTATTATTTTATTTTTAGTTCCATTATTTGTATATTTTTTGTAATGTTTGGTACAAGAAAACATTGATATATCTAAGAAGAAATAGTACGTTTTGTCTAGTAGAAAAAATGTACGTTTTCTATAATCTGACGTTTTGCTTCCTTGTATAAAACATTTTTCTAATGAAGGTGTGCCATATCATAGCCTACAATTAAAAACTAAGTTAAGATAATGAAAATCCTTCCTAACGCAGCGTACTACGTGGACGATTGGATGCGAACGCGATTGCGAAGCGATCCGATCCGGTGCGGTGCGGAAAAAACAAACAGTCGATAGCTATTGAAGTGTCGTGACCAAATGCACGTAAAGTGCGATGCGGCGCGATTCTCGACTGTTCCTTGTTTCCGCACCGCACCGGATCGGATCACTTCGCAATCGCGTTCGCATCCAAACGTCCACGTAGGACGCTGCGTAACGCAGCCCCTCCGCCTCTTTTTCACCTCTCTCTTGCTGTACGACTAAGTATATTAACATCCGACTTCTGTAAGTACTCGAACAGTTTGATCATGCACAGCTCCGCTTGTTCCTTGCCGATATTTTGCATTCCGAGTCGATATTTTGTTACTTAACGTTACATATTAACGTATCAACTCTAGTAGGCTATGGTATCCTGGTGACTGAGTTATCTTTTCTGCGCAAGATGTGACTGAACCAAGTTATTCTTCTGCTGCCCTTTCACTACTCTTTGACGATATACATACAATAAGAATAGATATTATAGGTTAAATTAGAATTTCGATTTATTTTGCAGTGCCCTGATGGCCTACTGGGTTAATGATACAAAACCTTTGTTATTCAGTTATATGTTATTAATGTTATTATGAAGCAATAAAAAAATTATTACAATATTCTGCAACTTTACTTCTTGCAACGAATATAATATTTAAAAATAGCACGAATATATTATTTATGCGATTAAACTAAATTTTCTATAAATCCAATATAAATGCAGTCAATATTCATTAATAAAATAAAACTGCTTGTTATTTTTAACGACCTCTGTTGTGAAAAAACTTACGAAACTACAATAAATAATAATATGATAGTGTCTAAAAGTGTCTAATTAATAATTTAGATGCTCCTTGAACTATGTGATGTTCTAACTGATACAAGTGAGATGAAATGGTTACTTTTTGTGGTTTCACTCGCATAAGCTGTTAATATCTAAAATCTACTTGGAAATAGTTTCTATACATGATAAGATAGTCTACTTAGTAACAAATTAAAAAAATACAAGGAATTTCTCCTGGTCAAAAATTATCCGGTGACAGGATTCGAATCCTGTGAACGCTCGCTTGTCGGGCGAGTGCGCTAACCACTGCGCCACATGAGAATGCACTTGTCACGGTGAATTAACGATTATATAACAAGAGTGATTCAGGGACAGAAAAACGTAACGATACCGGGATGTATTTTGACCACTAACGCCATCTAGTGAGACTGGAGAAAGACTGGCGCCAATGGTTAAATAAATTGTAACGTTCGGGTTGCTTCACAAATTGTTTGGACCAGTGTTCATTTTAGGGTGCTGTACCCAATTGTGATAGTGGTACGGAACCTTTCGAGCGCGAGTCTCGCACTTGGCCAGGATTTTTAGGCCAGGTTAATATATAAGCAATAAAAAAATAAAAGAAATATAATTATCTACAGACGTGATCTATTTTTATTTTATTTGGCAAAGAAGGTATAAATTATTACGTTTGTACAGTTTCGTGATAATGATTAATGATTGTAGAATGAAGTATATTATTGAAGGAGCCCGAATATATATTAGGTATATCATTACTAATAATCACTTACATATACATAATGCGATAATCACTTTCCTTCCGTGAAGTTTTGGAGTAACAGTTGCACTCAACTTGCATGCAACTCTAAAAATTTCACGACCTAGTTCATGTAAATGTAATTCCACAATACTTTACTTATTTGGCCTTCTGCTTTACATATTTTTATTACAGTGTATATACTGTAGGTAGCGGTGGATGTGCTTAATAAATATATACTCAAACTAGCTGTGTCCCGCGGTTTCACCCGCGAATATCGGGATCAAAAGTAGCCTATGTTATTCAGGGTGAATGTAGCTTTCTAATGGTGAAAGAATTTTTGAAATCGGTCCAGTAGTTTTTGAGTTTATTCATAACAAACATACAGACAAACACACACACAAAAACACAAATATATCCTATTTATAATATTAGTATAGATCTCAACATCTTAGCTAAAATATGTGGCTTGGCAGTTTCGTTACTACAAACACTATTGTTTAACAGAAAACCCATGCAAGGTACTGAAGCGGCCACCCACATATTTGGCTTTTAAGGTAGATTTTCACCAAACGAGCGACATAGAATTTGTTCGTTATTCTGTCTATCTAAGTTCGCAAAGATTCTACACTTTAAAAATTACAAGAATGCTCTTGTTCTAACTCTAGCTCTTTGTTCGTTTGTTGTAAATATACCTTAAGAACGTGGCGACTGTTACCATTTCCATACAAACTTAATACCTACCAAAATAAATTATGAAAAATTTAGTAAAAAATAAAATTTAGTAATTTAGTATTATAAAAATTTTATCGATATTATTCGGATTAAGATTTTACTTTTAAAGGGTCCCCACCACAAGGTTTTCCAAAATATTCATTCGAAATAAAACGGAGAAACATTTTTTTTTATTTTTCCAGCGTAAATTACTAGTTTACATCTCATTTACATCTCATTTGTTTTATATTATTCCCAATAAAAAGTAATTTATGCTGTAAAAATGAAAAAAAAATGTTTCTCCGTTTTATTTCATCAAACGCAAAAATCAACAATTTCAATTGTTTCATTCGAGAATTGTTCGCAACAGAGTTACGTAATCAGGGGCCTAATAACTTTTTGACATTTTACCTGATAATTATTTTGGGGCATTTATTTCTATAAGAAGATATCTAAAAAAAACTTGACTTGCGTGTGACTTGCGTGGTCTAGTTGGGTCTAGACGTTGGGGTACAGACTTGGGTCTGTACGCCAACGTCTATTCCGTCTAGACGCGAATTCAAGCCTCGCCGCAAGAGAAATTGTTAAATGCGTATTTTTCCTTAAAAATAATTCTAGATAAAATAGCCTTGAGCTACATACAAAATAAAAAGAAATATAACAAGATATCGACTAAACAAATAAATAATCATTTACAAACGTCTTAAAAATAATTAATTTAGTGTGGTTCGAAACGCGCCCTCCGATGAGGAGAATCCATCCATGAAAAAAGATTCATGTGATACAGCCTGATGACAGACGGACAGACAGCGTAGTAATACGGTCCCGTTTTTACCCTTTGGGTACGGAACCCTAAAAATCAACCGAATTTATAACCTACACCTTTTTTGGAATTCGATTAAAAATTGGCAGCAAATGTAACACACAAACTCACAGACATTGTTAGCATAAACATTGATAATATGTAACTAATCCATCATTGGATGCAGTTCTTCTGGTTTTATTGTCATATTACTTAATCCGCCAACTCTGATTGTAAAATTGTTGTAATAGTAACATAAGAAATCGTTAATGTTTCCTAATTTGTCTATCGAAATGTATTTATCTATCTTTAAGATTAAGATTTAAGTCTCTATTTTTTTTAGTGTTCGTAACGTCTTCGTTTCCCGGGGTTATGGAGCCCCGGACTTTTGAAAGGCGTGTGTGGGGCCGAAGCCAACATGTCGAGGCCCGTTCCAGTCACAATTTTAATCGCAATGTATGAAATGGACACCAAACCGGCGGTTATCCCTGTCCACACTATAAAATGCAGCCAAGGACAACCCCCGATTTGAAAGAACTATTGTGTATACTACGGGTGAAAACTACTTGGGCTATGGAAATGGGTTGGTAGTGGATTGGATTCTGTGGGAAATATGGGGACTATGGCGCCAGCCGTTACAATGTCAACAAACACGTAAAAATTTCAGACAGAGACTCGCCATCTCACAAACTGCGCCGCCCTAAATGAAGCCGAGCAAATTACAGCCAGGGGGCAACAGGGACGTGAAAAGCTGAAAGATGGGGAGGCCTCCCTGGATTTCATACTCAGGTCACGGGCTCCCTGAGGGTCTAACTCACTCACCTGGCTCACTCACCACTTACGATCGGCATCCATCCTTCGACCAGAGTGCGAGCTCTTGCTCTCGCGACTCCACTCTGACCGGCCGGTGAAGGCAAGCCAGAGGCGCTTCCTCGTCAGTGTTTACTCCGACCAGCCAACTACCCCAAGCCGGAGGGGAAGAACGGTGATTTTCCCCTGGATCACTCGGGAAGCCGCGGGGTTTCTACTCCCCGACACTTCGCCTCAAGATGCCCTGGGGGTTTAATTCATTAATTAAGTCTTTATTTTTTTTTAAGGTTCCGTGCCTTAAAAGGTAAAAAAAGAGACCATTATAACGGTAAATTAAGTAGGTAATAGATACTTTAAAACAAAGGAAGTAAAATAACCTTTAGCTCAATGCAATATTGTTCAATTTTACAACTGTGCGGTGAGAATTATTGTCTTTAAAAACTTCACAGTGCATTTCCGGTAGTAATAAAGATTAAAAGGAATAGTTATAAAATCTTTGAGAATGTCCTTCGCCTTTTCGGATATAGGTAGATACAATGGTATCATAAACTTAAGTACGTATATCATTTATGATATCACCTATATCCGGGTTTGTTGCGCATTAGAGGCAAATAAACGGTATGCTATGCATCGAGTTACAATTCCTGCGCTATGACCAAAATTCAAAATATGTTTATTTGTTTGGATATTTACATAACACTTTGAATCGTCAGTAATCTAATGTGTCTTCCGAACGCGACCTCCAATGAGAAGAAGAGAAAAACCCCACAAGAAAATATGGGGTTTTTTTGCTATGTTCATTTGATTGACATTGTCACATATTTATTGAACAATAGTGGAACTGGAGCAATAATCTATCTATACCATAATTATCGTTACTAATATTACAAGCGCAAAAGTAAATCTGTCTGTCTGTACAAATAATTTAGTACGTATTACCTATTTAAAAAAATAAAATTCAAAATTTTGAAATATCAAAATGCGCAGAACGAAAGTTGTTCCTTGAGATGTCCGGAGGTAGCCCTGATCCGCTTTCATAATTCGTTTTCAATAACCCTGTATAAATTACTATTTTTTTCTTTACAAAAGTGGTATAGTCAGGTAGGCTAGCATGGCAGTACAAGACACTTTATGTCGAGTCGACATAAAGGTTTCGTGTCTTTCTGTCAAATGACGAGAAAAGGAGAGGAAAAACGTATCTCCTGCTGTCTTGCTAGCCTGGCAACTTTGGTTCTTGAGGTCTTCACCTCATGCAATTGAGCACTCAGACATAAAGTCAATCAAAACGGAAACAAAATTCGATTAAAACGAAAACAAATGACTATCGAAACATGACTTTTGGTTTCTGGTCAGGACTTTATTTTAAGTTTTTAATTCGATCGTTTCGTTTCTGTTTAGTATTCTATTCTTATTCTTACACCCGTATTTATAGACGAATCTAGTAATTACTGTGGCTAAGTAAAATCTGTGTCACATTTTCGCAGACGTTAAAATACGCTGAAAAGAGCGAGACAAATGCAATACTTAGCCAAAGTAACTCGACTTCTTTATAAATACAGGGGTTATAATCGTCAAATAGTTTTTCTCGGGACCGAAGTAAGTAGCTAAACATGATTTTTGTGAGATAAATAAATAACAAATATATTGATTATGTGTACCTTTATCTCACAGGCAGCGCCATCTAGCTACTAAGCTTGTGTTACGGTGACTAGACAACGGATACACCTAATACTTATATTTATTTTTAATTTGTTAATACAGATAATAAATAAATAAAATAAATAAATTGTGTCAATAACACACAGCGCCATCTAGCCCCGTGGTAGGCGACTAAGTTTGTGTCACGGTGACTAGACAACGGATATAATACATATATATTTTTTTTATTTTTCATCATCATCATCAATCATAGATAAACACTTAATTATACCAAATTTTAGAAAATAAATTATTTATTGATTATTATTAATTATTGTTGCATTCGCCTTCAGTTGTACAGATCATGCGTCCTGGAAAAAAGAAAGAAAAACCTGTCAAGTGACAGACGAATTCGCGCGCCGAAGGTTCCGTACTACCGTGGGAAAATTAGATGTTCATAATAAAATAAAGTGCCACATTAAGAGCCCTATAGCCGCTAAACTCAAAATCCATGTCGGGTTCATCGAAAATTGTTGTTTGTTGAATGTTGAATGTTGTTCAACTTTTTTTTTGTGTATGGATTGCAGGTGACATTGTTTCCTACATGTTGGTATAGTTTTAAGACAAAAACCTCCTATTGGTGCAAAGCCTTATCAAATTTTAGACAAAAAAAATCTGTTTTGGCTAAAATGTCGATAGGCTTCAATACCTTTCGACATATTTGTCTGGAAACTGCAATTAAATGTCGGAAACAACGTCGATTACAATCCATACACAGAAAAAAGTTCAATAACATTCCGTCATGACATAATCAACAATTTTCGATGAACCCGACATGGATTTTGAGTTTAGCGACTATAGGGCTCTTAAGTTAGTCCTCTGAATTATATGGCCGCCTGTACAACTCACAGCACTAGCTTAATTCGATACCATGTTAACTGAAAAACTACAAAGTCAAAGTGAACGCTCAACGTTTCGAAACATTTACAGGTCCCTGATTTATTTGAAAAAATATTGGTCCCACAAAATATATGGTGTGTTCCTTTGAACAAACCATAGATTTTGTGGGATTTTGCAATTTGTAGAACAATATGAAGGGGGGGACTAAAGAGTCCCCTTCGATAACGAGGTCATAATAAATCATTACAAACCAGCTGATTTTTTTTATTTTTACTTAGTATTTAGGTATATAATTTAATAGTCATATTGTCCTACAAATTGCGTGGTACGTAATTCCGGTTCTACGCTCAAAAGTAGTAAGGTGTAGTGGGGTAAATCTGAAATAACTTATTAAATGGGACAAATCCGACCTCTGTTAAATTACCACAATCGAGAGTTTCGTATTGGAAATTGTTGGGCGTCTTGTCAAAATGAAGCTACTCACGGAAAACTAGCTTCATAGTAATCAATTTGCAAAAATGTACCAGGGATCCTGGACTATAATGTACTGAAATACATCACCACTCACACACATACACTCTTAACATTTAACATTATAAGCAGTTGGTGTAACTAAACCATCAGTAGTGGGATAACTAATGATCGATCTTCGATTAGTTGCGACAAATCGATGATCGATCATCTAGCGTTTATGATATTACTAACACAGTACCAACGTCTAATTTGTTTCGAAACTAGCTGCGCCCCGCGGTTTCGCCTGCATTTGTGTTGACCCAGTGAAAAACTTAGAACTTTCCACGGGCACCGGGGGGGAGTGGTTGGCTCCTTCTTTCTTTGAATACTCGGGTTCTACTCATTGGTTTAACTAACAAGCCACCAAAGTAACACTAACTCAAATTTAATGATACTTTTTAAAGTTTACGATGTAGGCATCCGATAAAAAAATATTTAATATTTCTTATGTTTTTATTGCTCAAGGCATTTTTACTAGAAAATATTTTTTTCAAACCGAGCCTTAGTCGGTAAACAGTGAGAGATCATAATCAAAATTTCACAATGACACGTGGGTTCCCGTGTAGCGCACCGGTAGCGCACTCGCCCGGCAAGCGAGGGGCACAGGTTCGAATCCTGTCATGGGAGGATTTTTGATGATGTATTTCTCCTTGTAAAAAATATTTTCTAGTAAAAAAATATTTTTGAAAATTCTCTGGGGATCGTGACTTGTGCGGGTAAAACCGCGGGACACAGAAAAGAATAATAATAATAAAAAGTTAATTTACCTACTAAAAATCAAGGGGCAAGTATTGGATCAAAAAAAAAATCAAAAATCAAAGTACGTTTATTCATTCGGATATTAGCAAGATATCTCTTTGACATGTCATTTTTTTTTATTTAATCTACTCTACTATGTCTTCGGATCGCGACCTCCATGACATGAGAAGAAGACACAAGAAACTCATGGGGTTTTTTTTTTTGTATATTTTTTTTTTTTGCAGTAATCATGTGATTTACATTGTCGCATATATAATATTATTGAAGAAAAGTGGAACTGGAGCAATAATCCATACTTGCTATAATAATCCTTACTAGCATTACAAGAGCGAAAGTAACTCTGTCTGTCTGTCTATCTGTTCAAATAAGTTATAATATACAAAATAATAAACATAAAAAAAATTATTTACTTAAAACACTATCTCATCCACAAACACACAACCCGCCCAACACCGCCCAAACCGCCCCGGGACCCACCATCAGAGTTCTGTGGTGCCAGCCTTGCATTCCTTTCCTACACTCTAGAATTTTATTATAAAATTCGTAGGTAGAACCATCTATTTACTCCTTTCCATAACTTATCCTGCTACTTTACCACAGAACTCCATGAATACGCCCCAGGACGAACCGAACCGAGCCGAACGAACCAAGCATTCGCGAACGCGACCGTGCCCCTGTCTGTCCCCGTCTTTCAATAAAGTATTCATTTCCATGGATTTTTATCGTTAATATAATCCGATGTATTATAGTATGCCATCCTGTACAGTTTGCTTTTAATATATGTTTTAAATTTATTAATGGACATGTCACACACATTCTTGGGTAACTTATTATAGTAGAGCATAGATGAGCTAGAGAAGGACCTGTTTATTTTCTGGAGCCTACTCCAGGGCACAGTTAGATCATCTTTATTTCTTAAATTAAATAAATGTATGTCCCGATTTTTAACAAGCTTGTCCTTATTTTTATGGACGTATAAAAGATTTTCGTAAATATATTGTGAATATACTGTTAAAATATTTATTTCTTTAAATTTTTCTCTAAGTGATTCTCTAGGGCCCAACCCGTAGATAGCTCGAACCGCTCTCTTCTGTAAAATGAAGATATTCTTAATATCTGCAGCACACCCCCACAGCAGGATGCCATATGACATAATGCTGTGGAAGTAGCCGAAAAAGACCAGGCGGGCAGTCTTAATATCTGTGAATTCACGAATTTTCTTAACAGCGTAAGCTGCAGAACTTAGTCTAGCGGACAAAGCTTCCACATGTGGGCCCCATTGAAGCTTAGAGTCTAGAGTTATACCTAGAAAGACAGCCTTCTCAACCTTTTCGACTTCCTCGTTATTAATTTTCACTAAAGTTTTGACATGTTTAACATTAGGAAGTGTGAATTTAATACATTTTGTTTTGGATCCATTCAGTAAAAGATTATTGGTATTGAACCAATATACTATTTTAGAGAGAGCATTGTTCACGTCGTCTATATTTAATTGGCGTCTTTTAACTTTAAATACCAATGAGGTATCATCTGCAAACAATACTATCTCATGTTTGTCCCTTACTAGGTAAGGTAGGTCATTAATATAAACTAAAAACAGGAATGGTCCTAATATGGATCCTTGAGGAACCCCCATTGTTACAGGAGAGCCGGGGGATCGTTTTCCGTTGACATCGACACACTGAACCCTATTGCTCAAATAGGAGGAAATAAGATCCAGAGCGCTATCTTTAATACCATAGTGATGTAGTTTCATGATCAATGTATCATGTTTAACGCAATCAAATGCCTTGGATAAGTCACAGAACACCCCATAGGCATCGTGTGACTCCTCCCAGGCTTTATATATACTTTGAAGTAATGCAATACCTGCATCAGTAGTTGAACGTCCCTTACTGAAACCGAACTGTTTATTGTGGAGAATATTATTATCATGAAAATGTTTTAAAAGTTGGTTTAAAATAATTTTTTCAAAGATTTTACTAAGTGATGGTAGTACAGAAATTGGTCTAAAATTAGTGGGATCTGACGTACTACCCGATTTAAATAAGGGAGTAATTTTACTTAATTTCATTAGATCAGGAAATACACCACAGTCAATACACCTATTGAAAATTATGACTAAATCTGGCACAATATGTTCAATAATAGACTTTACAATAGGCACGGAGATCCCCCATAGATCTTTAGTCTTCTTCAGATTTATTTGCTTAAGGCTTACCATAATATCATGATTTCTTACATGTTGAAATTTAAATTTTGTGTTGCATTCGAGTACATGACTTTTTAACAAAGATTCTGCAATGGGGGTTGAGGAGTTCAAAGTTTTTGTCAAAGTAATAGGTATACTTGTGAAAAAGGATTCAAATTCGCTTGCAACATCTACATCATTAATGATTATCTTATTATCTATCTTTAATTTAAATGTACTATTTTTAGCTGTGGTTCTCCCTGTTTCAGCATTTATAATTTTCCAAGAGTCTTTAATTATATTATTGCTATTTTTGATTTTTGTTTGAATGGAAAAACATTTAGCAAGCACACATACTCTGTGAAATATTTTGGAATAATTTTTAACATAAACCTTAAACTCCTCTGAAAAATTGAACTGTCTTTCCGCGTATAGCTCATATAGTTTTTGTCTACTTCGATGGATTCCAACTGTTGCCCAGTCACTAAATTCGCGTTTGTTAGAAACTACCATTGTTCGAGGAGTGAAAATTGATTTAAATTGGTCATTGAGTACCGAGAAGAAATTATTATACAATACATTTGGATCCATTTCACACGGAAGAAATGGTATAATGTTAGTTAAATTTAATTTTAATTTCTCAAGACGAGCTAAAGTTACTGGTACATAGGTTATCTTCCTCTTAGGTATAGGTTTTATAACGATGGCGAAATTTATTAATTGACCATAGTGATCAGATTTAATTTTTTTAAAAACACATTTACTGTTTATATTTACACTTTCTGAAACATAGATATTATCAATACATGTTGCCGAAGTATCCGTTACTCTAGTAGGCTCCAGGAAGACATTGGACAGGTTGTATGTGTTGTATAAATTTAGGAGTTTATTTGAAAAAGAATAAACTCTAAAGAGATTTACATTAAAATCACCACATACAACCAGTTGTTTCTTAGAATTAGATAACTTTCCTAGCAAAGCATCAAGTACTTCAATAAATACGTTAAAATTATCATCAACAGGCCTTCTGTATACACTAGCCACTATTAATTGCTCCAATTCCACACAAGCTATTTCTATGACACTCTCTACAGAGAGAGACACAACATCTTTTCTTTCTTTAAATACTAAATTTTTATTTAATAAGACAAGAGATCCCCCCTTTGCCATGCTCTTTCTGCAGAATGCGCTACCGACCTGGTGATTGCTGAAATTAAACATGAGCTCGTGTGCCCGCAGGTGATGCTCAGTTAAACATACAATATCAATATTATCCGAGTTCATGAATAATTCCAGTGTTAGTATCTTGCCCTTTGTCAAACGATCAATGTTTAGATGCACCAGGTTTATATTACAATTAATTTTAGTATTATTTTTAATTTTATTTGATTGAGGGCATTTATTTAGGTAACCATTATTATTTGACTTTTTGGACAATGCTATTAAAAATTGAGCAATGTCCTTATTATTTTCTACCACTAATGAGCTAGAGGATACCTCTATTGTCTCAGATTGTAATTTAAATTATTCGATGAAAGGCTTTCATCAGAAGTGTCACTATTCAAAATGTCATACTGCTCAATAGAGACAGCCTGGTTATTAGCCAAGTTCTTGGCTGAAATATTTAAAAAATAGGATAGCGAACAAGCTATCTGTCGTTTACTCCTATTATTAAGGTAGTATTTACCTTTTGTCATATAATAATAATTACTAACTATAGAGTTAGAATCAATGAGGTCAAATTTATTGTTATTACATGCTATGGTATGTAACATACAATTTAGCATGTACCTTTTGTGGTTTTCTGCTTCTGGCATGTTTTTTATGTAGGGGAATGTGAACATTACAATTTTGTTTACATTTAAATTGTTAAGGGAGTCACAGTAAGATATAAGTTCTTTTCTGTCCACATTGCCACTATCTCCCACTAAAATAATTAATTTTGAGGCATTATTAAAAGAATTTTTTGAATTAATTACTTTTCTTATTATATTTTTAAAACAAGTATTAGGAAAACAGTTATTTATTATTATTTGTTCCTTTAATAACAAATTTAATTTTGAGCCCATATGTTGGCCGATTTCGTCGGAGTACATTAAAATTGACGGCTGGTTTAGAAGGAGGTTGCTTTGGCTTACATTATTTTATTTATTTTGTGTATTTATATTACTTTTACTTAAATGTGCTGTCTTATGGAAAAATCCTTCCTGACCTAGTATTGTTATATTTTCATTTCGCGTAAAGGGAACGTGAAATGTGCTTGAAACATCACCTCTAGTACTAGATCATTCTATTTCAATGGGTAGAAAAGAGGTTTTTCGTGTTGCGTATAGAGTCACGTGGGTTTAAATCCCTTGTAATCCGTGATTCGGAAGCCACGTTGAGCAGTTGGTCCCGGTTGTTATCTCTGATAGCAGTCGTTAGGTCAAGGTAAGAGGCCTCAGGGCGACCTGAAAACTGAAAATGGTTTAAATAAGTTAATTTATCATTATGTAACCTTTTCAACTACATAGGACCCACAATAATTTGTTGTTCTTTTTCTTTTCTGTTTTGTAATCAATCAATTTCAATTTCAAAAGATCTTTATTTATACAATATTACATCAAAAAAAAAATACAATTCTAAGTGTAAAAATATCCTTAGATCACATTAACATAAATAAATTACAATGTTTTAGGCTGATTTAATCAAGTAAAAACTTATAAGAATAAAATAATTGGTCAATTAAATAATAACATTAGGACAATATAAAGTAATTCAATTTCATTTGTATAGTTAATTAATTTTGGTATCTATGTCAACTTTAGTATTATAGTATAACATTTAATTGCATTCGTAAGTAAATTGATTAGAGTTATTATGATATATTTTTTATACTAAAATAGGGTAGGTATCGTTAGCAAGCATCGTTCATCGTACGCGCAATCAATCGTAATTAAAATCAGGTCTCCCGCACTCCCGCGATTCAGGTTATCCTTGTGCGGGGACCGAGGGTAACAGAATTTGTAAATAGGGTTTTATGGAAATACACTTTATTATTATTTATTATTTTTATTATAGGACATAATATGTTGATATCAACGACCTACCTATATAATTATAAGATACATTTTCATTCAACAAATCGTGTGAATTTAAAAAGTTTATATAATTCATTGTTGCGATAAATTTACACTTACTTATCCTGCTTGGTCTGGTATATAAATTTTATAAGCATAAATGCTGGCGCCCGCAACCTTCTGCATTGCAGTCGGGCCTTCCCCCGACGCGCCGCAGACATCGTCAAACGCCACAGAGGTCGATGATCAGTCAGTCAGTCAGTCAGGACAAAGCCTTTTATAGATATAGATTGCGAAAATTGAAGAAAACCCTATGACAAACATCCTTCTAAGAAAACCTTAGTTTCCCCATACCCAGTACCCCGTAGTGCAAGTTTAATCGCTCTCCGAGCCAGCAACCGCGAATAATAGGTTACTTAACATTCGCCTTCATGGCTTGCTTCAGTTTCGCAATGTCATGTCGCCTCGGAGATGACCACAATGTGGAGCAAAGCAATGTAGTTAGTTGTAGGTATGAATTACTCAATTATGACAAGATCATGTAGCGGGATGCTTGCGGTAATTCGGGCAATAAGATCATTATTTGTTCATACGTGGCTTTTCGGAAAGTTGCTTAGATAATCCCATATCTTTCAAGATAATTTTATGCTCGTATTTACAAACAACCCCATGAGTGTATGATTCTCTAAGGGTTGTATATGTACCTTTGTCTTGCTCATATGAGTGACAACAAACGTCAGCAAAAATGGGACAAAAGCTGAAGCCACTCATAGGGTCGTTTGTGAATAAGGATAGTAGCCTCTTTTGTCATGTTAGAGGAGATGTCACTCTTTGAGCCAAATATATGACCATGCACCATTGATCTCAACCTTCACACTAGATATGGCAGCAGAAGGAGGCAGTTGGAACAAGCCACTGAAGTAACTCTTTTGACGTTTTAAGTCTCATTAATCGACTTCATCTTAGCGGGTACTAAGATGATTACAGCGGGAGCAGCGATTATCATTTCATTACGTACGTTAGACGTACTTAACAATATTGGAAGCACTGCAGAGGCTTTTATATTTATATGGTTTGCTTCAGTTTCGCAATGTAATGTCGCCTCGAAGATGACCACTATGTGGAGCAAAGCAATGTAGTCGTAGGTATGAATTACTAAATTATGACAAGATCATGTAGCGGGATGCTTGCGGTAATTCGGCCAGTATGATCATTATTTGTTAATATGTTCCGAATATGTGGAAAGTTGCATAGATAATCAATCAATTAAATTATTTAAACACCACGCGATTAAAACTGAAAAACAAATAGCATTTTAAGAGCATTAACTCCGTTTATCCGCCACCGCGCGAGAGAACTTAACTTTCTTAGTCTTTCTTAGATCCCTTAGTCGCCTTTTACGACACCCACGGGAAGAGATGGGGAAACCCTATTCTATGCGGGGGCTACACGACAACCACAGTTCCATCATAGTTCAGTCAGTCAATCAGTCAGGACTTTGAACTTGGCAAGTAGGTAGATTATCTATACCTAAAAAAAAAGATTAAAAAAAAAAAGATTAGGTAGGGTGTCATCTATGACACCCTACCTTTAATCTTTTTTTAGCTTCTTGACCACCTAAGGGTTGTCTGGAAGAGATCGCTTTAAGGCGATAAGGCCGCCCATTGTCCCACCTAGGTGTAAGTTGTTTATGTTTTTCTTTTTATTGTTATTTTATTTTTATTTTGGCGTTAGGGACAATAAAAAAATAATCTATCTATCTATCTATGACCATGACAATTTGTTCCTATTCCAAACATTGACCTTGTCTTCTATTACTAGGTTAGATATTAATTCGAATAAATTGTGAAACGGACCGTTACTTTAAAACTTACATTAAGTAACCGTATACAGTATATTTTGTAGTAAGTAAATAACACTTATTCTATAAATAGTATAATGGCAAAATTTATGTTTTTGCTCGGTTTCTAAACTCGAAATACGATTCGTTTTAGTTACGAACAGGAAGTACGTATAGAGAGTAGCTAGGTGTGGTGCACAGTTAGGGTTTTTTTAAATGAACATGAAATATGTATGAAACATCACCTCTAGTAGGTACTAGTAGGTAAGTACATAATATTACATTAATAGAAATATTTATTTCGCAACAAAACAAACATGTACAATAACACATACAAGTAGGTATATAAGGTATATACACAGGTAATAGTTTTGTCGCGAAATGGCCCCAACTCAGTATTATATGGTATTATGCCAGTCTTTTGACTGACGCTGGTCTTCCATTGAAGCCGTTTCGGTGACATCAACAAACAGACAATATACTTACTAACATGAAATAATAATGAAATATAACTAAAAAAACAAGAATAAACTGGGTTAGTGGGTATTCCAAAAGATAATTTAGATAATTTAGTTTGAAATTAAAGACATTTTACGGTTTTAATCGCGTGGTGTTTATTACTTTTAGCATTGTTTCAAAGCTCAACGTTTCGAGACCTTTACAGGTCTTATCTTCAGGATTGACAGGATTGACAGTAATTCCTGAAGATCCCAAAAATTGTCTTTAATTTCAATACAACATTGCGAAAACATAAGAAAAACCATTATACAGTTTTACAATTTCCATGCTAGGCAGATGCCTAAGGTAAAGGTACCGCTTTAAGTACTAATAATTACCTTTAAGTATACTAAATATTTAAAACACCTGAAGCTATATAGATGAAGCAACAAGGAAAAAGTATGTCAAAACAAAGTGCTTTTAATTTTAACCTATTTCGTTTCTCAATATTGTTTCTTCTGCAATCGACACTTCGATATGAGTGTGAGTTGTATAGCTTGATTACTGTTGTAAGGCCGATCACCTAAGTATTTTTTGGTGTTCCGTAGGTCAAAAGAAAATAAAGGAACTTTTATAAGGTTGCTCGATTTTCCGTCTGTCGTGCGCCACGACATTTTTTTTAGGGTTTAAACCTAAAGGGTAAAAACGGGATCCTATTACTGAGACTTCGCTGTATGTCTGTCACCAGGCCGTATCTTATGAACCTTGATTCCTAGACAGTTGAAATGTTTAACAGAAAATATATTATTGTAGCCGCTATAACAACTAATACTAAAAACAAAATAAAACAAATATTACAATGAAAGATCACGTTTGTTCAAAGTACAGTTATTTGGAAACCTCGATTGCTAGACAGTTGAAATGTTTAACAGAAAATGTATTTTTGTAGCCGCTATATCAACTAATACTCAAACCAAAATAAAACAAATATTACAGTGAAAGATCACATTTGTTCAAAGTACAGTTAAAGCACGTGTTAAAAAAATGATTTATTTGGCTTATTGACTCCTTTTCATTTTAAATGAGGTCAATCTTACAAACACCACTTTTAATAAACTCGCTCAAAAGTAGGTACTCTTTATGAATTTAGGTTAATAAGCAGGACATCATATAAAAATTAAACCTCCACGCACGCCGCCGATTTTCTATAAGCAGATTGCTCGGCAAACGTTCTCATGGAAAAGATGATTTTTCATCACTAGTAAGTAACCTTTCCATATTTATTTAAACAATATCTATTTCCTTATCTAAAATTACATAACGAAGTCTGATCCTCGGTTTATCGAGATTTTCGAAGACTATTAACTTTAACGGTGGTTTAACTGCTCGTAATAGTAAATTCAATAGTACCTATGAAGTTTTTTAAGTATATTATTCATAGAGGCACAAAGAAATTCTGGGGATTTTAATATCCCTGAAAATTACTTTCAAAGCATTTACTTTCGAGATTATAAACACTTGAAAATAAAATTAAAAAAAAATGTTTGCAAAACGTTGAGGTGTCCCAACCCATGAAAACAAAAATAAACCATGAAAATAACTTAGGCCAATCGCTCAGCAACTGGATAGCCTAATCTGAAGGAAATACGAAACTAACAATATTTTATAAGTTGCTGAAATAAATAATTTGAACTTGAATCTACTAAAAATTGAACGGCTTGCAAACTATCGACCGATTAAATACTTCCAATCTGCGCAAGCCCTTAAGCAACTAGACCATGAAATAAGATGTAGGCAAATAATTTACTGTTACCATATACCTACCTACATATAATTATACACAATATAATTACAATTTTGCAATCATCAGTTGGGATATCCGTATGTAATAATTTTAATTACAAATTACGAAAACAATTTAAAACGTAATAAACACCTTGTTGCGCTTGCGCATATGTATTTGTATATTGTGGCTACGCTTTGGAGTTTAGTATACAATATACATAATAAATTGTATGAAGAATCATGTTTAATAAGAGGCGGTGGCGGTAAACTGTTTGGTCTAAGGGAGGGTTGGAATCAGGCAGGCGGCCGGTCGCAAACACATTGGCAAACCTATTTGCAGTTGTATTTCTTTTGGTCCCACCAGGATAACGAGATTTGTATTAAAGGCAAAGGTTCTCCATATCCAAATTTAATCGACTGTTTCCTCCCTGGATAAAGACAGTCCAATATATTTATGCTAGAAAACCTATATCTGCCATGAACATGTCCCTATGTTTTGTATTTTTTTTTATATTCTAATTAGATTTTTCTTATGTTTTCTCGATATTGTATTGAAATTAAAGACATTTTTGGGTTTTAATCGCGTGGTGTTTATTACTTTTACACGAAGACCTTTACAAATCTTTTCTTCAGGATAAGTACCTAATAAACACCACGCGATTAAAACCAAAAAATGTCTTTAATTTAACGTTTTTCGGTTTTTCAATTAAAAATTGTCGAACACCACGCGATTAATAAACCGACAAAATGTCTTTAATTTAACATTTTTCTGCTTTTCATCAATATAGTCTGTTTATTCTAACTAGAAATTATCCAGTCGCAAACTTGGGACCCTGCATGTTTACAATCTAATTTTTTTCAACAGTTCGTGAAGCTGTTCATTCAATTCATTAAGCACTTTAAGTGCTTAATGAATTGTACGAATGCAGCCTTTAAACGAATCTTACTTAGAACTATCAACTCGGTATAAATTAACAATATTGATAGTTTGAATTATTGTTATGATAATCCATTAAATTAACAAATAATGAAGTCTAAAATTAGCCAAATTAAAACATTTTTTGTCAAATTCTCGCCAAACTCCAAAGATTAATAGCCAATCATATAACGATTAGACCGCAGGACCTTGGTTTAAACAAATGATAGCAATCAGGTACAGTTTGATAGTAAACGACATCGTTTGCGAAATACGAACAATCTTAGATTTTGTTCTATTTGGATACAGTTGAGATGAAGTAATCATGTCGTGGACATTCATACCAATCTTAACACTAGCAGTAGCACTTAACACACACAATATGGCATCAGAAGGAAGACAGTTGAAACAAGTCACTGAAGTAACTCTACCTCAAACTCAATGATACTAAAATCACAGTTTTAGCATTATTTATTTTTAACCCCCGACGGAAAAAGAGGGGTGTTATTAGTTTGACGTGTCTGTGTGTCTGTCTGTCTGTCTGTCTGTGTATCTGTCTGTGGCATCGTAGCTCACGAACGGATGAACCGATTTGAATGTAGTTTTTTTTGTTTAATTGGTGACTTTTGCGCGAGTGTTCTTAGCTATGTCTGATCAAAATCGGCTCAGCCGTTCATAATATATGCGAGTTGAAATTCGGAAATAAAAACCGAATGTTTTTAAATATGGCCGAGTGGGGTATCAAATAAAAGAGCATAACTTTTGTGACAACAATATGCAAGTTTCATCAAAATCGGCTCAGCCGTTCAAAGTATGTAGGGTCAAACTCGGAAATAAAAACCGAATGTCTTCAAATATACCCGAGTGGGGTATCAAATGAGAGGACGTAACATTTGTGACAACAATATGCATGTTTAATCAAAATCGGCTAAGCCGTTCAAAGTATATGTAGGGTCAAACTCGGAAATAAAAACCGAATATTTTCAAATATACCCGAGTGGGGTATCAAATAAAAGGATGTGACTTTTGTGACAACAATATGCATGTTTCATCAAAATCGCTCTTACAAAAAGGGTGAAATAAAAAAATTAAATTAAAAATTTAAAAAACCCCCGACTTAAAAAATCTTCAAAGTTAAAACAAAACTAAACTTTAAAAAGGCAAAAATAATAAGCCGAAAACAAATTTCATGTCTCTGAGTAGGTATGTGGTACCTTACGTTCCCGCGTCGGGGGACGCGGGAATGTGTCACAGAAGTTGATGGTAACCGACCCGTGCTTATAGTACCGCGTCCCCCGACGCGGGAACGTAAGGTACCACATACCTACTCAGAGACATGAAATTTGTTTTCGGCTTATTATTTTTGCCTTTTTAAAGTTTATGGCATTTAAGTTAGTATAAGTAGTACTTAAGACGACCTGTGATAGTAGGCTAGCCCGGGGAAAGTTATAAATATAAATAGTGTGTAAGTTGTATATTTAGATTTAAAACCTTATATGTATGTAATATCTAGCAATAAGAATGTAAATGTAATAGCGAGTAAGGCAATGTATTAGATATAAGAGGATAGTCTCCATTCTCCTTCTCCATACAAACGTAGTTTAAATTTTCCTCCCTGGATAAAGACATTAGAGCAAATATGTTTATGCCATAAAACCTATATCTGTCATGACAATGCATCTACCTTTTTATTTTCTAATTAAAATAATATTTAAAAAAAAAAGAAAAAAAAAAGGTAGATGCATAAACATATTTGCTTTAATGTCTTTATCCAGGGAGAAAAATTTAAACTACGTTTGTATGGAGAAAAGGGAACAACGGCCGTACCCATTGTGGACGGAAGTAGGCCAACTAGGTCGGGGAAAAAAAAAAACTCAATGATACAATTGACTCTGAAAAGAGCTCTGGTTGTGTTGGGCGGGTTGTGTGTTTGAGGTTGTGATAGTGTTTTTTTTAAATATGTACCTATATGCAATTTTATTTGAACAGACAGACAGAGTTACTTTCGCGCTTGTAATGCTAGTAAGGATTATTATGGTATAGATTATTGTTCCAGATCCACTATTGTTCATTAGTAAATATGCGACAATGTGAATCACATGATTACCTACTGCAAAAAAAAACCTCATGAGTTTCTTGTGTCTTCTTCTCATTGGAGGACATTAGATTACATTATACAATTGACGATTCAAAGTGGTATGATAATAAGTATCCAAATAATTTAACATATTTTGAATTTGAGTTTATGTTTTTGACGGTATATAAGCTTCATCCATCGGCTTCAAGTTAGCACTCGCTGCGATAGACGTGAACAAGAGTAACATAGGCTACTTTTTATCCCAATATTCCCACTTGATCGGGACTTACACGGGTGAAACCGCAGGGCTCTGCTAGTGCTTTTAATAAAGCAATATAAAATACCATCCTTTGAATATTATAGTTTCATTTAATTAATATAAATCGCTTAAGCCCACTCAAGTCTATAATAAACATTTACGACGAAAACCATCTCAATGATTTAGTAGGTACCTTTTGACATTTAGTTATTGCGTAAAATGGCGCGTACGATGATTCAAAGTCAATGTCAATTGCTAGGTAATATTGCAAATATTGCAATGCAAAGTCCTGCAATATTTATATTTATTTACTAGCAAAGTCCTGCGGTATCATTCGCGTAAGTCCCGATCCCATAGTGGTAAGCTACTAAGGTTGTGGCACGTGGCTAGATGGCGCTGTGTGATGTTCACAGATTTATTTAGTTACTAGCTGCGTCTCGAGGTTACACCCGCGTAAGTCTCGATCCCGTGGAAATATCGGGATTAAAAGTAGCCTTCCTCAATAAATTATGGACTATCCAACACTGAAAAAAATTTTCAAATCGGACCAGCGGTTCCAGAGATTAGCGCGTTCAAACAAACAATCACACTAACTCTTCCACTTTATAATAATGGGTTAATTATATTGTTGTATACATACCTAGCAAGAAATGAGCAATGCATAGCGCTTTAATTTTGTTGTGTTAATTATCTAGTCAATTCTGAAGAAGGGACCTGTAAAAGTCTCGAAACGTTAAGCGTTGAAACAATTTTAAAAGTAAGAAACACCATGCGATAAAAAAAAATTGTGATTTTTTATTGCATTTTTAGAAGCTGTTTTGAGCTCGGGCATATTGACTAACATAATTATACATAACTAACAGTGCCTTCGTCCGCCTAATTTTTTGAAAATATGATATAGCCTATAGCCTTCCTCAATAAATAGACTATCCAACACTCAAAGAATTTTTCAAATTCAGCGAGCGGTTCAAACAAACAAACTCTTTAGCTTTATAAATATAGAAGAAGAAGACAAGCTTTATAAATATAGTTATTATTAAAGAAATAAAAATATAATATAATATCACGCCATCTATGGTTGCCTAAAGACTAGTCTAGGCAATGTGACTGGTGACTGGCACAGAGACTTTTGCTTTGTTGGTTAAGGTGTCCATCGAATGTGATTCATACCTACGTCAACAGAGGGCTGCTTGCTTAAACATTAAAAACTACACTAAAAACCGGCCAAGTGCGAGTCTGACTCGCGCACGAATAGTTCCTTATAGTTATCACAAAAAAACACGTTTGTTGTCTATACAATAAGATGGCCCCTACATAAGTTATATATGTTACAGTCAAAACTCATAACCAGTCAAAACCACTTTTGACTGCAAAAAATAGGCAAAAGTGGTTTTGACCGATGCCCTTAGTTAAAAACGTTTTTGACTGATTTTCGCAGTCAAAAGTGGTTTTAACCAAGGGCATCGATCAAAACCACTTTTAACTGCAGAAAAACAGTCAAAAGTGGTTTTGACTGATTTAAAATTTAGATTGTCAGTCAAAACTCATAAAAAGTTGAGGTGGCTAGTGAAAATTACAGGAAAATCATCAAAATAGTGTTATGAAACAATTTTAAAGTTTAAAGTTTACGTACTTTGAAATTTTATCGGCATTATTTTAAGATAATGATAACATGTTATTATGACGTCTTAGGTAGGTAACTTAGGGTCTGTATGGGGTTCACTAAGATCGTTGGGCCCAAGCCAACCTCACCTGCTATCTTGGTGCACCTGCTGATGAACGGACGAGGCTCTGGCTCTGACTTTCCCTTCGGGGTTGGGAGGTCAGACGGCAGTCGCTCCCGTAAAAGTCAAAATTAGCCAAATATGGAATGTAGGTGTGATAGAAGATTGCCACAGTGGAAAGCGATGGGTTCTCGTGGTGTGGGCATCTTAACTAACCTTTTTAACCGCATACTCGAGACTGGCAGGATCCCTGCCCAATGGAGGCTAAGTGTTCAAGGGCAAAGGATATGTGCAGAAGTGTGGAAGTTATCATGGTATAAAGGTCAGGTCGAACACCATGAAGCTCTACGAGCGTATAGTTAACTCTCGGATCCGGCAGGAGTCAGTATGGTTCCGGTCATGGTACCATAAACCCTATTTTCGCCCTAAGGATCGTTATGGAGAAATACAGAACGAAGAATACGCCTCTGCATTTTCTGTTCCTGGACTTGCAGATGGCCTTCGACTGTGTCCCTCGCGTGATGATCTGGTAGGCGCTGCGGTCCAAAGGGGTACCAGAAACTAATATTGAAACCATCAGAGCCATGTACCGAAATTCCGATTCTATGGTGCGAACTGCTGTTGGTGACACTAAATCTTTCCCCATTACAGTCGGAGTCCACCAAGGATCCGTCTTCAGTCCGTTCCTGTTTAGTGTAATACTGGACGCACTGTCCGTAATCAAAGGAAACGCACATGAGCAGCCTCCGTAAATGCTCATGTATGCTGATGATATTGCGCTAGCGGATTCGGATAAGGGACGGCTTGGAAGACGTGTGAATGCGTGGAAAGAGTCGCTTGAGAACGGCGGCGGTTTGCAAGTCAACGTAGTGAAGGCCGAATACTTGGCTAGCAATACCACAGATCCCACACCTGTCTGCTGAGACGGTCACATGGTCGAGCGGACAGACCAGTTTAAGTACTTGGGATCTGTGCTTCATGCGTCCGGCGACATCGTTTGCGGCGTCAAGGCCCTCATTTCGGCAGCTTGAGCTAAGTGACGAGAGGTAACTGGTGTCATCTGTGACCCTAAAATACCGGTTAAACTGAACGGGCAGGTCTCTTAAACTATCATTAGACCTGGAATCATGGAATTTCAAACCACGTAAACTTTAAAATTGTTTCATAACACTATTTTGATGATTTTGTGTAATACAATGTAATTTTCACTAGCCATCTCAACTCTTTATGATTTTTGACTGACAATCTAAATTTTAAATCAGTCAAAACCACATTTGACTGTTTTTCTCCAGTTAAAAGTACTTTTGACCGATGCCCTTAGTTAAAACCACTTTTGACTGCAAAAATCAGTCAAAAACGTTTTTAACTAAGGGCATCGGTCAAAACCACTTTTGCCTATTTTTTGTAGTCAAAAGTGGTTTTGACTGGTTATGAGTTTTGACTGTAACATATACACTTAATTTAGATTTATTGGTATAGAGGCAATAAAAATACATCAACATCATCAGTGAATTTTTCAATTGTCAATTGTTCATGCATGAGATACATTCTGGTGACAGATACGGACATTGGAGTCTTAGTAAAAGTGTCTCGTATTTATCTTTTGGGTACGAAACCCCAAAATTGTTATTTTAAAACTAACTTCAAACAATAATTATCGGATATTTTGAAATAATAAATATTATAACTGATTTATTACATTGTTAATCGATTCGAAATGATCATTATTTTATATTGTACTAGCTGCGTCCCTCGATTTCACCCGCGTAAGTCCCGATCCCTTGGGAATATCGGGATCAAAAGTAGCCTATGTGTTATTCCAGGTCTCCAGCTATATAGGTACATGCCGAGTTTCATGGGTAATCGGTAACACAGATACATACTCACAAACTTTTAGCTTTATAATATTAAGTAGGATTAGGGCTTGCATTATCCGTTCACTTTTGGCTATCCGGATAATCCGGATATTAAAATTACATTATCCGGATATCCGGATAATTCGGATATTTTTTGAAATTTAATAAAATTAAGCAAACAAACCTTACTACAAAGTTTTAATTGATAAAAACAAAGGTTTTTAATAGATATATACGCATATTTCCATAGTTTCATAAGTTTTCTCGAGATCTCGGTGGGCAATTTTGATTTTTATTTCGATTTAAGCTGTTGAAGCAGTTGCTGAAACTCTCGAAAAATAAGTACTTTCCTGTGCGGTAGCCGCTGTATCGAAGCTGCTTACACTATTAATTAATTTACATTCTCGTTGACCTATTCTTGAGCCAGATCAAATTTTTACTAGCCAGTTATCAGGTTGTAAGAAATTCTGTATCTATTTGACAAATATTTTGGGTACTGCTATCGGTTCAACCGTTTTTAGTCGGAAAGTCAATAAGATGTTGTCTTTGTACCGCTAAGAACACTGCTATTTTTCAACTGGGTTCTTAGTCCAAGACTCGTAGTTGAATTTTGTCTTGGTTTCGTAGGTTCCAATGGACATTCCAATAGAGGGAAAGGCCAAAAAGTGTTCAGAGTATCGTACGATCAGCTTGATGAGCCACGTACTCAAATTCCTGGCTATCATCCATAATAAGAAACATACACAACGTGATGATAAATTGGGAGATAGTCAGTTTGGTTTCCGGTCAGGTATAACGTAAAAATTACGAGAAAGGGTTTGATCGCGTCAAACATGATATCCTGTTGCAGCGCTTGTTCGACGTTGGTTTGGATGGCAAAAACAGACTCAGAGTCATTAACACCTTGTATTGGATCCAAAGGGCCGCGGTCCGAGTCAAGGACTCAGAAACAGAACTATTGAAAATACGGCGTGGAGTCAGACAGGGCTGCATCTTGTCTCCCCCGTTGTTCAATTTGTACTCGGAGGCGATAATATCGAAAGCGCTAGAAGAATATGAGGTCGATGTTAAAGTAAACAGAAAAATCGTGAACAATTTAAGATAAGCCGATGACACTGCACTTGTAGCCTCATCAGAGCTGGACCTACAGATATTATTAGACAGAGTTAATGAGTACAGGTTGAAAGCAGGGTTGAGTATGAACGTGTCTAAGACTAAATTTCTGGTAGTATCAAGGAACTACTTCAATCCCAGAATCACTGTCGCAGGTTCAGATATAGTGCGGGTTCCAAAGGTTAAATCAGAGGTATTTATACTTTTGCATGGGTTAATGAAAAATGGGATAGCAAACGAGAAATTCGTACTCGGATTGGAATTGCCCAAGCCACCCTAAAGTAAATGGGTAAAGTTTTATGCAGTCGCCAACTATCCATAAAGCTCAGAGTTAGAATACGCCAGTGTTATGTGTGACCAGTAGTAATATACGGTAGTGAAGCCTGGACTGCGAAAGTCAATGCACAAGGGTTCCTTGAAGCTTTCGAGATGTGGTGCTATCGTAGAATGCCACGTGTTAGCTGGACATAGAAAGTCTCCATCGTGCGGGTACTCCAACGTGTCGGCAAGAGACGCGAGAAATACGAGCTTCGCCAAATAATAATGATGGGCAAAGTCGCAGGCAAGAGACCCGTTGGACGAAGAAAGAAGTCGTGGTTGAGAAACATCTGAGAGTGGACGAACATTTTCAGCTTGGAACAACTTTTTCGCTTGGCACAAGACCGGAACAAGTTCGCTGGGCTGACGGCCAACCTCCAGTTGTGGGGTGGCACCAGAAGAAGAAGGAGAATGGATATATTAAAGTGGATTTTCGAAAGAAATGGATACACGACACCGATAAAATAACTAAAAACAATTGCAATAATTGTCAACTTTGGATAATTCTTGCTATGTCTGTGATTAAGCGAGCGAACGAAGCGTCTCTACTTCAAGTCTGGCAATATTTGTTTTCTGTTACAGTTGGTTAGTTTGTTACTTCTCCTCTATAGGGAGTATTTTTTAACCGACTTTGATGAAACTTGATATACAGATTCTATGAGCCTATACATTTTTTTGGTGGCGGAGGATTTTAAATTGGTGGAGTATTTATCCCACAAAGGGGGCTCCTTGATATCTCCTCACTATGAGATCCGTTTTCAAAGATTCTTTTTAGTTATAAGGTATTTTATTTATACCTTCAAATTACTCCCAGAAAAAATATTATGAATTTCTAATTAGGATCTTCGGAATGATGAACAAGATAGATAGATAGATAGATAGAAATCTTTATTTGCACAACATAAATAGAGAAAAAAACACATATACAAAAGTAAATACTAAACAAGCTTAAAAATAAGTTGCACAAATGGGCGGCCTTATCGCTGAAAGCGATTTCTTCCAGGCAACCTTTGGATGGAGTAGAACTGTAACAGCTTGAGTGGTAGGCAGTGCACCTAGAGATTACCTCATATCTTAGTTATAAGAGGAGAAGTTACAAGATAGCTCATCCAAATACAATAGATTGCTCACTTATCATTTATCAACTTCTACCTCTAGAATAAACCCTTTATCCACAAGAACAACAAGGTACTACATAGAAGTCGCTCCTGGTACTACTTTTTCATCACTAACTCTCCATATTTTCATCTTCTATTACTTGTTATTTTAAGGTGTCTATGTAAAACCTATGAAAGTACTCCTAATAAAGTGCTCGCGAGGTCTACTGTGCGCAGATCTACTAGTTTGTATTTGTTTGTACATGCAAAGTAATTATCCGAAAAATCCAAATTATCCGGATAAAAAAGTCAACTAAATCCGGATATTAATTTCGACGGATATCCGGATAATATGGATATCCGTTATCGGGATTGCAAGCCCTAAGTAGGATCCGTTAATTATTACAATTGTTATTAATAATCATTATTTTTTAATTTTTTATTGTTCAGACTTATCTGGTTCAGTTGATTTCTGTTGAAAATGAAAAATCTTGTGATTTTATTTACTTTAAACTTAGTAGCTGCATATAGTGATGATCCAAATAACTTATATGAATATACCTGTTCCGAAGATGACGAAAGAACTCAAATTGTACGTTCTTGTAAAAACTTTCTTTTTAATAATATTTTAAAGGAAAAATACACCTTCAACTGATAGATCGGTTTTAGCGATAAGGCCGCCCTTTTTCCACCTAGTTTTATAATGTTCATGTTATTTGTTTTCTAATTTTATAGTGTACATTAAATAATAATTATTAAATCAAACAATTTCACCTACATACAGTGCCACCGACTTATCGGACAGTTTTGCTGAGTGAAGCCAGGTTGTTATTTTTTTTACATTGTAGGATATGAAAAGTCAAGAACTAACAGAGAGACTAAGAGATCAAGCTTACGCTACGATGGGCATGATGGAACAGTACAGTGATGATTATGTAAGCAAATACCGAAAACCAGCGACAATGTAAATTACTCCAAAAAAAATATACGTACCTATAATATACCTATACAAAAAAAACCCCATGAGTTTCTTGTGTCTTCTTCTCATTGGAGGTCGCTTTCCGAATACACACTAGATTACATTTTCAAAGCGATATATTGTTTATATCCGAATGAATTTTGGCCAAGTGCGAGTCGGACTCGCGCATGAAGGTCTCCGTACCACTATCACAATTGGGTACCTATGAAACTCTAAAATGAACAATGGACCAACCAATCCGTGAACGCAATCGAAAGTTAAAATTTATTTTAGCATTGGTGCCATCCAGTCTATCACTCCACCACTAGATGGCGCCAGTGGTAAATGTGGCTCCTCTTTTTTTAGAAGTCGATTTATGAAATTAATATTTCTGCTAATGCAGAATCCCGCGGTATCACCCGCGTAACTTCTGATCCCGTGGGAATATTTGTCTCATAAGTAGCCTATGTAGATTTTTTGGAATCGGTTTAGTGGTGTCGGAGATTACCTGAAAAATACATACATAAATGTTACCAACGTTACCACTTTATAATATTAGTATAGGGTCCCGTTTTTACCCTTTAGGTACGGAACCCTATAAAGGATGATATTTATATTCACAGGCTCAGATGATAGCAAACGTAGTTGATTTTAATGTTTTTCTAAAGTCATTGGAAGGTAAGGAATGGCTTAGAAATTTCGATTGGTATCAGGATGAAGTACTGCCAAAGGACAAGGAGCTTTACACGCCGATGCCCAATTCGTATTTCGATAAATTTCATGTAAGCGTTTTGCATTTCTTAGTTTCTGGTTTACTTATATCATCAACTAGCTGCTTCCCGCGGTTTCACCCGCGTAAGTTCCGATCCCGTGGGAATATCGAGATAAAAAGTAGCTTATGTGTTATTCTAGGTCTCCAGCTATCTAAATACCGAGTTTTATGGTAATCGGTTCAGCAGTTTTTACGTGATTGAGTAACAAACACACACACATACAAACTGACAAACTTTCAGCTTTAAAATATTAGTAGGATAGGTTCATCATCATCATAGAAGTTTCACCGAATAGTAGATCTCGAGAGCACTTTATTCGAAGAACCTGCATAGGTATTTAATCACCTTTAAATATATAAAACCGGCCAAGTGCGAGTCGAACTCGCGCACGAAGGGTTTTGTACCACTATCACTAGGTACGGAACCCTAAAATGAACACTGAACCAAATTTAAGTAGTTGATTTTTAGTCAAAAAGTAATTATTATCCAATGTTTTAGTATCAATCACCAGAATTCCTTCCAAAAATGCACAAAGCTTTGAAAATGTTATTGGCTTGTTTGGAGAAGATGCCTACTGAGGGGTCTTATAAGTACATACATATTAATGATGCTATAGACGAAATTAAAAGTTTACTCTGCACTTTTACTGTAAGTACTCATCGTTCTTCCTACAAAGGAAACCCGTCAATCTGACACCCGACATCCACTGTTTGGCCATGAGGCAACGCGAGCCACTGCCCCCATAACAGGCTTTCCTAAAGAAGCTAAGAAGTGTCTCTGGGATCTCAGATATCCCGTCCCCGTCGATTTAGTCCCACCAGCAGAACATCTGCCCCCGGGGTCTGATTTGTAGTGGCCAACCTGGCAGACGCTCAACAGGCTCTGTTCTGAGGTGAGCCGCTGCAGATCGAATCTGGTTCGATGGGGTTACTCCACGAGACAGAGCTGCGACTGTGGTGCTCCTGGGCAGAATATGCCCCACTTACTACCTTGCTCATTGTGCCCTGCTATCTGCACTAGGACCGAACTAATGGAGGCCACTGATGGCGCGGAAGATGTCGCTGAATTCTGGTCCTCAAATATCTGAATTTTACACGTGCTATTTACACGATGACGATCTAAGTTGTTACCTTAATTCCAGACTTTCATGCAGAGCGGAGATGTGGGTGACATACTACCCCTAACAGAAAGCGAAGTTCCTGAAATTACATCAGAAAACGAAGGGCTTATATACCGTGATACCCTCAACTTCTTGGGGTACCTCAGTCAAACCTTCCAGATGATAGGACTGGATATAGAGAAATTTCTTTGTGAAGTCAAAAAACCGCTGGGGATATCGTGTGTCCCTGACTCGTATGGCCCTGAATATAATGTAACAAATTCGTAATCTATAGTAATTATCATATAATGTCACATAAACAACAATACAACAACCCACATAGTCAATCAAATAAACCACCCCTGATCGTACCCGGCGCAAAACAACCAAGGATACTGGCAGCATTACCCCTTTGTATGGCAATAGTAATTCTGTCTATATTTCTGTTACGTTTTCACACCTAAACCGCTATAAAGCGATTTTAATGAATTTTAGTATTGAGTAAGATGGTAGGTACCTTGGAGATGAACATACTTTGATCCCCATATTTCCGCGGGATTGGGACATACGGGGGTGAAACCAGGCGGAGTTAGTATGAAAAATTATTAAAAAAACTCATGTTTTATTTTTGTTTTCTTTATCATTCTATATACCTGGATATTATATCACTTTATCAAATGTATAACTTTAATAAGGTAGGTATTCCAAAAAAAATATTCTATCTCGGTATATTATACAAGGCACATCACTGTTGTAGACTTGTGGTCCTTCTAATTTAGACATCATTCTGATCAAATACCACGAGCATCCAGATATTGCTGTAAAAAGAATAGCTGACGTAAGTGAGCATTCAGATATTGCTGTAATAAGAATAGCAATATCTGAATCTGAATCCTAGATCATGCTATCATTACGTCGAGTCGACCATGTTTAGTTAGGTTGGTTGTAAGATTTTGTTTGTATCGAATTCACTTCTCGCTTCGGTACTACGCATGAGTTGTGTACGGTTTCCCTGGACCTTCCTGGTACCTTCAGCTACATTCGGTGCTTCCTCGTAGAGTGTACGAAACCCTGGGCCTCTACGAGAAGCTTCGTAGCCCCTACGTCATCGTCTGTAGACCCGCTACAACAATAGGTGAGGATTTTGTGATGAGAAGGTAGTTCCAGGAGTGCCATCAGTGTAGTACCTGGAAGGTAATGGGCCTATCTTATAGGTAGAAGTCGAAAAGTAAGCAGTTTACTGTATTTAGATGAACTATCCTGCTCATCATTCCGAGATCATTATCAGATCTTCACCAAATTCTTATGAGACTAATTTCAGCTTTGCTCATATACCTAACTAGCAGCTCCCCGCGGTTTCACCCGCATAAGTCCCGATCCCGTGGGAATATCGGGATCAAAAGCAGCATATAGCCTTCCTCAATAAATGGACTATCCAACCCCGAAAGAATTTTTCAAATCGGACCAGTGGTTCCTGAGATTAGCGCGTTCAAACAAACAAAAAAACGAACAAACTCTTCCGCTTTATAATAGTAAATAGATAGATAATACCTTGAAATTACCTAAGAGAGAACCGGTGCGTGCAACGAGTGATAAACGCAGAGATAGTACAGATCCTACCTCTGTTAAGTATCTACCACTATCGAGTTTCGTATAGGAAATTGTTGGGCGTCCCATCAAAATGAAGCTACTCACGGAAAACTAGCTTGATAGTAATCACTTTGCAAAAATGTACAACGGATCCCTGACTATTAAGCTTTCCAACATGGAAAGCAATAATGCAATGAAAAAAAGTTTTTTTAATAATTGTATGTATGGTTTTCACTTAATTTTCGGAAAATTACAATTATTTCATTTGATGCTTTACTAGTTATTTGTAGTTTTCCAATGTTAAACAGAATCTTTAGTTTAACCAATTAGATTAATTTGCTTTTTTAAGGTTTTATTTTTAATTGCATGACTGTTTAGGCTGTTTGTACACTGACCTCCATAATATGGACAGGAGATAGACAGGAGATAGCAAGATCTAATGTCTTTATTCTATACTAATATTATAAAGCTAAAGAGTTTGTTTGTTTGTTTAAACGCGCTCATTTCGAGAACCGTTCTGGTCCGATTTGAAAAACTATTTCAGTGTTCGATAGTCCATTTATTGAGGAAGTCTAAATTATTTATTAGGTGGACGAAGTCGCGGGCACTGCTAGTGTAAAATAAACGATAATATTTCTAGTCTATAATGCTTTGAGCAACGAGAAATAAGAAATACAAATATGAGCACTTGATCTTGATTTTAATTTGTTTTTTTTCTGTTTGTTTTAGGTAAGTTTTCCACAATGATCATAAGCAGTTATCAACAATGATGAAATGTTTAGTCATGGTAAGTATTTTTAACCTGGATCCTCTACATTTGCGATAAAATACAAAAAAGTCTGTCATTAATAGGAGCAGATATGGGTGATAAAGTAATATGCATGTACGTGTTTTATAGCGCAGTGTAGGATTTTTCCCTCCAAATTTTTCATGTTGGGGCACTTTGAAGGTTTTTTAATATATTTAATTGTACTATTCTATCGGCGTGATCAATTAGCCTTATTACTAAAAGTGGATTAAGGTCGGAGTAGTGAGAAAATTCTGTCTTTTGCCGTGACGAGGACTTTCAAAGATGATGAGATGGATAGTCGAACATGGTGTAACTTTATAATAAGTATATAATAACTTTATAATAATATAATAATTTATGTAAGGGATTTTGTTGTATACGCTGGCAGCATAATTTTTACAGGGGTATGCCCTTACTTATAAACGGTGATTAATAGATTCATATACTATGTATCGTTAGTCTTTCACTGTGACATGAAGTTTTAAAGTTGACAGACAGAGACAAACGTTACGTAACTTAGTCATCTGTGAATCATCGTTTATAAGTAAGGGGGCTAGTCTCTAAAGTGGCATCAGTATGGACACATATCGTATCGATGTTTTACCTTCAGAGCAGTAAAGAATTACTTAGTTACAATTTTATCGTACTTTGCGCCTGTTGAAAAATTAATAGCATTTTGGCTAAGCGCCTTCTTGTTTTTGACGAGCAAAATACTTTGGCATGTACAGTTGTATAGTTCAAAGTAACCTTATGTGTTTCGGCGACGATAATAATTCGAAAGAGGTTATTCTAGACGTCTAGGCGAACAACGTTTATTCTATGACTTTTGGGAACTCGATGTTTTTTCCCAAAATTTTAAGCCTAATACGACTTTACTGCTCTTTTATTAATGTCCTTGTTAGATACTGATAAATATGCTGAATAACAAAAAATAAAATATTTATCCTTCCAAGTCTGTAACACTGTACGTACAGTCGAGGTCAAAAGAGGACCTATTGAGCAAAAATGTTCCTATACAAAAACTTTGAGGGCTTATTAACTTTTCTACATTAAAATTTCAATCAGACTTTCTACAGAATTTTCGAACTTAAAGTGTAATAATACATTTAATTTATAAACATTTTAATGATTATAAGTAGGTACCTACTCCGCACATTGGACCTCCACCATTAAGTTCAGGTCTTATGTGAAAATCGGCTTAAATTTAAAAATAGGCTATTTGTTAAATCTCCAGCTCACGTTTTATTGCAAGCGGTTCAGTAGTTTTTTTCCTACTAAAGTAACAGACTGTCCCAATAGGTACATCAACACTTCTAACAATTAAATAATTAATTTGATTTGACATTTTACCGAATTTTAATGTAATAGATAATAAATAGAACGATTTCATATGCCGAACTGGCAAAAGTAGAGACACTAATACTTATTAACTTACCACCACCTGTACATGTACACAAACCTATATTATGAATAAATGATTGATTGATTGATTAATAATATTAGTAGAACCATAGACGACCTCTGTGGCGCGTCGTGCGAAAGCGCGACTGCAATGCAGGAGGTTGCGGGTTCGATTCCCGCCGGGTGCAAGTATTTATGCTTAAAAAAAAAAAAAAATTGTGTCTGGTCTGGGTGTCCCTCTATGTATAATATGTATGTATTTACAAAAGAAAAATAAATATAAGTATTATATCCGTTGTCTAGTCACCGTAACACAAGCTTAGTCGCTTACCACGGGGCTAGATGGCGCTGTGTGTTGTTCACCGAATTTATTTATTATTTATTATTTATTTATAGGTAGAACTACCTACAAAGGATTTTAAACTTTGTAGTGGAGAACCAATTTTAAACCCTCCTGTAAGTCATAAGTCAGACATAGGTAGATGATAGTGCTTAAGTTTTATACATACGTACCTACAATTGACCAAAAGCTAAGAATTTACTGTGCGAGTATAAGAAACAATAAAACAATATAGTCTTTGTTCCATACGTATGTGAGTAAATAGGTAGGTAGGTATATACATCAGAAACTGAAGTTACGTTATCTAACAGATCTGTATTGTTTTGTACTTTGTAAAGGGATGGGGGAAAGATGGAAGGTTGCAGGTGCAAGATTTTTTTATATTTGTGCCTTTTTACTCCGTGCTTTGGAAATCATGTTATGCATTTGGTCATTGTTACTTAACAGATGAAGATGATCAAAACAAAAAAAAAAGACCATCGAAACTTTTTGTTTCGATGGAAAGACGATCTAAAAGAAAACAAAAGACGATCGAAACAAATTGGAGTAAGTTAAGAATCAAACACATAATACTGCGACTTTTTTTTTTTGTTTATATTATAAAGAGGTAGGTAACGTTGTTGGTAACAATTATGTATGTATGTATTTTCCGGGTAATCTATGAAACTACTGAACCGATTTCAAAAATTCTTTCACCAATAGAAAGCTACATAATTTAGGAGTAACATAGGCTACTTTTGGTCCGGATATTCCCACGGTATTGGGACTTACGCAAGTAAAACGCGGGACTCTGCTTGTTCTGAATAAACTTGAATCAGGATTTAATATTGATATGTTAATACCTTGCTAATTTCTATTGGTTTAGATTTTTGTCACCTGATTAGATAAAGATTTTGCAATATTTCTGTTTTGTTATTCAGATTGCAGCAAGTTTATAAAATATCTATGGACATTGTATGTATAAGCTCTACAGACAACTAAACTTGAGTCGGCCAATAATTTTGTCGTTTACAATATATTTATATACCTAAGCTGCGGACATACATACGGACAGACGAACATGGCGAAACTATAAGGGTTTCATTTTGACTACGGAACTCTAAAAACCGGATATTTATCTTATTTTTGAAGTCTCGCTAATGAGCCAGTTGGAATAATAATTATTAGCGAAATATCGAACTCCGTAATAATTAAGATTAAAGACATCGAAAAATCCTATTTCCAGGGGTTTGTATTTAACCAGAAACCCTTATAGCTTAGTCATGTCCATCGAGCCCTGGTTTAAAATCGTAAAATAAGCTCCTTACTTATAAACGATGGCTAATTTTATGTAACGTTTCCTTTACTTTGACATTGACATTTCAAAGTTGAGTCATCATTTATAAGTAAAGGGGTAAACGTTTAGCTTGAATCATCATCATCATCCGAGCGATGTTCCCAATTGCATCCCTCTCGGGAGGGCTCCCGAGAGGGATGCAGGGATGCAATTGGGAACATCCCAATTCCCATCCCAATTCCAATTGGGGTCAGCTTTCCTACTTTTATGTCTCCACTTCGCACGATCCTCAGCATCCCGCGTAATGAGGCCATTTGCACGCATATCCGATCTTACGACGTCAAGCCAGCACTTCTTGGGTCTTCCCAATCTGCCGCGGCCGGGCGGAGGCGCCATAGCAAGATATTTGTTCCCCACGTAAACGTTTAACATGAGTTAGTTAGTTAGTTACTTAGTTTTTAACGCTTTGAGTCAATACAAAAGAATGATTGTCATCGAACTAAAGTGTCACTAGTCTGCGGTATGCGAACTAATGCAAAGTCTCTAGTAGTAATAGTTGCTGCCTTAAATTTATCTAAAACTAGCAGCTTGAAGAAATATAGTCGGTTTCGAAATACTGTTCGTATTGAAATCGGTATAGTTTGTTGTGTGTTTGGTATCAAAGTACAAAATGAGTCACGACATAACGTGTGTCTATTAATTCTATTGGTTGGCTAATTTTTATTGACTTATCTTCATAATGGGCAAATGTAATTAACTCATTTCAATCGGGTTATTCCCAATGTATAATAGTATGATTACAAAAACCACCTAGTAACTTTGGCGACCTCTGTGGCATGTCTGGGAAAGGCTCGACTGCAATACAGAAGGTTGCGTTTTAAAAATAAAATAAATATTTGTTTCTGGTCTGGGTGTTTTCTATGAATCATTATCATACCTCTAATTCTAATTCAAATTAGAAGACACAAGAAACTCATGGGTTTTTTTGCAGTAATCATGTGATTTACATCTTACAATATTATAAAGCTGAAAGCAAAGAGTAAAGCTGAAGAGTTTATTTGTTTGAACGCGCTTATCTCAGGAACCGCTGGTCCGATTTGAAAAAATCTATATTACCTACCTATATATTTTCAAAAAAAATCGGTGGACGAAGTCGCGGGAACTGTTAGTTGTCGTATATTTACTACTAGCTGCGCCCCGCGGTTTCACCCGCGTAAGTCCCGATCCCGCGGGAATTACGGGATAAAAAGTAGCCTATGTGTTATTCTAGGTGTCCAGCTATCTATATTCCAAGTTTAATCGCAATCGGTTCAGTAATTTTGGCGTGAAAAAGTAACAAACATCCAAACATCCATACAAACTTTCACATTTATAATATTAATAGGATTGAACAATAGTGGAACTGTAGCAATAATCTACACCAACGACACCCTAAATTGTTCCAAGTTCAAGCAATTTGTTGTTTTTATTCACACCTGACTTTCACATAGAAGCGATTATGTTCTTATTATGTAGGTAAATAACCGGTAGTGCACAATGAAGGTCAACCATAATTGTTCACAATCACGACTTAGCAACACTTCATTCACTTTTAGCGGTCACTCGAAATATAACAAAGACAAAGTTTTAAACTGTTTTTATCAGATAAATCGGGTTTATTTTTAAGCTTTTTTTTAACTTAAAATAACCTAAGCCTCCTTCTAATTTTGCTCGCGCATTTTTAATGCACCTTACCCTTTTAATCGTTTGTATGTTATTCCCATTCCAAGGTTGCTTGGAAGAGACCGCTCTCAATTCAATTCTAGTATTTACTTTTGTATATGTGTTTTTTTCTCTATTTATGTTGTGCAAATAAAGATTTCTTACTATCTATCTATCCCATTCCAAGGTTGCTTGGAAGAGACCGCTCTCAGCGATAAGGCCGCCTATTGTACCAGTTTATATTTAAGTTTCTTTTGTTTTATTAATTGTAGGTATTTTTTGATTTTTGGTGAGCATAATAAAGCGTTCTATTTATCTATCTAGGTACCTAATTGTGTTCTCGGTACATAACGCGATAATAAGCGAATATGAAAAAAAAAAACATACAAACATACCTACTTACATACATAAACACATAAGCCTTCTTGGCGTCGCGCAGTCGGGTAAAATGAACAGAAAATTTTATTTCAATTTTTATTTCATTTTCATACATTTCGTATCTTTTACATCGTTTCTTAAACCTAAAATTGGTAACCTTTTAATATCACTACGTACAAGTACGTCCATACATACATGACATTTATATACAAAGATAATCTTTTGCTGGTGTCCCGGCCATCGATCCAGTTGGCGAGATTTTTTTATAAATAATTGTCGAGATAACTCTTTAATAACTATGCTTAATTAATGGCTGTAGTAGTTGCCGCCAAGGCTGAGGTGGGAGCCGTATCCGTGGCCATAGCCGTTTCCATAGCCGCCATAGCTGTGGTGGTTGTCAACCAGGACGGGAACTTTGACGGGAACAGGGTAGGGTTTCTCAACCGCTACAGCGTAGGGCTTCTCAACAGTTACGGGGTAGGGCCTGTCGACGGGAACCTTGACTGGCACAGGGTAAGGCCTCTCCACTGGGTATGGGACGTGCTTGTAGACTGGGTAGGGTTCTGGCACGGGCACCTTAACGGGCACAGCAACGGGCCTGTCCACGTGGACAGGGTATGGCCTGTCTACGGGATAATGGACTGGAACTGGAACTGGTTTCTCAACTGGAACAGCCACGGGCACGTGCTTCTCAACGGGGTAAGGAGCTGGCACATGGACTGGGTAAGGCCTGTCAACTGGCACCTTGACTGGGACGCCGACATGTTTGATTACTGGGTAAGGTTGGGGAACTGGTACTTTAACTTCGACGGGGTATGGCACGTGTTTCTCCACGGGGTAAGGCTGGGGTACTGGAACCTTTACTGGGTAAGGAACGTGTTTCTCGACGGGGTAGGGTTGGGGTACCAAGACCTTGACGGGGTAGGGCCTGTCAACTGGAACATGGACTGGGTAAGGCACCTTCTTTTCTACGGGGTAGGGAGCTGGCACATGGACTGGGACCTTGACGTATTCCTTGACTGGGTAAGGGACGTGTTTGATGACTTCGTAGGGTTGAGGCACGGGAACCTTAACCGGGTACGGAACGTGTCTCTCGACGGGGTACGGGACGGGTCTTTCGACTGGAACAGCGACGGGGACGCCTTTCACGAGAGTGATGGTCTTGGTGACATCAGTGTGGGCTCCGAGGTTGAGTCCGTAGCCAGCTGAGTAGCCATGGTAACCACCGAGTCCGTGGTAACTATCTCCGATGACGTTGTAGGCTCCACCGAGTCCGTGTCCGTGGCCGATGTAGCCGACGTCGAGGCCGTCTATGCCGTACCCGTAGCCGAGGTTCAATAGGCCACGTTTGTCCAGCTTCTTGTCAAGCGGCTCCGCTTTCTTCTCTGTCGTCTTCTTCTCGCTAGCAGCCGCGGCGGCTACTAGCAGGAAAACTAAGCAGATCTGAAACAAATAAACAATGTTGTAGAATGAACAATTGTTAGGAGAGAATACTCATACTTCGATAGTAAGTCGTTACGGTTTTCTACGTACATTAACGTTAGATGTGGACTACTCTAAGCTAATATTTCAGTTTTTTTTTAATATTTATCCGACTACGCAAAGATGGGTTATTAATAAGTGAAGTGAAGTTCAATTAATCATACGAAAAATGTTAACAGTCACGACATAACGATTTTCAATAAATAAATAAAAGCTTCTTTGAATTGATTTTCGAATTGAAGATTTATCGCTTTTTTTACTACTTACTTAAATAAAATAATATTTATTAAGTTTAAACAATAGATTTGTATCCGTTACAAAAAAAAACATGAATACGCCTCCACACTCCGCACCCACAGAAAATAATTAATTGCCTATGCATTTTCAAATATCAAGGACTATACAACAATAAAAAACCCAAAAACAAAGTTTACAAGTAATAAATGTCGTTTAAAATTTAAATAAAACATTTTGTTTCCTTTGACCTGTCTACTTTTTTTTGAACTAAAGGTCAATATTACGTAATAATTTGAATTAAAATAAAATATGTCAAGAAAACTAACATTAAAATTATTAGAAAATCCTTTTTATGGGCATTATTGTGGGGCGCAGCATGTTATTTTATAAACATTATAAAAAATACTGGTTTTATAACGTAATAAGTGTAATTTGCAATCTAGGCTAAGTAAATAAATTTAAAAGTAAATAATTACAATAACACCTAAAAATTCTTTCGTTTTGAATCATAAAATAATTAATTACTCGATAAATCAATTTTAATTAACTGGGGTACTCGTAATATCCAGTGACCGGAAAAATAGTTCGGTATAAATATTAAAATTAGTGAAGCATTTTAAACCTATCTATTATGTAATATTATTGTTTAAGGACATAATTATTATAGTAGGTAAATATAACTAATTACATTTTTATGAATTTAGTGTTCATCATTAATTTTCTAAAATCAGAATCGCAATAAATGTTTGACGATAAAAATGGATATCGTTATCTGCGGAGGGAACAATCCTTTCTTTAGAGCCATAATCACACTATCTTTGCGACCGCTAGGCGACGAGACCGCAGCGTCAACGCTGGGTCCGTATATAATGTCTTGATTACCGCACACGTTCATTTTGTTTCCGAACGGAAAATATACTGACTGTAAACATTCCGAATGAAAAAAAACGTATTCGGAAAACGTACGTGTGCGGCCAGGCTAAACCCATTCGCATTCCGCTAGTGTTATAACAAATAATCGCATAATAGCAAAAGATCACACATCCACAAGCATATGTTCAAAACAAACTTCTCTAAACTAAATAGTATTACGGATTAACATTATAAAATTACAATCAAAAATGTAGAAACAAGGACATCCCCTGTTTGGTTGGCGACAAATACCACAATCTATTGCTTAACATTAGTCGATTATTTAAATAAGCAGGTTCGTAATTGTAGCTTCGGTCATCGGTTGCGAATCGGTAAGTACGCGTTGCAAATCTAGGCGTATTGCCTCTAGGGATATTGCAGTGTGGTCGAGAAATCGGTCTCTTGGGCGGGAAATGTGCATTTTAATAGGTAGTTAGTAGAAAATGAATAGTTTTAATGTCCTAATTAGTTTTATAGGAGTTGAGAAATGAAAATTTAATTATTTTTACAGAATATAGTAGGTTTTTTTACAAGAGATTCAGGTAAATAGAGATAGGTGTTTTTTACATATGACGTCATTTCACCCGATGGATCCTATTCACTATATACTTGAGTTGTAGTTAATCTTGATTTGATAAATTCTTTTATTTTTGGATAGTATATTTATTGAGGAAGGCTATAGGCTATATTATATTTTCATAAATATAGACGGACGAATTCGCGGGCACTGCTAGTAAATAATATTGAACAAAAACATAGGTATCTTGCGCCGTTTACGTAAACATGCTGGCGTCTTTTAATTAGAGTCTGATAAATAAATACACTATCGAGGGTTAGAGAAAAAAATGCAGTTCCAAGTAGATGTAAAAGGAATTTAGTTAGAAGGAATTCACTGCAGGTTACATTCCAAGAGATTGAGGAATGTAAGTACAGAACGATCGACACCTTCGTTCATACTTTGAACGCCAAACAAATACGTATGTAATGGACCCATTACACTCTCTTCGAGTCTATTTAGCCTGAAGACAGGTTAAAAAATGATAATGAAACCTGAAAATGATTTCTAACACCTATTCAATGATTACCCCACTTTACAAAGTTTGTTAACATTTGAATTTTGACTACTGTCATGTCTTTAGTGACATTCGCGGGACTAAGACAAATCGATTGATGAAAGAATCATCAAAATCGGGCCATCCATATACCGCCATATACGAACATACATACATAGACACATAATAATGATAGATGATCATTTTTCCTATGAGATTTATAGCCATTTTGCGTGGAAGTGGTCTTCAGCTCGATAAACAACTTCGTGTGAACAGTGTATAAAACATAAAATTTTCACATAAACAACTAAAATTGCATAATTCTCATTTGCATAATTTACACAAAACATTACAGTTCGACTAACAAACATGTAGTAACTGTGAAAAATGACCGGCCTATGTGAATGAAACAAATATGGTGGTACGAAAAGGTACTGTGAAATAATAGGCACTTTCATTAGATGCGCTTGACCTTCGCGTATGTTGACAGTAACCTAGATTTTACCGTTTTATGGCGAGTCGTATATTCTTTAAACTCTTGCGCAACGTATAAAATTTTAACCTAACAATGACCGTGAAATGTTTCATTAAAATACTTTGTCAAAACTATTTTTGGTTACGAAATTCTTTATCTTAAAATGTTTTAATTATTAAAGTTAATCATCCAAGTTATTCCGGTTAATAAATGCGTAAGTTAAGATGTTTTGTTTGTTTGTGTGTTAATCACACAAAATCGACTGAATGGATAAGACTGTAATTTGGCACACAGGTAGTAAATGCCCTGAATTAACATACTTAAAGAATGACTAGCAGAGTCCCGCGGTTTCACTCGCGTAAGTCCCGATCCAGTGGATATCGGGATTAAAAGTAGCCTATGTTCTCCTCGATAATATAGCTTTCTATTGGTAAAAGAATATTTGAAATTGGTCTAGTAGTTTTGAGTAGATTACCCCCAATATACATACAATATACATACTACATACACGTTACCAACATTACCTCTTTATAATATTATGTATAATTTTTTGTCCCGGTATTCCCATGAGAGCAGGACCTATACAGGTAAATCTATTATTTAATAATCAGCGGGGCACATCTAGTGCATTATGTTTTTTTTAACTAGCTGCGCACCGTACGGTTTTTAAATATAAATAAAAACCGTTTTTAGGAAGTCGCAAGTTACCTATAGTCGAAACTAACAAATCTTGGGAAATTCTGACTTAGTGCTATGTTTGGTTGAGTGTATGTCTCAATTTCTCAAAGTTACATAAAAAGAGGCTCGTTTAACCTAAATATAATGCAATGATTTGTCGCAACATAATCCAGTAACCAGCTGTTCTTACACGTTCATTTATAATTTAAGTTAATGATGTTGGGGCAATGATTTTATATCACGTTAGATGGAAATTGATAGCTTAAGCAACTTAATGAATTGAACTCACTTTTAGTTTTAATCGAATCGAATATTTTATGGACTTTACAATATCCCCTGATACTCATAAGTTCTCGAAACGTCTGGCGTTGAAAAATGATAAAAACAAACGCGATTAAAACCGAAGAATAACTAAATGTACCTACCTAATTAAAAGATGTAAGCTTAATAAATAAGCTAAAATAAAATAACAACTCTATCCTTATAGTGTCCTTTAGCTCGGTTGCATTCGAATAAGTTCTAACCTCTGTGTAACAGCCCCAGGCTAAGCTTAGTTGCTTACTTAGTTCTTTTCCATCAGTTTTGTCATCAAATTTATTACCAACTGCCTTGTTTATCTGGAATAACTAGTTCCATCGGATTTCGAAGTGCAGTCGCATACTGCGATCTGGCTATAATGTCGTAACCAAAACTTTACTCCCACAGTTGTAATCACGAAGTCTTTGTTTGACATTTCCCATGTGTTTTATTCGCATTTTCCTTTAGCTACGTCTTGCCTAATAAGTAGGTACCTATTGCTATAATCCACGGAACAATATGAAAGCTTTATTTGTAAAATGTTTTGTCGTGGCTGACTGATGGATCGCGCACAGCCTAAACCGTTTATCGTAGAGAGCTGAAATTTCTAGAGTGTGTTCTTTATGTAATGTGGACATCCGGATTTTAGAAAATTCCCACGGGATCGGGACTTATGCGGCTGAAACCGCGGGACATAGCTAGTCGTTTAATGTAAATAACAACGACTTTTACGACTGATACGCCACTTAAAATTTAAGATCATCTTGATAGCTTTTTCGCTAATCAGTGTAATTATCCAACTTCGATAGAGTGTTAAGTATTCTTATAAGGCTATTACGTACCCACTACCACAAGCCTACAATAATCTCTACTTAATTGTGGCTATGAATAGCAAATACGTTAACAAATATAACATAACGAGGTAAATCTTTATTATTAACTAGCGACCCGCGGTTTAATCTAATTTCCTAGAAAATGATTTTGCTAACTCATCTAAATGCTGTTTAATATTCTTCGTTTTCCTTAAATTGCCTTATTCTGATTATTTGGGGTTTCGTTTTTAGGGTTCTGTATATCAAAAGGTAGTTATCCACCTCTCTCTCCTCTCGTTCCCACTTCCTCACTTTCCCTTCTGTGAACCTTTAGGACTCGCTTGTCCATCTCGTATGTCAGTTTGTTTCTCTATAAGCTCATCTTCATCTTTTTCAATAAATTTTTAGGTTTTTCTCTACCTACATCATATACTTGTCACTAAGAATAGTGAGAGACTTTTGCGACACATTTTTCTCTGTTTCTCCTCATCACAGGTCCATTTTCTTTGTATATTAGGTGTATTACATACTAGTGTAAGAATACAAAAGAGAATGGTACAAAATTGCAAAAGTTCAGCATATTAAGTAGCTATATCCCATGAGATTTGACCTCGCTCCTTTTTGTTCTGATTAACATCGGGTTATGACAAACAATACCTCCTTTTGTGCTTTAGACTATGGTTTTTTTGTTCAGTTTTGTAAGGATTCAAGTGCGTTTCTTTTAGAAGGCTTTTGAAGGCTACTTGTCTTTAATTTTAATTTATTCAAGGAACAGTTTATCTTTCATTTGGTATTATTTTACTCCTAGTCCTCGTATATATTTTTTTGTAAATAAACTTTTCTAAAATTGTATTAATTGAAGTTGCAGTTTTCGTATCTCCGATAACTTTTGACGCATCGGATTTTAATGCGATTTTTCACTATGAAGTTAAGAATGGCTTTTGGTAGATTTATAAGTATGATAATCCTTTTCGCCTTGTATGATCAAGAGGTAATCTGATTGACTTAAATATCTATTTCATTTACTTTGATTTTATATTGTAGTATTTTGTGACATGAATAAATTAGCACCTAATAACAAAAATATAGAACATCACGAATCGTTGGTTGAAAAAATATATAGTAAGGATATAAAGGTCAATATCATGCACTTTGTACCGTACACTATATCTTGGTTTAATTTAAAATTATAGTACCGTAACAAAGTCACGTATCGACATCGATAATTTACCATTCGCTTCACAAATGCTAGTTTCCTGAACGCTCTTCCTAGTCAGGACTTGTTTGACAAGTCCAGCCTCCAACCATGTCAGTTGTATAGTGGATGCCTTTAGCTTTGTGACGCAATAGAGGGGTCGAACGGGCAGAACCTTTGATTCTAAATTTATGACTGGAGGGAAATGAATTGTGAATGGAGTCGCCTACTTAGTTGTGAGGTAAATGTTTTCTTGTATAAGTTTTTGGTGTTTTGAAGTTTTTATTGTTACTTGCTTTTTGAAATATATATATTTTTTGAAAATGTTGAATTTGTATTTAAGGAATTTGAAGCTATTGAAAAAAGCGGAATTTTGAAGCTATTGTTAAAAAGGTAGCAGATATTGAGTTCGTTTCTTTTTTCTGGAACCTACTTATCTAGTTGATTAGATATTTATAAAAGAATTTATTTTTCTGTGTTCGTCAATGTTTTTTAAGTTTACTTTGCGTCAATATATCGTTAATAGTCTTATTTCAAGATTTCAGAATATTTATAAAATTAGCTATTGTAAGAATTATACTCTTCTTCAAACACATTTATTTGATAAATAAATAAATAACGTAATACGTTTCTCAATGAACAAACAAGCTGTTGAACTTAATAACTTATTAGTAAGTAATTGTTACACAAACAATGTAAGCCCGTTCCGTAAAGCGTTGACTTCAAAAAAAAAGTGTGTCGAATTAAAATCCATTATCGATATACAGATCATCACTTCACTTGTAAACACAATCACGTGACACACCTCAATTACTTGAAATCTAAAACAAATTATCGATACTTTTTTGAAGTCATCACTTCACTTCACTGGCTTTGTAAATTTGAAAATTGACACTGTTTCTTTTGGGAAATAAGCACTGTCACGCACTAAACTCACTTTTGTTTTCATTATGCCTCCTCTCGGTGTTTGCCGGGATTCGAACTGGGTACCGAACGTGAAGTCTTGTGGGTATTTATAGGTGGTTATTTGGTTATACTTTCGCTACTGCCCCTCTTGGGCTGGAATAGGTTATGAGGCTTGAGTCCTTGCATTCTGCCGCACGGTGCTACTGACATAGACGCGTGGATTGTACGAGCGTATATTATTTTTGTTTTAAAATATTTCGATTTTTCTCGCGTGTTTTTTTTTTCGTTTTTGTTTGAGTTAGGTGTTCGTTTTTTGGAATTAAGTATTTGTTATGTTTGTTTTAATGTTTAGGGGTTAGTTTTTTGTTTTGTTTTGGGACTAAAATCGACACTAGACATTTTGAACGTAGATAAAGTGATGAATGATACGTATTACTATTTTGATTTCAGTTATACAACTACTATTTATTTTTGAGTGTGCGTGTCATGATAAGATAAAGAATTGAGAACCTCCTCCTTTATTGAAGTCGGTTAAAAGATAATTTTAGTTTTACCAGGGATATACTCAAAACTGTTAGTGTTTATAAGTTTAACTATGTGTAAAAAGGCTGAATTTAAATAGACATAGGTTAAGTACCTACCAATTAAAAATATTTCTTTAAATCTATAACTAGATAAAAAGTAAACCCAAAGAAATTACATCATACTAAAAACAATTTATTTACGTGAAGATACACAAAAAAACAAAACATAATACTTTACATAACATCTGAAAACCACAGAGGTTAGGCTCAATGCTAAAAGTTCAAATCAGTCTAGTCTATGCAAGTAAACAATTTTCTCAACAAAAATTTAAAGGAAAAGTGGAGCGAACAGTTGCGAAAACTAATTAAATACGTACTAAAATACTAATTTTCTAAGATTTAAGGGTAGAAACCAAGCAAAAACATAATAATTTTCTTTGATTGTTTGAATTAAGAATGAAGAAAAGGTGACATAATATTATCGAGTCGAAAGGTACTGTCACATGTTACAATCTTTTAAATTATTCATGCTCATAACGGTTGGTTAACTGCTTTGCTAAATTCTGTATTTATTTTAATTAAAAAATAAAAACAAAGTTTACTTAATATCTTATCTGCGATACAAGCACAAGCTTGCGTGGGTGGAATCGATGCACCAAGTAATTTGGGAATTTAAAAAAATCATATAGGTAGATGTATAAGTAATAAAATTTGATTTTGGTTGATTTAATACCAATACCGATGTTAACAGTATTTAAAAATCATTTTGATCAATTTTTTAGCTTTATTTAGAAACGTTCATTTATCAGTAAAACTGCTTATCAACGTTTTGGGAAAACTTTTGCTGATGTCCATTTAACCGCTGATTGAAAACTTCGTATTTACATACTAGCAGAGTCCCGCAGTTTGACCTGCGGAATTTACCAAAAACTCTTAGTGGATGTCTGATGCCTACACACTACAAACAACAAACTCTCAAAATGTCATGTCTTTAGGGCCAGCGGTTTAGGCTGTGCGTTGATACATAGTTCAGTCAGTCAGTCAGGGCATTGAATTTTATATGTAGAGTTTGACGGTTACAACTAACTCTTTTATTTACAATAATATTAATATTCTTAATTTTTGGTGTCTATCAATTTGATGCTCCCAAAATTCAAAATTGAAGTGAACTCTTACATATTATACTATATTTTATACTCGAAATCCGGCACACTTAAAATTATCATATTTCTTATATTTTATTCAATGTCCATTTGTGGGCGAATGAGAAAATATTTGTTCACTGATTGGCTAAAACAAAATTGATAGAAATTGATTTTTTCTTTCATTTTTGTTATTATCATGACGTTTGAAGAAATCGGTGCAAAATTTAAAAGCTAAAACGAATTTGTGAGTAGGAAGTACCTACCTAGATAAATGCGGTCATCATTCGACAACATTGAAGAAAAAGTTAGGTGAGGATGTGATCCAATGTCGGACAAATAGTCCAAAAAAAATTTCTCAAACCGATCATTCAGCTCTTTATTTACTTTTTCCTTTGATATTGACAGTTCTTTGTAGGTATACATTTTTGATCTACGATTCTGAAATAGAATAGGTATAGGAGGTTATATAAAAAATTAAAAAAAAACACGTTTTGCTTATTCAAAACTATATTAAAATCGCTGTACCTATTCGTTTTTGAGCTACTATGCCACAAAGACATACACAGACAGTAGGCATCGCAAACTACCATAAAATCCCGTCGCGTCGGGGGTTAAAAATAAAAACTTTAATAAATCCATCAACTTCGCTTTACAAAAAGAACCGTAACCTATAATAATTCACTAAAACCACACCAGTTAAACAGGAAATATAGTTTTTTTTGCAAGTATGTAGCATTGAAAAGGTACCAGTCCTTGCGCAGGCGATTAAAATCGTTACGAACACGGAAATTTATTGATTTTAAGTAGTTACCTACCCCTTATTCATAAATGTTGATAATCCTGTTATATTATAGTTTATAAAATCTTTTGTCCTTTTCGAATTTAATAACCGACTTCCTAAAAACCGAAGGAGGAGGTTCTCAATTTGTCTCTTTTAAGTAGATTTTTAGTGGCAGTAGAAAACTCAGTTTCTGCCATGGATTACGATGATCCCCAGATGTTTCTGGTCCTCAGAGCGGTCACATAGTGCTACCGTTTCTAAGGTCTACCACGAAGAAGTTTACCTTCTTCGACGAAGAAGGTTACGTTTTGAGGGATCCAGTGAGTAGCCAGGTTAGACCTTAAGAATGTTCAATAAACAGCAAACTCTACCAACTATTTAGTACAAAGTCTACCATTCGGGCAGACGTCAACCAATCTTTAGCGATTTAGTAAGAGCTTTATTTTTCTTTAGTTTGTTCGGCCGCCTGCCTAACACCAACCCACTTAGGGATCAAGCAGTTTATCCGCCACCGCGCGGGGAGAACTTAAGGTTTGCTAATCTCCCCCAGATCCCTTAGTCGCTTTTTACGACACCCACGGAATGAGATGGGATAACCCTATTCTATGCCGGGGCTACACAGTATTAACATTTAACCTACCTAATTACATAAATAATGAATGTATGTATATGTGTTACAGTCAAAACTCATAACCAGTCAAAACCACTTTTGACTGCAAAAAATAGGCAAAAGTGGTTTTGACCGATGCCCTTAGTTAAAAACGTTTTTGACTGATTTTCGCAGTCAAAAGTGGTTTTAACTAAGGGCATCGGTCAAAACCACTTTTAACTGCAGAAAAACAGTCACTTACGTACTTTGAAATTCTATCGGCATTGGAGGCTAAGTGTCATTACTCCAGTGTTCAAGGGCAAAGGATCTGTGCAGGAGTGTGGAAGTTATCATGGTATAAAGGTCAGGTCGAACACCATGAAGCTCTACGAGCGTATAGTTGACTCTCGAATCCGGCAGGAGTGCACTGTCTCGGAGGACCAGTATGGTTCCGGTCATGGTACCATGACCCTGTTTTCGCCCTAAGGATCGTTATGGAGAAATACAGAACGAAGAATACGCCTCTGCATTTTCTGTTCCTGGACTTGTAGAAGGGCTTCGACTGTGTCCCTCGCGTGACGATCTGGTAGGCGGTGCGGTCCAAAGGGGTACCAGAAACTTATATTGAAACCATCAGAGCCATGTACCGAAATTCCGATTCTATGGTGCGAACTGCTGTTGGTGACACTAAATCTTTCCCCATTACAGTCGGAGTCCACCAAGGATCCGTCCTCAGTCCGTTCCTGTTTAGCGTAATACTGGACGCACTGTCCGTAATCATCCGAAACGCACACGAGCAGCCTCCGTAAATGCTCATGTATGCTGATGATATTGTGCTAGCGGATTCGGATAAGGGACGGCTTGGAAGACGTGTGAATGCGTGGAAAGAGTCGCTTGAGAACGGCGGCGGTTTGCAACTCAACGTAGCGAAGACCGAATACTTGGCTAGCAATACCACAGATCCCACACCTGTCTGCGTAGACGGTCACAACATGGTCGAGCGGACAGACCAGTTTAAATACTTGGGATCTGTGCTTCATGCGTCCGGCGATATCGATTGGGGCGTCAAGGCTCTCATTTTGGCAGCTTGGGCTAAGTGACGAGAGGTAACTGGTGTCATCTGTGAGCCTTAAATGCCGGTTAAACTGAAGGGGCAGGTCTCTAAAACTATCATTAAACCTGGAATCATGGAATTTCAAACCACGTAAACTTTAAAATTAAATAAATAATTTCTCCGAACAACACACAGCGCCATCTAGCCCCGTGGTAAGCGACTAAGCTTGTGTTACGGTGACTAGACAACGGATATAATACTTATATTTATTTTTCTTTTGTAAATACATACATATTATACATAGAGGGACACCCAGAACAGACACAAATTTTTTTTTTTAAGCATAAATACTTGCACCCGGCGGGAATCGAACCCGCAACCTCCTGCATTGCAGTCGCGCTTTCGCACGACGCGCCACCGAGGTCGTCAGATTGTTTCATAACACTATTTTGATGATTTTCCTATAATTTTCACTAGCCACATCAATTTTTTATGAGTTTTGACTGACAATCTAAATTTTAAATCAGTCAAAACCACTTTTGACTGTTTTTCTGCAGTTAAAAGTGGTTTTGACCGATGCCCTTAGTTAAAACCACTTTTGACTGCAAAAATCAGTCAAAAACGTTTTTAACTAAGGGCATCGGTCAAAACCACTTTTGCCTATTTTTTGCAGTCAAAAGTGGTTTTGACTGGTTATGAGTTTTGACTGTAACATGTACACATGTATGAGTACTCTGTCATGTTCAAAATACAGGTTTTGATATTTAACCAATTTCCTCTAGTAAAGTCGTTGCAATTAAAGTTATTGGAATTTTAGTTAAATTATTCACATCCCGTCTATGATATCAATCAATATTATATCTAATACTAACTGCGTCCCGCGGTTTCACTCGCGTAAGTCCCGATCCCGTGCGAATATCGGGATCAAAAGTAGCTTATGTTACTCCTCGATAATGTAGTTTTCTTTTGGTTAAGAATTTTTAAAATCGTCCAGTAGTTTTAGAGTTTATTCATAACAAAGATACGACACACATAAAAATACAAATCTTCCCTCTTTATAATATATTATACTAGTTGGTACCTAGGTATGATATTTACGCAAAGTCTCTCAATTTGGAATTTAATTCCAACTGTCATCTATCGTTCTATCTATTTGCAGTTAGGTATGGTCAATGATGAATTGATGACCTACTTCGCCGACCCCAAATAATTTAGGGTTTTAGCGGACCACGGGCTCCCGTTAAGAGGAGTATATACGCCAACGACATTGAAACTGAAAATCCCTGTCGGGCTCATCGAAAATTGTTGATTATTTAATGACGGAATGTCGTAGAACTTTGTTTTGTGCACAGATTGTAGGTGACATTGTTTCCTACATTTTGGTGTAGTTTTAAGACAAGAACCTCCTATTGGTGCAAAGCCTATCCAAATTTTAGACAAAAAATGTCTGATTTGGCTAAAATGTCGATAGGCTTCAATACGTTTAGACATATTTGTATGGAAACTGCACTAAAATATCGGAAACAATGTCGCCTACAATCTGTACACAAAAAGGCCCTTAAGGATGCAACTAGGAACATTGCTCAAATGAGAATCATTTATTTATCTATCAATTCAATATTTTGGTCCCTTTTGGTCCCGTGCTGTATACTTTTGCTCCTTTTATTTTTTATCCTATCATTTTTACTGGCAGACGTTGACATTGACAGGAAATATATTTAAAAGATTTATTTGTTTGTAACGAATAGGCTCTGAAATTACTGTGCCGATTCCAAAAATTCTTTTATCAATAGAAAGCTACTTTATCGAGGTGTAACATAGGCTACTTTTGATCCCGATATTCCTACGAGATCGGGACTCACGCGGGATGAAGCTATACCTACTCTAATTCAGAATCTCAGATCAAGTAATTTATGTAAACAAGGAACTGTCAATTTAGAAAAAAGTAAATAAACAGCTGTCACTTTCAAATGAATGTAAGGGATTTTTGTCTACATTTTAGATCTGAGATTTTGAAATAGAGTAAATAGAACTTTTTTTTAAGCCTAATACCTACATAATTATTATTATTGGACTTAAATTACGTACCTACATAGGTCATAGTTACATATACCAAGTATTGAGAAACAGATAAATACCTCCTTATATACATTAGATAACAACTTTACATAAACGTACAGGATTAATAAAATCTGATACCCGATTACATACACCCACATGTAAATGTAGGTGAACTTAGATTACTTACCGGTTTACTTAGAGCCTGCAGCTTGAGGTTTCGTCTGTCTTACTTAGATATCACTTTACTTAACTATTACACGAAGTAAGTTAGTAGATACGTAGCATGTTATGTTACTAGGAGCGCAAGGTTTCACACGAATAATGTCCCGATCCTCTGGTATAATAGTACCGGGTTATCCTTGGGAGATTGAGATTGAATCCTTAACCTTTGACTGGTGACATGGTATTCGTGTAACGCAACTGGTGACGGGCGGCCTGACAGGCCGCTGTCTTATTTGGTGTAGAACATAGAAATTGTTTATGATTAGGGTAATCCTAATGATTATAATGTTAAATAATATATCAAAGTGTAAATTTAAACAAATTGGTATAATCTAAATTGAAGTTTTAATTATTAACTTATGATTACAAGAATTATAGTCTCTGTAATAGAAAAATAACTAAACAGTGATTAATAATTACTTAAATCTCAAAAAAACAACACATTAAGACTAAAATACTTATTTTTTATAAAGATAAGACACTAATCAACAAATTAAAAAAAGGAACTTCGAAAACGAAAAATCTCAAGTGTTTTTTTCATACAACTGACACTATACAAACTTTGGTACGTAAGTGGTGACATAAGGTCTGTGAGACCGCTTCAGAACTTAGAATCAATCTTACTCAGGCTACTCAGGCGCTAATACGCGGGAAGTGCGGGGAATGGGGTGAAATGACTATTCATCAAAGTCGCTCGGTCTGTGAGACCGCGCGTCACCAGTTAAAGGTTAAAAGTAGCCGGGTTATTGTACATTTGTCGCAAAGTTAACTCGTCACATTTTTTAACTCCTTATATTGAAAGTAAAATCGTTTATTATCTTAGCCAGGAATCGAGCCTTGTCTTTTTGCAAAAATAAAATGAACACCACATATTATTGTATTGATCGATAGGCTATTGGATAAAGATGAAGTCCTGGACTTTTTTAATAATTATCATCATCATCCGAGCGTGGTTCCCGGTTGCATCTCTCTCGAGAGCCCGGGGTCCGCTCTCCTACTTTTACGTCTCCACTTCGCACGATCTTCGGCACTTTTTTAATACTTATATAGGTAGGTATTATGTATGGTTAAGTTCTTAAAATCAAGACTAGTGAATGAGAAATAAATAACATTTTTTTTATTCACTGTAATGTTTGATTTTTCTGCTGACTATACGGAAAAAAAATCATCTTGACGATTTTACAATAGTTAATTTATTTGCACAACAAATTTTACAAAACACACCTGAAACCAACCAATGAAATCAACCAATGAAAGTCAAACCTCCGTTTAAATTATTTTTTTCACAAAATACTGAATTGTGGCATTTTTACACTTTTTTTTCGTTACAAATTAACTTTGTGACAAATGTACAATAATCCAAGTAGACTACTTATAAATATATTATTCTCAACGATTAAATCTATCCTCATAAGAAATTTAGTCAAAAACAGTTCAATAGCTTCAGAACCACATTCACTTACTACAAACAAACAAATAAAAAAAAATGTTTAAAATGTTTTGTGCTATTAGTAGGTACCGCTCTTTGATGTACCTACCTCCTGAAACAGTCATTCAACATTCATAACAGATTCATCCGAACTTGTCCTCATATATTATATGCTTAAAATAGGTTTTTTGTTTTTTATTAGCCCAGAAATTAATCCCACTGTAGGGCAAATTCCTCCTACTTCAGATTTGCTAATGTCCCACGCCTTCGGACCGTAGTGAGTTTCTTCATTATGTTTTCCTTTGCCACAAGAACGATGTTTAATTAAGTTTAAGTAGGTAGGTAATAAAATACTTAAGTCAGTTTTTACTTTAAAAACGTCTTTTCTAATTCGATTACTCATCGATAATCTGACAAAAAGGCCAGACACACAAAGCATAATGAATGCGAATTTCAAAACCTAATTCGAAAAGTAATGTAATGCATAATTTTACGAATGATTTACATGAATAAGGTCGAAGCAAGGTCTTTTTCTCTAATACGTAAATATGTAGGTAGATAATACAAAATATTATGTCATGGGAAACAGTAGAGGGAATCCGCAATGAAATGGACGTGTTTTGGACACTTTCAAAAATATTTTTATGTTGTTTGGGTGTTGGCACCATGATGACCATAGACCTGTGGGCCTGTGACCATAGACCCTTGTCCACGGTCTTTAATGGTGCCAACACCCAAAAAACCTAAAATATTTTCGATTAAAAACTTAAGATATCGATAGTGTCAGTTTTAAAACACGTCCGTTTAATTACGGATTCCCCCTACTCGATTAATGCGACTGTTTCATAATGAAAGTCGTTACAACACGAGTGCTTTAATGTCAATTATGAACACTGCTTTTCTACACAAATGTTATAAACAACAAAAAATCAGCCACTCATCAGGCATTCATCATGCGTGCCTCAGACGCAAGCCCAAAGAGATGCAGTCGGTCCACAATTTCATCATGACAGAGATACTCATCAGATCATCACCAGATCTGATGAGTATCTTCACCTTTCAGATAAAAAAAGAATTATCGTAATCGGACTTCATTTGCCGGAGTAAGGTGTGAGCATATTTACAATTCACATACATACCTACGTACAAACAATATACGGGTTGATTTGAGAACCTCCTCCTTTCTTGAAATCGGTTAAAAAGAAAAACATAAACAACTTAAAACTCGGGCCCTGGGGTCCCGGGGCCTGTGTTTTTTTAGGGAGTTGGGGGCTCGTCTAAACGAGATTTCTGGTGACCGAAGGGCTGGTAGCTTTCTCGCTCAGAGGGTCACCTTGGCCATTCAGAGAGGGAATGTTGCCAGCCTTTTGGGGACGATGCCTCGTGCGGACCCCCTTGACGACATTTTTTATTTATAGCGCAGGATTCATTTATTTATATAACATTTTATTTGGATTTAATTTTTAATTTTTATGTATGTATGTATGAGTTTTTAGTTAGTTTTATTTTAATCAGTTTTAGTTTTAATTTAGTTTTTTAAATCAATTATGTTTTATAAGTTTTGGTTTCATTAAATCTACATTAACAACTTAAACCTAGGTGGGATAATGGGTCGGCTTTATCGATTTAAGCGAGCTCTTTCAGGACATTTTTAAATGGACGGACAAGAAATAAGAAAAAAATTGGGAGTGGTGTGTTGAGAACTGCATTCCAGCCAAATGACGAGATATATTTTACTAATGAATAACAATAGAAAATTGACAAAAAACTTATATTATATTATGTAAATATTACCTCGTCTATATGGAGATGAATGATTCCTTTAACCTTTAAGCGTAGCTTTGAAACGTCATTGTTGGAGATGTGACGTCCAAACTGTCTCAAACGACTATGGTAAATCTATGTTTTATCATTTATTATTATTACCGATTGTATAAATAACAAATTAATTTACCTAATAAAATGTGTTCAATCTATAACTTCTATCTAATCTTCTTCTAATATATAAAATTTCCATGTCACAATGTTAGTTACCGTACTCCTCCGAAACGGCTTCACCGATCTCCACCAAACTCCACATGCGCATTCAGTAGGTCTGAGAATCGGCTACTATCTATAATTTATAAGGCAAAACAACGTTTGCCGGGTCAGCTAGTTACCTATAAAATGCTGTGTCCTGAGTGACTGACTGATATAGCAAGGCACAGCCTAAACCACTGATATTACAGAGCTGAAATATGGAGAGTGTGTTCTTCAAATGATGGAGGAATCCGATAAGAAAGGATCTTATGCAGGTGAAACCGTGGAACTCAAGGTGCCCCGGGCTAGTATAATGATAAGCCCGCAGGGCACCTTGAGGCGAGGTGTCAGGAGACAACTACCAACTCGTACGTTACCGTTCCTTAATCGATTTAAATACAATAATAAATTTAATTAATACGTATAATAATATTGTATTTATCTCAATTATAATATTAATTAGAAAAACTAAAATCACCTAATATCAATATCTAAGCTTCCTAAAGTTAATAAAACGAATAAAATAATATTTAGTTTTAATTGTATAATATTAAAATTGGTGTTGTATTATTAATTAATACCTACCTAAAGAACAATATTGTGGTAAAATATTTCATATTGCGTAAGAAATTTTTGTAGCAGTTTCTTGGACTATTATACCTACAAGTTGGTTCCGGTATTAGAGCCTTGAACTCTAAACGGGTCTTAAATTACGTATCCTATAGTAAACGGGGCACATTTTTGTCACAGTAGTCTGCGATAAAATACAAAAATATGCAACCATCCATCTTCTACAGAAACCATATTCTTTTTATTAAAAAAAGGTAGGTAATAATTATATTATAACCACGTAATTTTTTTTGCTATGTTCTGCGGTTAGGAACTCGAAGACGACTTGGCCGATTGAGATTTTTATTTTTTTATTATTGAGTTACTCCTTCTTTTCGTCTCGTGGTATGGCTCACCTACTGTTAGAGTTTTCACCCTAAGATCTCTAACTTGACCGTGAGGTCAAGTTAACAGTCGTTAGACTGTTATCAGAGATAACAACCGGAACCGGGACCAACTGCTTAACTTGCCTTCCGAAGCACAGAGGAACTCAAGAAAATGATTTCATGCTACAAAAATTATCGGTCACCCATCGAAATATGACCGCGCCAAGCATTGCTTGACCCATACCCGCACGACCAATGAGGCCAAAAAAAATGCTCCTCCTCCCAAGAAATAGTTAAAAGTAATCAAAATCAAATCAAAGTACGTTTATTAATTAGGATATTAGCAAGATATCTCTTAGAAATGTCAGTTATTATAATGTAATCTACTGTGTCTTCGGAACGCGACCTCCAATGAAAAAAAGACACAAGAAACACATGGGTATTTTTGTATATTTTTTTTGCAGTTTTCATGTGAATTACATTGTCGCATATTTATTATTGAACAACAGTGGAACTGGAGCAATAATCTATAATAGTATAAAATTTACCTAACTTAATCATTAATTAAGTTACAATAAAAACTAAAGTATCTACCTACTTCTTCTATTTTTACCGCGTAATTGAAAGTTGGTTAAAATGCAAGTAAGTTCGTGTATTACGTGCATTACGACAAGGTCAATGAACGTTTTTAACTTGAACTTGACTAAGCATTACCTTTCCAAACGTTTAGTGTTTGACATTTTACACGTCATGCCTAGTAGTTTGTAAGATTTCAGTCGAATTACCTAGTATCCAGTAGCCTTATTAATAAACGTGAAATAAGGTCGATGTAATTTTATCACTTTTTGTTTCTGTCTGTCAACTTTAAAGTTCTTTTCATGGAAAAAGACAAAGCATGTTCTCACTACTCCGACCTTACTCCGCGTTTATTAATAAGGCTATAGGTGTCTAGAACTTACAAGTGGTTATACTTAGGTACATTCAGTTGTTTTTGAAAAAATGCTACTTGGGATTTGAAGCAGTGACTACTGGTAATCCAAACCAATGGGTTACACGAGGAACACTACCTAAGCTACCGCTAAGTCAAAAACCTCGTGTTTTTTTCTTTTCAAAAACAAAAAAAACCTGTTTGTAAACACTTAAAAATGATGTTTAGATACTTGAAGTTGCTTAGTTTACGGTCTTTCAACTCTTAGGCAGACTTTTGTCTACCCCTAAGGGACAGGTCTGTAAAGATATCGAAACGTAGGGCATTGATATCATCATCATCTGAGCGATGTTCCCGGTTGAGCGATGTCCTCGAGAGCCCGGGGTCCGCTTTCCTACTTTTACGTCTCCACTTCGGTCGATCTTCGCTATCCCACTTAGTGAGGCCATTTAGAGCATAAAATGGTAAAAATAATAGAAGCGATTATTAGGTACCGGAAAACTGGTATAATTTTAACTTAGTGTTGTCGGCGGTGGTAGCAAGCCTTGCCTCTCTTTAGAAAGGACCAACTTTAAAAGGTTATTTTGAAGGAGATTATAACTAGCTAAAAATAACTTGCAGGTTTCCCATAACTGTAGTAGATAACCTTACGCTTATTTAGGTGAATGTCGTTCAACTATTGGAAACTTGTAAACGGAAAATAATAATTAGTACCCGTTTAAGTAACTTTAAGAATCTGCATTCCTATCAATAGGCATATCCTACTGAGGGCAGATTCGATCGAACTTGGGTAACTCTTATTCAAAGAATAAATAGCCGTTTTTCGGGAGCAATTCATTTTCACATTTTACCAAACACTATACCCATGATAAGCAACCTTATGCGGAGAATAACCCCTATACCAAGTATTTTAGTGGATTAAGAGACAATTCTACAGATTATACTGATACGAGATGATATAAGTACAAATAATAGCTATGTCTCAGATTATAGGAAAAAGTGACGAGTTTAGTCGAGCATAATGGATGAAATAGGCAGAATCTTATTTATTAATTCGGGAACAAACTCAAGTTTCATCAAACGTACCCTTAAAATGTTATAAAATAACATTTGATATTTTTTAATTATTATTTTTAGAGACTACTGTTTTCCATAAATTTTTTAGCCAAGTTTTCGAAAGTTGTAGTTTTATCTTAACATCGCTCTTACGGTGAAGGAAAACATAAGAACGTAAGAAAACTTTAAAAATCCACGCAAAAAGGCCCAGTTATAGGGCTGTGTATTATTTGCAATTGCAATGATGTTGAAAAAAAATTGGATTTTCCCTGCTCTACGCGACCATAACACAAATTTTTCATAAGCAGGAAATTAAACTTTTCATCATAACATTGTCCAAGTTACAAGTTGCAAGGCTCAAGTTAGTCGCAACTTGACCCAGTTACTTTAACTTGATTACTTATTTAAGTAAAATTTAATGTTTGAGAGACGCATGTGCTTGAAATTGTGTAAGTTAATTCTACTCTTAGTTGCCTTTTGTTATAAAGATATTTTATTACTTATTTTATTGTGCGGATTGCATAAAATATAGCGAACTTAAAGGTGATTTTAACTTATTTTGTTTTATCTCAAATTTTATTGGTCATAAAATTAGATACTTTATTAGGTATTTCGCACATATTTTGTTGCATTTATTTCTGTGTTAATTAATATTAGTCTATAAATTATTAAATAGACACAAATAGATATTTACGTACGTCTTCAGGATTTCCTTGTGAAAAATAAAATGAATCAATTCTTTATATCAAATGATTTATTCGGGACTAATACAGTACAACTTAAAAACATACTTTAATTTATACTTTTTTCTAAACTTACACGATTAATAAACATAAAATAGTTACATTTTTTCCTTAGTATCCCCGCGACCAAGACTATTGTAAAGTAGACGAAACGTCGAAAAAGGACGACGTATTGCCGTAGTGCCTGTATTGCTTGCCCATTACAGGCATGCAATAGATAATACTTAAAGCTATTTTTGAGTTTGTACCTTAAAAATAAATGTCTAATACATATATTTAATTAAAATAAAACATTAGTTTCCTCATCATATTCACCTAAATTGTCAAATATAATTTACAAGTAATTTATAACGATTTTCAAAACTACATTCATGGATTTCTATTATTGTTATCTGTACACAAGATAAGTATCGTTGTCCGGTCTATTTTAAACAATGATAAAACGTTAAAAGTCTTTGATAAAAAGCGATTGTTACATTGAATCGAGTCAATAATTGAACAATAATTTCGATCACTTAGTTCTCATAAGACAAGGTTGATCTGTACAATAGGTGATCCGAACCACAATGTTACTTGACCCTTTATACATCTTGATAACGTTTCTTATAGTCATTATATACCCCCTTGTTTATAAACGATGACTAACTTTATGTAATGTTTATATATTAGAAAGAAAGAAAGAAAATTGATTTATTCAGACAAGCACACAACTACATAACAGGAAAAAATATATATATATAAAAGTAAATTACAAAATGGACACAATAAAGATAAAAACAAAATTTACGTAGAGAGTAGTGCGCTGCCCGAATAGGCGCAGCCTCAGCATTAACTATTAGTATGACATATTACTGTGACATGAACGTAAAAGAGGTACTTTTACGTTCATGTAAAAGGATGCATGTACATAAATATAGCTGTCCAGACGTTTTAGTGTTTATACTGTAAATCTGGGCGGTATTTAAATAAATAAATAAATGATAAAAAATAAATCAATTAAGTTTCAAAGTTAACAGACAGTGACAAACGTTACATAAACTTAGTCATCGTTTCTTAGTCAAGTGAGCCTCATGCAGTCTCCTATCGACAAAGTCTATTGTAACATACTTGAATCGCTTAAGTATATCTACTTACTAGAAATATTTACAAGGAATAATACATCTTCTAAAATTCGCTGCGGCGCTGACGCAGAGACGAGGGTTCGAGCCTCGACACGAGTGAATTTGGAAAATGAATCTTTGATTGAAAGAATTTAAAATACTTATTCTTGTTTCTTGATTAAAAAAACTATTGTAATGAATGAATAACTAATTATACTCTATTTCAGAATCTTATATCAAAAATGTAAACAGTATCAAAGGAAAAAGTAAATAAAGAGCTCTTACTTACAATAAATGTAGGTACCTATAAGTTTTTTGTTTACATTTTTTGATTTTAATTCTGAAATAGAATATACCTATAGATAATTTGTAGATTAGTTTTTCGTTGCCTTTTCTCTCATACGTATCTATAGTACAATTTCCTCGAGAACATTTATTGCAAGTTACCTACAATTGTCTAAATTGTCTTGTTCTCAAAATTGTCTCAAACCATTTGAATTGTAAACTAGACACACCGAGACCCCATGACATAGCGTGAGACATATCAACGGCGCAGTAACAAGTAAAAGTATTGCTACGGACGAAGGACAAACCGCCGGATGTTGCGATATAGTGCGTCTATACCGAACATTATACAGGTATTTTAAATTATGTTTGTGCGTAGATTGCTGATGCTATTCCTTTTAATGTGAATCTATCTATGTATAGGTATATATAAAATTCGATATCCTAACTGACTTGTAATATACTAGCTGCGTCCCGCGGTTTCTTTCGCGTAAATCCCGATTCCGTGGGAATATCGGGATTAAAAGTAGCCTTTGTTACTCAGGGTGAATGTAGCTTTCTTATGGTGAAAGAATTCTTGAAATCGGCACTGTAGTTTTTGAGTTTTGTCACTACAAACATACAGACACACACACACAAATACAAATCTTTCCTCTTCATAATATTAGTGTAAATGTAGATCAGCGCAGAGCCCAAACCGCTGGTCCTAGTGTCAGCTTGCGCAAGCGGCTAGGAACGTAAACTGCCGGTATCCGCGCAGCCAGGGGTTCTGCTAAGTAGCTGGACATTGCGAAACCTGCGCGCACGCACTTGATGACTTTGCGACGATAATAATCACTGTATCTAGAATATGTGCTAACAATTCGTTTGGTGACGTTGGAGCTGTTGTTATTTGTAATGATATAGAATTAAGGTGGTATTTTTAAAGTACGAGTAGGTATATCGATTCCATTGTAGGATCGATTAAATGCTTTTTAACATAATCGTGAAGCTAACCTAGTTATTCTGGCGGGTTTAAAAAAAAAAGTGAATTTGTAGGCAGGGGCGTCTCTAGCGGGTGTGCAGGGTGTGCACAGCACGCGGGCGCAGCGGTCTCAGGGGCGCCGCGGCGCCCCTGAGACCGCGGCGCCCACACCCAGCCCCCGTATCAGAATCGCATTTCGGAAACTATGGGGTTTATTTTATTTCATATTTATTTTTAAAGATTCTGTTATGGTCTACGGTAGGTAGGTAGGTATGAGATGGTAATCCGAAATAGTATATTAAGGCTAGATGTCGCATCGCTATTTACTTAAAGGCGCGTGTCGGGAGGGTGATTCTTTGACCGGAATATTTTTTGCTTATTTTTATGAAAAAATATTAAACCCTGTGCCAGAGCAAATCTTTTGTACTTTATTAATTACTTGATTAATATAATAGGAAATGGTAAAAGAGGCTCTACTGTAAAGCTAATATTTTAGGAGAAATATCAAATTTTTAAAAGATGACTCTTGAAGATAATGACAACATGTCGATGTTAATGATTGAGTGGCGAGGAAAAATGACGCCTGATACGATTAATGATAATTTATCAAGGTATGAAAATAGCATATTTTATAAGAATTAAATAAAACAAGTAAATTAAGAATCATTTCTTTATATCAAAATACAATTACATAAAGAATTTAATAATATTTAGATTTATAAACAGAAACGGGTGTGTATGGGGCCCACTGGGTGTGTATGGGGCCCACTAAGATCGTTGGGCCCAAGCCAACCTCACCTGCTAGCTTGGTGCACCTGCTGATAAACGGACGAGGCTTTGACACAGACTTTCCCTTCGGGGTTGGGAGGTCAGACGGCAGTCGCTCCCGTAAAAGTCGAAATTCGCCAAATCTTTTATGAGAGTTCAAAAAATGATTGCCACACGGATAGGGTGCCGCCGCATAACGGCGCACAGAAGCTTCGCCCGACTCCTGTGGTAAGTGGACGAGGGCTACCGGGCGGGCAGGGCCAAAGACGCGAGCCCCGAAATACAAGGTGAAACTCGGCTTCGCAATGTGGAACATTCTCACGCTAACCGGACGCGCGAGGGAGCTGGCCGACGTACTCTTCAGGCGGAAGGCAACAAACTGATCTACACGGGTGCACCTGGTGGAGAGAACGGGGTGGCTGTGGTGCTCGCTGAGGGATTGCATGGCGATATCTTGGAGGTGAATCGCTTTAGCGATCGACTTATGTGCGTGAAGGTGCTTATTGGGGGGGTTCCTACTTACGTCGTAAGTACTTACGCGCCACAGCTCGGTTGTAGCGACGCTGATAAGAGGTGGTGGTTCTTGGGGCTATCTAGCTATATATGTCACAGGGAATCGTTTTGGGTGGTGATCTGAACGGTCATGTGGGTGAAATGGGGGTGGAATTTGAACGTGTTCATGGAGGCTACGGATATGGCAGTCGGAATGAGGAAGGGGAAAAAATCCTACGTACGTGTGCCACTGCCGACCTGGAACTCGTGAACATGCCGTCGCTTTAATAACCATTTATTTTTTTCCTTGGTATTAATTAATGGTAAAATAAATTACTTCATATTCAAGACGAATTCAATACCTTTCTAGGACCTTTTGAATTATTCAATTCGGACATTTCATTCAAAAGATATCGGTGTATGTAGGTACCTATTGTTCCCGACATATTTTTTCAACTTCACTATAAACTAATATTAGGGGTACCTACGTCAAGTTAGTACTGTTGTTTGTACCTTTATTATTCCATATTGGAATCACTCTTAACTCTTACTAGAGGGCGCCAAGGAGATATTTGCACACGGGCGCTACATGAGCTAGAGACGCCCCTGTTTGTAGGTAGGTAGATACCTACTTATTTACAAAAATAAAATATAATACCGTAATAATATGGTTTAGTACCCATAGTACAAGCCTAGTACTTAATATATTTATGTTTTTTTATATTTATATTCGAGTTTTGGAAAGTATTTTTTTAAGATGGACACAAAATTGTTGACAATGCAGTTAAATTTTTGATATGAATTTTACAATTCTATACCTATTACTAATTGCAAGTAGTAGACTAGACAGTACGAAAAAAAGACGAGAACGAGGGACAAAAAATCGTCAAATTTTCGTGTCGTATGCTACCACTGCTGATTTACTGACCACAAATTTTATATCAATGTCAATTGAATTAAAACTATAAGATAAGTAACGCAGAAATTAAGTACGATCGTTATGAAGTTGACATTCAGCGGCATGAGGCACCATATCTTGAACTTCAACGGCCGAGCCTTGATGTAGCCGATGAAACTTGTGATTTGATGACGTTTTCTTCGATCTGTATGTAAATAGTATGATGTATTATTCATTGTATACTTGCTGCACCCCGCCGTTTCACCCGCGTAAGTCCCGATCCCGCGGGAACATCGGGATAAAAATAGCCTATGTGTTATTCTAGGTCTCCAGCTATCTACATACCGAGTTTCATGGTATTTAATCGGTTCAGCGGTTTTTACGTGATTGAGTAATCAACACACACACATACATACTAATAAACTTTCAGCTTTATAATATTAGTAGGACGTAGGTATATGATTATGATCTCGGCAGAGTAAAGTACTAAGGTCAAGTCTTAGGTTAAGTTTTTAGGATTTGATCTCAAATCTCATCCGATTAGCATAGAAATTTGTACAAAAATTGTGAGTTGAATTTAAGATCGGTTTTGTAGTTTTTTCGTGAAAAAGTAGAAAGTTACATACTCTCTGCAATTCGTTCAAGTCAAGAATGAATAGGTTTCTTCTAGGCAAGCATGTTACACTGTCGACCTCATCGTCGCTTCCCATCAGGGGATGAGATCAAATGCTAACATATCACATGTAAAAAAACATGCATATGTACCTACATACTTTCACGTTTGCAATAGTTTCGATATACCTTAGAATATACAAATGATATACGTACCAGATTCGACGTATAGTTTATCTTGTAACTCAATTACTATGTTTTTCGCCGTACAGATCAATAAACCGGCTACAATTGGAGTTGCAAATAATACGATGAAATTCTCCGTTGCTATTACATATTCCGCTCTGAAATACTAAAGTTTGAATTTACAATTCACTTTTCTTCACAGATGTATCGGGATTATTCAGAAGAAGTTTTGATGATTCTAATGTATTCTCATTTCAATTTTACTATTTTGTAATTAAGTAAATTCTAGATTATTTTATCTGTGGATCAAGTCAGTTTAAAATCGTATATTTATAATATTATTCGAGGAAAACCAAATAATTTTATCCCATACAGGACAAATCTACAAATTGTAAGAAAACCTTTTTTTTTATATAAAATTATGAACATTAATAAATGTAAAACTGATTCTCTTCTTAAAACACAATAATTATAAGAAGAGAATCATCCAAATCGTCTTACCAATAATTCCCCGGCTCGAATTTGGCCAACTCTAAAGTATAACAGTAACATTACTTGAGCTACTGTTCCTACAATACCGTAAACAAACTGTAGAAGCAAAATAAAAAAAAGTCATTAGTAAAATGATTTCTCTAAATATTTAAATATTTTTAGCTTTCATTTGAACATTTAAGAAATATACCTACGTGTAAAATTCCACTGTAAGTGATATTATGTCTGCACTACTGACAATACTTACCGCAAGTTCAAATGCTGCTTTATATTTCTCTGTTATAAAAGCAATAGATTTAAATATATTTTTCAAGTAATCGTAGTCATCAGAATCTTTCACCATTGTCAGTAACTTCATCAAACGTCGACGAATACCATAAAATACCATAGCATTTACAATCAAAAGTAAAACAAATGATTCCGATATTAGATTAACAACAGGATTTAACCAGAACGGTCTTATGCAGTATACTGTTCCGAAATAACAATGTATGGCGATTGCTACCACGCGAAGGTTAAGAAAAAACAGCATTATGTACATCAATTTAATCTCACATTTGTATGATGCAGTGCTGACTTTCATATCGCAATCGATATTTTGTATTTCGATATTAAAATCGTAAAAGGTTGTCCCCTTTTTAAATAACAAGAGTATAAAGCTTTCCACGACTAAGCTGAAGGAAATATACAATTTACCACCTGGCACTATACTGTAGATTGATTCTTCGTGAAAGATCGAACAAATCGATGAAAATATAATACTTTGAATAAAGGAACAGATTTTAATAAAGAATTTTAAATTTGACGATCTATTGTTACAAAATCCAAAATCTAGTCCTGTGAAAATGTGTAAAGCTTTAAACGAGAAAGACATTATTTTAAATGGTTTACTCATTTTGTTTCCTTGTTTTACAAATGAATTTATTTTACGTTTCGGCGTGAACATTTTGATATATTGTAATATTTTTACAGGAAGCTCTTGTCTTTTGAGCTTTAACAACTTTAATGCCTAACAACTGTGATGAAAAAGTGTTATCTACTAATCAAATTACCATTAGCCGTGTCAATAGCAATTAATCAATGTAATCATTCGATTACTTTCTATAATTTGGTTTTTAATATCTGTAATGTAATTGCAATTAATAGGTAGGTGGCTAAGTAAAAATAAACGAATGTCCTGCTGTAACTTATAAAATTCCTTTAACTATATGGGAATAGCGACACACAATACGCTATTGCTCGATTTTACAGTTCCAAGTTACCAAGAGTTATTCTAATAAGAAGTACCTACACTAAATCATAATCATACATTATCATTGATAATATGTATACAAAGACATAATCATTTTGAATCATTTTTAAACTAGGAGTTGTAATGTTTGAATTCGGAATGCTCCCTCCGAGGAGTAAGAACTCATGGCGGCTTACTTATTTTACTACGTTAGTTATAAGACTTATTTATATTAAAGTAAACTGTATTAAAACTATAAGATACGTAACGCAAAAATTAAGTACAATCGTCAAGAAATTGGCATTAAGCGGCATGACGCCCCATATCCATAACTTTAACGGTCGAACTTTTATGTAACCGATGAAACTTGTAATTTGGTGACGTCTCCTTGGATCTGTATATAAATATAAAATTATAATTACGAAGAAATAATTATTTTCAGTAATAAATTATTTACAAATTATACCTATTAAAAATATATCTACTTACCGAATTCGGTGGAAAGTTTATCTTGTAGCTCAATTATTATATTCTTAGCTATACTATTTAATAGACCAGCTACAATTGGAATTCCAAATAACATGACAAAATTTTCCATTATTACTCCATATTCCGGTCTGAAATACTAAAAAAAGAGTTCTTTATCGAATCAGCATCACGAAAATCTAAGAAAAATACTAAAGTATAAATACCTACAATAAATTTATCCATTAAATATAAATAACATCACGAATAATGTAACTAATAAATAAATAAAATTATTGGTAGAATAATATGTCTCAATTTTAATCAAACATATTAAGAACACGCTTTTTCTGTATGACGAGTAACATTCAAATAGAAAAAAAAATGAAATTGACTAAGCCATTGGAAAAATCAAATTCCCGTGTATCATGAAAGAATAATTTAATTCAATTGAATGTACATGAAATAACAAAATATAGGATACTACTAAGACGTTATGATATTATTTTGGAAATCTTATACGTAAATGAACGGTGAAATAATACTCAAAATGTAAGTACTCACCAGAAATGTAGACTCCCCAGCTCGTATCTGAATAATTCCAAAGTACATTAATGACATGACGTCGATCACTGTCGTTATCAGCGCATATACAACCTGCGGAACAAAATGGAGATTTAGATATGATGTCACAATGCTCTGCCAGGATCTGAAGTGTAAATACTCATACTGTACGCAATTCATTCCTTCTTCCAACCAATATATTCAATATTAAAGTAATGTTTCGATTTTTCTTCTGTTTTTGCGACGTTTAATTAAATTGAAACTCATTTTAAACTCATTCATTTTTAGGCTTCCGTAGTTAAATGCTTAATATACTAAAAGCAACGCGATGAAAACGGGAAATGAGTTTAACTTCAAAGATAAATGTATTGTACCTATTTATTGTAAATATATATATATATATATTTATTGTATTTATAATACTATATCAATTTAATTACTTACCGCAACATCAAAGGCCCCCTTATATTTCTCAGTTATGATGGCAATAGACTTATATATCTTATGTAAGCCATCGTAGTCATTAGATTCTTTCACCATTGTAAGTAACTTTATCAATCTAAGATTAATTCCATAAAATACAGTAGCATTTATAATCAACAGTAAATTAAATGACATTGATTCAGTATGTTGTATAATATTTAACCAGTACGGCTTCATACATAAAAATGATCCGAAATAACAATGTACAGAGACGGCTATAGCTCGAAGAGTAACAATTATTAACATCGTAGACATAAATTTAATTTCACATTTATAAGATTCAGTAGTAATTCTCATTTTGGAGTCGATACTTTGTATTTCAACGTTGAAATCGTAAAAGGTAGTGCCCTTTCTAAATAATAACAGTATAGAGCTCTCTACTACTAGAGAAGTAAGGTGCAATTTACTAGTATGCATGACACTAAATATCGATTGTTCATGAAAAATCCAATATATCGAAGAAAATAATACACTTTGAATCAAACATCCAATTTTTATTAAAATGTTAAATATTGATGATTTACTGTTAAAGAATCCGAAGTTTAATCCTGTTGATATTTGTAATACTTTAAAAACTATAATCATATTTTTTAACGGATTATTCATATTTTTTTCATTTTTTAGATATCCATTTATTTTAGTTTTCAGTGTTAACATTTTTTGATTTCTATCTTTGCCGAGTTATTGAAAAATATGGTTGGAGAGCTCATGTCTTATAAGCCTTAACTACGTAACTGTCTGGTAGTTTTTGATCACTTTCCCTAATTTGAGTTTGTCTTGAGTGGTATGCTTGTGACATTTATAGACAAATATCATTAAATTAATTTTATTGATGGAAATGTCGTAACAAAATACAGCCTGCCTATATTAATTCTATATGTTCTTATCTGTAATCAATTGTATACTCGAAAACAGTAGACAATGCAGTTACATAGTACATATTTAAGACATTTGTACCATTTGTATTAGAACAATAAATTTATTCACTTTATCAACAATAACATAGTTCTAAGACTTCTTTCTTTGAAACTTCATACATTTACTAATAAATAAACTTATGTCTTATTTTATATTTATCAGTATGAACTAATATGGATACAGGTACCATTAAGTAAATACTGTTATAAATATCTACCGCTAGCATATTTATATTAACGTAAATTGTATTAAAACTATAAGATAAGTAACGCAGAAATTGAGTACGATCGTCAAAAAGTTAGCGTTCAGCGGCATGATACCCCATATCTTAAACTTCATTGGTCGAGCCTTGATGTTTCCGATGAAACTTGTAATTTGATGACGTTTTGCTTCATGTGTTTATAAGGGATAATTATGATTTTTACGTGTTAACATAGTAATTCTTAAGGAGGTAGGGTTTAGTTTTGTCGGTATAAGCATTATATCTCTTTAAGGAGTTCTTCGGTATCATAGAGTTTATTAATTATTCTTGAGGGACTGCCCTAAGAAGATTAAGAATCTTTCTTGGAAATTATTGTGTTGCCTCTTGAGGGTTAATGCTTTTTCTTTCCCAATTTGAAAAGCGATGAAGTACTCAAATTTAGTGCACGAATCTTAAAGATTGTTCAGTTCAGATTTAACTTTACATTACTTACTTTTCTTAGTCTTTTCCATTGCAATTAGTTAAATATGTATATGTATGTATATCATTAATAAACTTAATATATTTAATTACAATTAAATTACACTTACCAAATTCAGAAGAAAGTTTATCTTGCAGTTCGATTATTATATTTTTTGCTGTAGTATTCAATTGCCCAGCTACAATTGGAGTTCCAAATAATACGACGAAATTCTCAGCTACTATGGCGTATTCCACTCTGAAATACTAATAATAATATTTTATTTTATAAATTTTAGCGTGGTTTACCAGTTGAAAAGCTTAGTCAAGCTTTTGTTTTGGTTTTAAAATAAAAGTGAGGAAAGAATATCGAAATGGACTCACCCATTGTTCTCCAGCCCGTATTTTACTAATTCCGAAGTACATTAAAAACATTACTTGAGATACTGTCGTTATAAGTGCATTTATGATCTGTACAACAAATTAAAAATATATTTATCAAATAAAAAAAAACATAATATTTAAGTTAATACTTTATACTTACCTACTTCTTCTTAAAATCAAACTTGTAAAAAATACGTTTTTAAATAATTAAGAGACCTATTAAAACTATTAAAAGTCATAAATTTTATTTGGAAGTGCTTTTTGAAATTCTCATTCGCAATGTTTTATTTCAATTTACAATTTGAATTTGTACTGTAGGTACCTACGAATATAAAACTACATGTTTTTATTGAATCTTTTGCATTAGGTGTAAAGTACTCACCGTGAAATCAAACGCACATTTATATTTCTCTGTAATAAGAGAAATCGTTTTGTAAAACTTCTGCAGGCTATCGTAGTCATCAAAATCTTTTACCATTTCAAACAACTTCATCAATCGACAATTAATTCCATAAAATACAGTAGCCTTTACAATCATGACTAAAATTAACCATTCCATTTCAATCGTTACCAAAAGATTTAACCAATATGGTTTGACACAGTAAAGTGATCCTAAATAACAATGTACAGAAATTGCTATCATTCGGGAAGTCAGACAATACAGCATTATAGAAATCAATTTAATCTCACATTTGTATGTTTCAGTATGAACTTTCATTTTACAATCGATGCTTTGTATTTCAATATTGAAATCGTAAAAGGTTGTGCCATTTTTAAATAACAGAAGTATAAAGTTTGCTATGATTAAAATCGTTAGAAGGTACAATAAACCGCCGGCGCCGGGCGCAAAACTAAAGATTGATTTTTCATGAAAAAACCAAATAATCGACGATATTATCATAATTTGAACAAAGGATCCTAGTTTTAGTAAAATATTAATCACTGCTGATTTACTGTTACAAAATCCAAAGTTTAATCCTGTCAAAATTTGTATAACTTTAAAAACTATCTCCATTATTTTGAATGGTTTATTCGTATCGGGTTCAAATTTTAGAAAATAATTTATATTCGTCTTTGGTGGAAGCATTTTTTCCTGGGTTTTTGCTAGTAATCAAATTCAAAACAGCTGTTTAGGCAGCACTTGCCTTCCAAGGTTTAACACCTTAAATGTTTATGAGTTTTAATGAGAAAGCGTTATCTACAAATCAAATACCATTAGCAGTGTCAATAACAATTAGTCAATTTAATAAATTGATCAAACACTTACCCTATTTTGTGTTTGAAATGACACTATACCTAGTACCCGGTCGATACTCACGTTAATTTCTGAAGTGGTGGAATTGTCGTGTCTAAAAATAGAATTATTCTTCAAAGGTGACTGTTTTTCATGTTTTTGATCAATTTTACTCCGACATGTTATTATTCCTTTAACAGTTTTATTATAATTAATATGATGGCAGTAGAATTCAAATTAAATGATAGGAACCTATTTAGTTGCCCATAGAAATACCTACTAATTTAGAAACCGGGTCTAATTTAAACGCTTTAATAGTAATAAAACTGAGTTTACCAGATACCAAAATTAGAGATAAAGCAGTAGGTAAAATTTGTAATTTTTTCATACTTTTTGGCTTATCTAAATTGTATCAACAATCATTGGTTTGGCCCGAAAAAGCTACAAACAATCAAAACATTAAGGATATTGGCAAGGATTATATTATTGTGAACTGTATTATCACTATGAGATATGTGATACAAAGGTTTAGAACAATAGTTATAAAGTTCACGTTCAACGGCATTAGTCCCCAAGTCTTGAACTTCAGCGGTCGAGCTTCTATGTAGCGAATGAACTTGTCTATCTTCCTGCATTTTGTTCTATCTAAAAAATAAACGAAAATAACAGTTTATTTTGAACAATTGTGTTCTTGTTCAAAAGTAATAAGGGGGCAATATTATAAATTCTCATTGACCTCCTCCTTTTTTGAAGTCAAAATCAAAAATATTGTTTAACAGTTTAGCTCTTGTTATGTATGTAATCCGTCATTATATAGAATTCCTAGGAAATGTGTCCATTGCCTAAAACCCACAGGAAAGGTGTAAAATAATTTATATAATACACATTTCCTAGGAACTCTATATATTTCCTAAACATCAATCGGAAATATGTTAAATTCAGAATGTTGATCGGTAACAGGGGGCTTGGGGGGGGGGGGGGTACGTATTATCTAAAATTAAAATAATTAAAGTAATTAAATCCCGATGCTATCTAACTATCTAAACCACGGAAAAAACTAAACGGAGCACCCCGACTTGGTTAGGTTAGGTTAATGTTAGAACATGATTACACGCAGCGCTTTGGCGAGCGAGCGAAACGAGCGTGCCGCGGTAGCAGTCGCCGGATTATTAAATTATTAAATAAATTATTTGTTGATGTATCATTGTGTATTGTATGTGTGTCTATGGTCCGGAAAATAAATTATTTCATTTCATTTTCATTTCATATAACATTAACAATGTAAGTGAAGCTCATATTGATTGATTTTTAACATAAAAAAGTTGAGTTAGGAAGTAGATTCGCGTTATAAAAACGATCGTGGTCTGTTAAGCGGATTAATACTATGACAAACCGGGTCCTTACTTGCAGTATACAATACCTCCAAATTGTAAACGCCTGAAAATACAAACGTAAGCAGATGTATGATATGGAGATGTCCAGTATATGGAGATGTTTAGTACGGAACAAGCTACTATTAGCAAAAAATGATATTTTCATATAGCTTACCATTTTCCGAAGACAGCTTTTCATGCAGTAAAATTTTTAACTGTTCAGCAGTGTTACTCAACAGACCCGCTACTATTGGTGGTAAAAATAAGAGACAGAAGTTTTCGGTGACGATGAAGTATCCCGGATGAAATTTCTGTGGGAAAAAACAGATGAAGTGATGAAATTAAAGACATTTTTCGGTTTGAATCGCGTGGTGTTAATTACTTTTAGCATTGTTACAACGCTCAACGTTTTGAGACCTTTCCATGTCCCTTCTTCAGGAAAGACTGAAAAATGTATTTAATTTCAATATTACATCGCGAAAACAGAATAAAAATTTAGATTAAGTGATTTCTAAAAAGTTCAACGAGACCTTTCTTCGGCTTCAATGATATTAAACTCATTTCCAGAAAAAAAAAGTTCAATATTAACTTCAATCAGATTTGAATCTAGATCTTCAAGATTTGAGAAAGGGGAAGAACGTGAATATTTTTATTTTATTCCAAGAACGTTTTCTTGTAATTTTACGTACGTAAACGTAAATTACAACCTAAACATGATTTCAGCTATTATTAAAATTATTATTTTTAAATATGAAATATATTCCGTTGTAGACAATTTTAGTAATTTATTTATACCTTAGCCTTACCTTAGCTTCTCCTGCTCGAATTTCAATAATAGTCACGTATATCAATGACATCACTTGCAGAAATGTTAGTACAAGTTGGTGAATTATCTACGACAATAATTAGAATAAATCAGCTCCAAAAATCTAACATGCATATGCGATTATTAGTGTGTAAGGACGTTGACTATGAGAAATGGTGTATAGACGATAGCATTACAACTTGGCATCACGTGAGATAGTGGTCACTGGCTGAAGTTATGAATTTCATATTTCCCTTCAAATATTTCTTGATAGTAATTATATGAGATTTATTGTCTTAGAAAAATAACTTAACATATACTTACCACAGGATCAAAAGCAGTTTTGTATTTTTCAGACAAATTAGCAATTGACTTGTACACCTTTTGTAAAGCTCCATAGTCATCAGATTCTTCTGCTAGCTCTAACAATTTCAACAATCGACATCGCGTCCCATAGTAAACTGTTGTAGTAACAACTAGAGCCAAATTAAATGATTCTGATTCTATTATAAATGTCGAATTTATCCAGTAAGGTTTCAGACAATACATCGAACCAGTAATACAGAAAATTGAAACCCCAACTATTCGAGCGACTACTAAACTTAGCACTGTTAAAGTTAATTTCTTTTCACATCTATACGATGATGTTTTGATCCCCATATTTAAGTCTATGTTTTGTATGTCGTTGTTAAAATCGTAAAATGTTGTTCCTTTACGGAATAGTAGGAAAATCGAACACCCTATTATATATTGTGCGACAAAAAAAAGAATTCCGCCAGCAATTGCATTTAGAACCGACGTATCATGAAAAAGCCAACAAATCGATGAAAACAATAAACATTGAAGGAAAGATCCTAGTTTTATTAATGGTAGGTATTTTGAGGTATTATTGTAGAAGAAACCATAGTCCAATCCGAACAAGATTTGTAAAATTTTGAACATGTTGACCATAATTTTGTAATGTATGTTTTCTTCTGTTTTGAAAAATGTGTTTCTTTTTATGTTGGGAGTTTCCATTTTTCTTTTGACTAGTATCATTGTCTTATTTAGTTTTTTAATTGTGTTGAAAATATACGTTATTTTTTTCCTAGTGAAAGATTTCCCTTGACCGATTCACTCAGCGATGTAACTTATAAAATTGGAAATGACAAATAGGACATTTTTAATTTAAAAATGGAATAGGAACGCTAATGGAATTAGTATTTATTCGATTTTTTAATTACAAATATTAGGAAACGTATGTCACTTGTTTGTGTTACAGTAGTGACTTTTTTAGTTAATTTACTTTCAATATTCTGTTACTCAGGGCCCTAAAATAAGTGTCCTACTTATTTATTGACTTAGTTCTAGAAATATCTACGTATACTTCTATGTTGTCTCTTTTACAATTTTATTTATACTATATATTTATACTAATTTTATTCAACATCGGGACTCTTATAGCCTTATTAATAAAAGTGAAATAACGTTGGAGAAGGTTTACTACGTTTTGTCTCTGTCTGTCAACCTTGAAAGCTCTTGTCACGGAAAAAGACAAAGCATGTTATTCCTTCTCCGACCCTACTCCACGTTTATTAATAAGGCTATAAAAGTTAAGCTTATTGTATTTAGAGCAAGCTCTAGCAAAGTATTATGTATGCTAATTATACAATCCACATAAGCTGATTGACGCTAAGCTAAGTGTTTATTTATCCCTTTGCTCTAATTAAAACACCCAGAAACGGAAATTAAATCCAGCCAGTTTTTTTGTTCAATTACATATGCAAATATTCAATGAATGCCGTGTTTTGTCGCCTTTAGCTACGATTTACGAAGAACTAGGTAGGCAAGTCTTGTTAGTAATTGCGTTAACTTCAGTCACCCATTTATACTTAAATGTATGCGGTTTCCTTTAAAAAAATATTCTTCTTAGACTGACAGGTTGTCTGGTCTTGTTTGTCTAGTTACACGTAACTTTAGATGTAATCATCTGTGAAGGATGTCATTTGACCGTATAGCCCCGTTATAGAATAGGGCTAATCCATTTTGAGACAGAGCCGCCGCTGGAGGCAGCAGATGATATATATCAGTGCTTCTGCGTCCCTGGCAGTCACGGCGGAAAGAGGATACTGAGGGGTTTTATTGGGTAAACCTCTGACTGCCCACCACCTTAGATCAGAGGGAGCCCCACACATCCCTGTCGCACCCCCCAGGGCGGTAGGAAGCTTCATAAGGAGAATTTTCCCCTCGAAAAAAAAAGGCTACTCCATTTCTTCCCGTGGGGGTCGTAAAATGCGACAACTGGATCTGGGGGAGACTAGCGAACCTGTAGTTCTCTTCGCGTTTGAGTTTTTCGCTCGCGTGGTGGCGGGTGAACTGCTTGGTCCTAAAGACGGTTGGTATTACGTACGATCCTCATCAATGGGGGAACCGGTATAGTATATAAATTAGGTACACAAAAATTGGACAAAAATACCTCTAAGTGTATCGCCCTCTCGCAACCAAGACCATTGCAACAGTGTTGAAACTTCGAAGTAAGAAACAAGAAAATAAGTGATTAAAACTCGGCAAAATGTATATATAATACGTCTAAGTAGTTTTCAGTATAATATTCAATTTCAGTTACAACTGCCCTTTATAATGCATTAAAAGACTTGGACCTATAACTGTGCCTATAATCTGCATTCGAAAATGAATACAAATTACAGTCCATCGAAGTATATTACTTTGTAGGTAGTAAGTAATGTGATCGATAAAATTGCTCAAATAGGTACGAGTAGGTAAGGTACCTGTAGCTGCACAGAGTTATTAAGACGTGGAGAGAGGCAGTCCGCGCCCTTCAACGAATCCGGCAACGGTTCCGGTATAGCGTTCATGTTGGTACCGAGTTATTTGGATGCGGCAAATGTTGGTGACAAATACGATGCTGTAACCAAAAATTCAAAACTCAAAATATGTTTGTGGAGTAAGGTATTCAAAGATCTTCTTTCAAACTTTCCATTTATTGATTTGGCTGATTTTGATTTTTACGGGGAGGCTGCCATCTGACCTCCCAACCCCGAAAGGAAAGTCTGCGCCAGAGCCTCGTCCGTTCATCAGCATCACCAAGCTAACAGGTGGGGTTGGCTTTGGGCCCAACGATCTTAGTGGACCCAGTGGATGATAAGTAAGATATTTACAGACATTTATTAGTTATAGACAGATCATTTTGAATATCAATAAAGCCTTTAGACGAAGTTTTTATCTTTGCTAGACAAAGACTTTTTGTTTTCTCTTCATATGTCCCGATGTCCGCAGCTATGGTTGACCACGCTGCAAACGCAACCACATCATCCGCCTTCATTTTCTACGTCTATCTCTGACAACGTTGACCGTTTTGAGGAATCCAGTGGGTTACTCTATTTGCTCATCTGGCGGCATGTTTTTGGTATTTAAATAACACTGAATCGTGTACTACGATATCCTAGTGTTCTTTATAACTTTACTAGTTAAAGGTCAATTTAAATTTAAATTTCAAATTCATCATTGACTGTTAGATGTAGATGATTTAAATTAACATTTATTGGTTTTTGATGAGTTGTGACGTCTCGACGTTAATCTAGAATACTTAGAATAAATTAATAAAAGAATAGCAATAATGTAATTAATAGGTTTGTCGAAGGCAAACTTCGTTGGGCATTAATTTTAATCAATTTGATTGAGTAACTTTAAGATTAAGTGGCAATTTCGGGTCACAATTATTTAATTTATTCGATTTGAATTAAATAAACATAAATAAATTACGTTCAACTTTAGCTTGGCCACATAAATAACTCAAATAACTGAACACTAATAACTTTTGGGTGTTTAGAAAATAAGCTGATTTTTTGAATTTTCTTTTGTGATTTTCCCACAGGTTACCCCTTCCCTGAAATCCTCGATATCTGCTAAAGAATCAGCTATTTCATCCTATTCATCAGACTGTTGTTTCCGTTCCGATCGTCTTTTGATTTTGATTTCCAACAAAGAAAGCACCTTTCAATCGAATCTAATAATATTATGTACATACTCAATGCCACCTTCAACACTACATTAATTTCGTACATCCATGATAGTGGTATGACACATTGCATTGCTTCAACATAGCTATCTATAATGCTATATTTTAATTACAGTTTCATTCACAGGTTGGACATTAGATATCTTGACGGATATATACCAATGGATTTAGGATATAGTTATTTCATAAAGAAACCGGTTGGTCTTGTCTGTATGTCCTTGCGGGTTTATAAGTTGTGCTAAACTTTGGTCAATGAAGTTTGTAATTAGGTCAGAGGCCACTTCTTGGAGATTTGAAGTTACGTTACCTTTACATTTTCAGATTTCTTTGTCCACGGATGTCAAATTCTACCAATTAGTGTACAAAATCTATCAACCGGGTATCCATCAAGCAGTATTTACCTAATCAATTTTATCAATGAATCCTGCGCTATAAATAAAAAATGTCGTCAAGGGGGTCCGCACGAGGCATCGTCCCCTGGCAACCCTCTCTGAATGGCCAAGTTGACCCTCTGTGCGAGAAAGCTACCAGCCCTTCGGTCACCAGAAACCTCGTTTAGACGAGCCCCTAAATCCCTAAAAAAAGCACAGGCCTCGGGACCCCAGGGCCCTAAAGTTTCCAAACAGTATAACAGTAGTAACAGAGCAGTATTTTGTGTCTAAGCGAGAGCTACCTGTGTCATTGTTTGCCTAGTCAGAGTACAAACGAGATTGGTTATCTTCTAGCAAAACTGCTTCACATCCTTGTTTATCAGAGCTCTACCTATCAATTTTTCAAAGCTTTTGATAGAAAGGTCAAGAACCTGCAGTAAAAGCCAATATTTACAGCGTGCTTTATTTTTTATTAGTTAATTTAAATCGAAAAATGTAAAAAGACGACTCGAGAAATGTAAATTCCTCAATTATATCAAAATATAAATCACAAAGAATTCACATTAACCAGGTCCAAATCAGGTCCAACCTGATTAAGTTCTTAATAATAGTAAAGTCAAGATCAGTGATCTGTGCCTACGCCTCGAGCCATATAAATGTCAACGAACCTAGGACAATAAGATCAGGGATCAAGGTGGAACACGCCCGCAAAATGTCATCTTGTACGACGTACGTTCTCAAATGAACAGGTATTACAAGAATTTATGAAATCAAATCATTTTTTATGAACAAATGAATATTGAATTGGTACAATTCAAATTAGTAGGTACCTACCTCTCAGGTCATTATTATTTCACCAAAGACGCCTCTACCACATACGTACCTCTAATGATGTTTCGAAGGGATCTACCTACGTCATCAAACATCTTCTTTTTCAGCTGCCTTATCTGTTTCACAAGAAAAATCTTTCTGTCATATAAACTTTTCTATTTAATCCATATACCTACATAAAAAAAAACAATTACATTAGAACAAAATATTTCACACCAATAGCATTATGCAGGTGCCAGGCATATGCTTACTTAATCTATTTACTATGGTCTAACCCTGTATAGAAATATGTTTGACTTTGACATTGCCCCTCAGGGAAAACCAAATGCAGAATCATCTCGAAGTATTTCGAAGAATTTGCCTTTCACGGACGATTGCAACAAGGGTTAAATTGCCGTTTCTTCTAAATGATGAAATCTCTATCAAATCTTAATAAGAAGGTATCATCAAAAATAGTGATCCAGAGCCGCCTCCGTCCATTGACCACACGGTCGTCGATTCACCGAGTAGATGGTCTTCCAACACTTCGTTCCACATTGCATCGTAGTCGCCACTCTAGCACTTTTACTCCTCAATGGTTATCAGTCCTTCGAGCTATATGACCTGCTCATTCAGGCTGCTAATAAAAGTTTAAGAGCTATGTTTGAATGACTTTGTTTCTTCATAAACTTAGGTATCATTATAATATTACTAGGATTAGGTAACTCAAATGTGATTGTTATTTCATTTCGTGTTTATTTGTCGTATTGTCTCGATCCTTTCACGTCAGAATATTTAAGAATGCATTTGTTATCTACATCTACACTAAAATTATAAAGAGGAAAGATTTGTATTCGTGTGTGTGTGTGTGTCTGGATGTTTGTATTGAATAAACTCAAAAACTACTGTGCCGATTTAAAAAATTCTTTCACCATTAGAAAGCTACATTCACCCTGAGTACCATAGGCTTCTTTTAATCTCTATATTATCACGTGATCGGGACTTACGCGGGTGAAACCGCGGGACGCAGCTACTTAATTATAAATATGAATATGCATTATAATTATTATGATAACTTTAATTTTCATAATTTTTAAGTCCTTCATATTAAAAATCTAGTTTTTCCTGCGTAAAACCTTTTCTCTACAATTTTCATTCAAATACAAAAAATATTTTGTTAACAAAATATTTTATAAATCAAAATATTTAATCAAAATATTTTATAAAAAATATTTTGTTAACAAAATATTTTTTCCTTAAATTCTAAATTACAAATACGACTCGTCTCGAAACCTGACACATTTCCAAAGCCGGTTCAGTATATCTAGTGGTAAATTTATTTGTACCACTTGTGGTATGCAGTAGAAATACCAACCCACAGTTTAGCAAAGTTACGAACACAGTTGACGGCAGCGCTCTAAGCCTGTATAAGTTCTTAGTTCTGGGTATTTCAACTGTAGGATTAAGTTGGTGATATTTACTCGATTTACGCTTAGGGTTATGTAACCCATGATGACACTTACTGTACAGTACAGTAGCCATGTTTGGACATGCCCCGTTATGGGTATTAAATGTACTCCATTATGTGCTTTACCTTATAGAGTGAAATGATGAAAAAATGATTAAGTACAGCACAATATATTCAAGCTGCTGGTTTGTTTCCGCGTTTCTCTCATCAAGGAGTTCTGCTTTGTTTTTTTTATGAAAAAAATGGAACTTATTTCTCACAATTATAGCAACTTCGATTTTTAGGGTTCTGTACCTCAAAAGGTAAACAAGAAACACTCATAAAATCACTCTCTTGTCTATCTGTCTGTCATCAGCATCACCGATTTTCAAGAACAGATGGACTAAGTGAGTAGAAATTAAATCAGGTAAAGAAAGAAGTATGTGTAAAGAAAGAAGTATGGTCCGTATTAGGGGTATAAAAATATGAAAGATTAAGATTATCGCGTTAGTACGTGTAAATACCAAAGTGTACTTTAGTTTGTAATTCTTTTTATTTTTTTGGAACTTTCATCTTTCTACACTTTTTCTTACGTCTATCCAAAGGTTGCCTGAAAAAGATGGCTTTAATAATCAATAAGGCCGCACATTGTGCCACCTAGATTAAAGTAGTTTAGGTTTTTTTATTTTTATTGTAATCTATCTATTACTTACCTATATGTTATTTTTTTCATTACTTGTTCTCTAAAATCTTATTTTTATTACTTTAGTTTGGTTAATTTCCTACTGACAACGACAACCAACCTAGAAAAGCAATGGAATAGCCCTATTTAATGTCATATTCAAATTAAAGATGGAATGTAGGACCTAATTTACAATTTTAAAGAACTAGGGCGTGCGATTTGAAGACTCCAATTAATGCTTATCTTATCTTCTATCTAAATCAATATTTATTGAACTGAATTATTCAATGAAACCTATTTACCCATTCGATTCTCACACTTCCATAGGTACACGTTTCAATTACTGCCTCGCACTAATAATTATGATGTCTTACTCACTATAGTGTGTTGCACTACTAACTATCGAAACTGAACTAAAGGGGACACTAGACTTGTTAGAGTGACCTAAATTGAATGACTAATATAAATACTCCAGTTTGAACAGGATATGTTATACTTTTGTTTATAGAGGTTTCGAGTTAGTTTATTCTGTTTTCAAAATAAGTACCTGTAATATTCAACATTTTGAGATTCAACATTCCGAGAAATTCAATATTTTGGTCCTACAGGATATTCTATCTAGCCTAACTATCTATCTATATTCCATTCTACTCCATTTGCCATCTCATCGTTCAGCTACATCTTTCTCATGTCCATTTATTCATACAATCCATCCATTTTTTATGCCGTCTTATTCCTTTCTATCCTTTTGTATTCGTACTTATTACTCTTCTAGACTTCTACATTAGTACACTTTTTAAACTTACACGATTTCTGTCCATCATTATTATTAGAACTACGGATCTAGATTGCGTTGTAGACAATCCTTGTTACAGACAATGATTATGATTATCTACAACCAACCAACCAACCTTCAACCTTCAACCTCGTTGGAGAGGCACCCTGAGAAGAAGAAGAAGATTATCTACAACGCGATCTAGACCCGTAGTTCTAATTCTACATTAGCTTCTACATATTGAAAATCAAAAGCAAACACAAACTTCATAATAGCCCAAGCATAGACAAGACAAGACCACAAACAAGAGATACTTAAGTAGTTTTCCCATACACGAAATATTCACAACTATTGCGTTGCATCTTCTACTCAGAAACAGCTTATGTCACAAAACCGTAATATTAAAAAAAAACGCAAATCATTAATTCTGCTGATCCGATATTTATTATTCATATGTCGCAATCTACATGACGCGTGGACATATTTCACCATCTCACATTATGTTATCAGTTCCGAAGGTCGTGTGGAACCCTTGACCTGATCAATTGTATAACTTGATTCCGAAGAAAATTAGATGAACGTATTTGAATAAGATATGTCATTACTTACATATGAACGCTACGCATCCGCTTCGATCCATCTCATCATCATCATCACATCTCTCTTGCATTGTGGGAAACGGAAATGTGGGATTACAATGACATGGGGGACAACTAGGAGCTTTTTCTTCTGTTTTTTGTATAAAGTGGTAAGCTCACCTGGTGTTAATTTCCAGGACGCCCTGAGGCCTCTAACTAGACTTAACGACTGCCATCAGAGATAACAACTGGGACCAACCAACTGCTCACCCTTAAGAGGGTTCATTCCATTCACTTTCTCCATACAAACGTAGTTTACGTTTTCCTCCCTGGATAAAGACATTAGAGCAAATATGTTTATGCCATAAAACCTATATCTGTCATGTCTTGTCAATGTACGAACCTTTTTTTTTCCAATTAAAATAATAATAAAAAATAAAAAATAAAAAAAAATTAAAAAAATAATTCGGAAGATGAATAGTCATGCCAGATAAAAGTTTTATGGCATAAACATATTTGCTCTAATGTCTTTATCTAGGGAGGAAAACGTAAACTACGTTTGTATGGAGAAAGAGAATGGAATAAACGCCCTTAACACCTCACCCTTAATCATTCGTGTGATCATTTCCATACCAAGGTTGCCTGGAAGAGACCACTCTCAGTGGTAAGGCCGCCTATTGTGCTACCTACTCTAGATTAAGATTTTTTCGAACTTTATTTTATTGTAATTCATTTTTGGTGGGTACAATAAAGCGTTCTATCTATCTATCAGCTCAGCGAGCTTCTCAAAGCACGGAGGAGCTCGGGAATATTTTTTTCCCAAATAACGACCGCGCCATTCAAGATCGGCAGGTACAGCTAGGCCAATGAGCTCCTCTCTAGGAGCTGACTCTCACGCAAGCAAGCTACGAGTACCATTAAAATCTCACGCAACAATTTAAAATGATTACATATTTTCTTTGTTTGTTTACTCAAGAAACTGGATGTAATTAAATCATATAATTTGGTAACATAAGAGCCGGCGTCCGTCGCCGACCGCCACAATGTAGGCCACACACAATTTCGCCGGCCTCAGCCTTAGCTTAGAAGACATCGCATGCTATTTAAATTATTACTAAATATTTCGTTAAGAAACGCGACACCAGCTTTTAACGAGATTAATTTGGTTTGTTTATTACTTACTACATTTTTGTTACCTACCTATCCGACTTACTTATCCGACAAATGTCACTATTTGTCAAAAAAAAGTGTACATGGATAGTCAAAATGGTCACGCAGTGGGTGACGTGGCATGGAAAACGAATTCCAGGCAGACCCCGAAAACGGCGGCTGTCACTCCACCGTGATGCTTCGCAGAGACTATAGCCGGACATGGCGGAGGATAGAAAGTCGTGGCCCAGCAACCCCTGCAACAACTGATCTACATAATTTTATACATATGTTATAGCGTCACCAACTATAGGTCCCCATTTAGGTGTAACTAATCGAGGGATCCGCTGTTGGGCATGGTCATGGCTAATATAGACTTTATGACATAAACATATTTTCTCTAATGTCTTTATCCAAGGAGGAAACAATCGACTACGTTTGTATGGAGAAAGAGTAGATAGACTATCCTCTTTGAAGTTTGGTGAAGATCTAATGAGAACCGCGGAATGATGAGCAGAATAGTATCCCAAAATTCAGAATGTATTATATGTATGGATAAGAGAGAAGGTAGACTCAATTTCCTTAGTTATTTTTGGAACAGAGAAAATCTTAAAATATCTACGCCCAAAACTAAAGTAATAATTATGTAAAGATTTCAAACTATTCAAGATTTATTACCGTTGCACAATTAACCGAAAAATTTCAAGTTTATATTCTCTGTAAACTGAGTTAAGTGTGGTCTCAATTCGCATAATTTAAATTATTGCAATTAAACCACTTTTCTGAGACCCCGTTCTGATTTTCGTCATAAAAATTCATGGCATTGTTGACATCTTTCGCCTTGTATGTTCAAATTTGCACAATAAAATTGTACAAAAACGAGCCCAGTGTGAGTCGGACTCGCGCTCGAAGGGTTCCTCACAAACAAAAATACTTTTGAAATTAAAGACATTTTTCGGTTTTTTTTGCTCAACGTTGAAACAATGCTGAAAGTAATACACCACGCGATTAAAACGGAAAATATCTTTAATATAAATACAACATCGCAAGAACAGAATCAAAATTACTCTTATTATATGGGAAAGCTCCTCTAAATTCAATTCAATTCAATTAAATTAAACAAAACCCCAGTAATAGTCCGGTCAAATTAGACATTCAAGGTTACATAAATTCCCACCAAGATGAAAATCGGTGAGATTGTTTAAAATATCATTAAAAATAAAATTTGAAAGTTCCCCATCTTTCCCCTGTGAGGAAAAAAAATTATTAAAGGTCAAAGAGTTTTTCGCGATTTTCAGCAAAACGGTATGTTTTATCATAAAAATACCTCAGACAAAAGTTGTAGATCATAAAATTATCTACAAAAATTTATTAATACTTTTTTTCTACGAGCCACCGTTTTTGAGATATAACGATTCAAAAAGCTGTAAAAGTTTTATAAATAAATAAATAAGTTAATATTTTAAGATAATATTACAACTATAGAAATGTATACATACGTGGCGTACTCATGCATATTATGACGATTACAACTTTACAATTTTTTGAATCGTTATATCTCAAAAACGGTGGCTCGTAGAAAAAAAGTATTAATAAATTTTTGTAGATAAATTTACACAACAACTTTTTTCTACAACTTTTGTCTGGGGTATTTTTATGATAAAACTTACCGTTTTGCTGAAAATCGCGAAAAACTCTTTGACCTTTAATAATTTTTTTTCCTCACAGGGGAAAGATGGGGAACTTTCAAATTTTATTTTTAATGATATTTTAAACAATCTTACCGAGTTTCAGCTTGGTGGGAATTTATGTACCTAACCTTGCATGTCTAATTTGGTCTAATTTGACCGGACTATAATTTATTTCATTCTGTTTTTAATGTCAGTGAAAATTTCAACTGTTTAGCTCTCACGCTTCATGAGCTTTCATCCAGAAAGACGGACAGTAGAGTTTTAGTAAAATGGTTTCGTTTATACCCTCTTGATACGGAACCCTAAAAAAAGACTACACTATGGTTCACATCCATTTTAATTCAATAATGCTTTATAATGAAGTACCTGTACAGAATAATATAAGTTCGTATCAATTAATGTAATTATTAATGAACTGGTTGACTTTAAACGTTTGACCTACGGTATGTCATCGTTTTACATAATCAGTCGGCTGGTGTTTTTTATTAATGTCTTTAACATTTTTGACACTATTACGTCTCTGTGGCGCGTCGGGCGAACCTCCGGCTGCAAATCAGGAGGTTGCGGGTTCGATTCACTGAAATAAAACTATACAAGTACGCTGGCATTGCTATACCATACAAAATGACATTAGATCTTTGTGCCTATTTAATTTGCGCCATGTTGCGCGTTTTCTATTTAAAGTGATGGTGACCGTCTATGGAACTAATAGTTCCGGAGACGGTCACCATCGACAACAGCGCAACATGGCGCAGATAAAATAGGCACAAAATTCAGTGCGAGACCTCCTGTCCATATAATTCAGGTCAGTGGTGCGATTCGAGTGTTTATGGTGACTAAATTTTTTTGTTTCTGGTTCTGGTTGTTTCTATATATTGGTTGTATTTACAAAAAAAAAAACTAAGCTTACACCTTAGTTTCTTGATGTCCTGTAATCGGCTTCAATTTTTTAATGGAGTATTTTAGTTAGGTACTTTTCTATGTATCCTATGTAATACTAAGTATGCATTTACTAAAAGCATATTATGTAGTAGAGGGAATCCGCAATGAAACGGACGTGTTTTAAAACGGACACTATCGATATCGATGGTATCAAGTTTTTGATAGAAAATATTTTATGTATTTTGGGTGTGGGCTGGGCACCATTGATAACCATAGACAAGTGTCTATGGTCACAGGCTCACATGTCTATGGTCATCAATGGTGCCAACACCCAAAATACATAAAATATTTTCGATAGTGTCTGTTTTGTTTCGTATTCACCCTATATCTACCCGTTGTCTAATACCCATAGTACAAGCCTAGTGCTCAGGTTGGGGCTAGCGCTGTGTGTAACGTCGTGCAATATTTATTTATTTATTTTAGCTATGGCATAGTTTGACGACTAGGTAATTTTGTTTTTTTTTAGTTGTATTTTTTTTAAGTTGACTCCAAAACTGGTCACATTCCTAATTCGTAACCGAATATTATCAACATCCGACTGTCGTAAGAAATATAATAAACGAAAATGACTATCATTAATCATTTTTATTCGTATCATTTAATTTGTAATTAGATAAATGATCGTTTCTAAGAAGGTTAGTAAAGGGTTCGCAAGGACATTACAAACCTTAGATGAAAACAAAAAACAGGAGATACGTTACCTAGTCTCGGAAAATAAGACGATAAAACTGCGTCTAGCTGACGCACTAGCCTCAGTCGTATGTCGAATCGTTGCCGCGTGAGCACGTGCTGTCACACTGCGATTATCTTTTTGAAATAAATAAGAATGCCTTTTTGCTCATTTTATAAATGCCTGAATCATTCTTAAAGACAAATGTTTTTAAATACAATCTTCTAATCTAATATATAAAATTTCCATGTCACAGTGTTAGTTACCGTACTCCTCCGAAACGGCGCGACCGATTTTTATGAGATTTTGTATACGTATTCAGTAGGTCTGAGAATCGGCTACTATCTATAATTTATAAGGCAAAACAACGTTTGCCGGGTCAGCTAGTAATTTTATAAAAATGCATGTAGGTGTTTCTGCAATGCAAATGCACGCAATGTTAGAATATACCGTATCTACTATTTTTGTTTTCATCTAAGTTACAAACTATGTAATGCAACCACAAACTTATTCAGAACCTTCATAGCGGCGCTAGTGTCTGTGTAAAGTTATCGACATATTTTAGTTCAGTAAACATCCGTTGGTCTAGTTAAATTAGTAACTATTTAATGATATTATAATGGTAGATAGGTAACTGATAGTTCTTTTCTGCTTTGTTTATTGGTAAGTTGGTTGGTAGTCAAGTTTCTTTGTGACTAATCGAATTTTGTACGTGATCAATTGTTATTAGTTTCCATTAGGCTTCGTGATGTCGATTTGTAAAGTTATTAGTTAACTTGACTCAATTATGGAACTATATAACATTAGTAATTTTTTAACCCGTTGCACACTGGTCATAAATCATAGTACCTACCTTCCTAAAGTTAGAGCAGTGAGCATGTTTCAACATCAATAATACTGCTTGTCATTAGGATTAATATTTCTTAATTTGTTTTTTTTTATTGCTCAAGGCTATTTTATCAAGAGATTTTTTTAAGGAAAAATACGCATTTAACAATTTCCCCCCAACGTACCTCAAATACCAACTAAAGGCACCAGACGGGGCAGGGTCTTGCGTGGTCTAGTTGGTATAGACGTTGGGGTCCCGACCCATAGACGCGAGTTCAAGCCACGCCGCAAGTGAAAATTTTTGAATGCGTACTTATCCTTAAAAAATATCTCAATAGCATTAATGATCAGAGTTAATTTCACTTTTTTCACCTAGGTGTTTTAGTGGATTTTGAAATTTTTGGTGTCTTCATATAAACCAGTGTAAGTAGGCCTCTTTGTCGAATGAGCGTCCAGACAATAGCGTCTGTGATTACTGGACTTTAATTATTGATAAAAAAACACTATAAAAGTATAGGTATAAGTGAAAAGTTTGTATACCTATGTGAGTTATATGAGCGCACACACAATTCAGAGGACTAGCTAAATTGGCACTTTATTTTATTTTGGCGGTAGGTATAATGGGAAGGTACGGAACCCTTAGCGCGCAAGTTCGACTCGCACTTTACCGTTTTTTTTACTAGCTGGTTAAACTATTATACTGGTAAAATTGGTTTAACCAACTTTTCTTAAATACATGAAGTAATTTAATACAGCTCTTAACACATTTCAACACAACTGTACTTAAAGACACATCTGTCTGTATCATCGACCTTTGCCCTGGAGGTACAGGTTGTTACATAAATGTTACATTTCGATATTTTGCAACCAAGTTCAAAATCGTCGGTCAAAAGTATAAAGATGTGAGATTAAGGTGTGTAAGTTGTGTGACCCACTGATTGAGGTAATTTAATGTAATGCAAGTCATTGCAAGTTGACTCAGTTTATCATCATGTTAAGAGGAGTATCAACGCCAACGACCTTGAAACTGAAAATCCCTGTCGGGCTCATTGAAAATTGTTGATTATTTCATGACGGAATGTCCTAGAACTTTTTTTTGTGCACAGATTGTAGGTGACATTGTTTCCTACATTTTGGTGTAGTTTTAAGACAAGAACCTCCTATTGGTGCAAAGCCTATCCAAATTTTAGACAAAAAATGTCTGATTTGGCTAAAATGTCGATAGGCTTCAATACGTTTCGACATATTTGTATGGAAACTGCACTAAAATATCGGAAACAATGTCGCCTACAATCTGTACACAAAAAAAAGTTCTACGACAATCCGTCATGAAATAATCAACAATTTTCCATGCGCCCGACATGGATTCAGTTTTTCAGTATAGGGCCCTTAAGTAAACATACAAATTGCAATCCAGTGCTATTTGGATGTAGGGTTTCATATGGATGTGTTTGTTTGATGTGTATGCTTCATAGGGTTTCATAGGGATGTAGGGTTTCATAGGAATGAAGGGTTTCGTAGTTTCCATTAAATATCATACCTATTTTACTTTATGGAAACTATAAAACCCGACACTACGCGTGGCCTACAATGCACCACATGTCTTATTTTTATGATACGATGGAAAAATAGGAGGGACTTAATTTTTTTTTCCGCCCCTGTTCTGGCACACTTTGGGTACAAATACCCAAAGTCATAGTTGAGGACGCTATAACATATACCTATGCATAGTTTTAGTCGTCCGGAGTCCCGTTGTCCTGACACTCTAGCGTTTGGGGACACGATCTGTCTATAACTGATCCCGGAAGGTTACTCCTGGGAGTGGCTGGCAGTACAGAGGACCCCTCCTGGATACCTAAAGGTTAGCTGTAGTTAGGGACGCTATAACTTATATGTAAAGATCAGGGGTTGTCCTGGTGTACAAATAAATGTAAAAATGATGCCAATAATAAAATATACTTACCAAATTCAAACTCTATTTGGCACAAAGCAGTAATCCAATCGATCAGTATATCGTTGGATATTACGAGCAATATCGGGTTATTGATACATGAATCAATCAACTGTGGATGTGGGTGTAGTGAACTTACATACAATACGTATAAGGTGTCATCTATGAATGTTCAGCGAACCATGCGTGACGTGGGGTTGGGGCAGAGTGATAGAGAGTTGTGGGCGCGACCCACGTGAAATGACGATCTTAGAAACATTTTTTTAACGCCGAAACAAGCCACAAATAACTTTTATTTATTGATAAAATTTAGTGCAGATTACCTATAATATTTTACAATAAAAAATAATCACAAAGGTACGTCTAATTTTCAACTAAAATCAATTTATTTCCAAATCTTTGCGTATAACTGAGTCAATATTTTAATACATAGAATAAAACTATATTAATCAGGTACTCCTTATCGTGCTTTGATGAAATAATGTCTATTTTACGAGTAATCATCGTTTTTACGAGAAATCATCGGTTTTTTTACCCGACTGCGCGACGCGGCGACGCAAAGAAGGGTTATATGTTTATCAGTCTATGTATGTTTGTTCCTATGTGGCGCTCCAGAGGCCGATTTTAATGATTTGCACGTCAATCGATTCGTCTTAATCCTGGGAGTGTCACTAAAGACATGACAGTTATCAAAATTCAAAATAGCGACCACCAGCCGCCATATTGTAAAAAAGAAAAACAGAACAAGTCATGTCCACTTTAATAACACCTGCGGCGCAAATTGCCAGAGGAGCTGCGAGTACCTAAGAGGAGTGGTTATTATATCCGTTGTCTAGTCACGGTAACACAAGCTTAGTCGCTTACCACGGGGCTAGATGGCGCTGTGTGTTGTTTACAGAATTTATTAATTATTATTTGGAGGCGTGGCGGGTTGAGGAACTTCCCACCTTTATTTGCATCTCCCTATGCGGGTGGGTGGCTGGGTGCAAACGCAAGGGGAGAACTATCATCGGCTTTCGTTCGGGAAACGGTTTTCCGAACGGTACCAGGAAGACATAACTTATTAGTGGTAAAACGCTCGTATTTAGGCCGGTCGCACTTTGGATACGTTTTCGTCCGAATTTCATTCGTGCGCTAACGTACGGAGACGTAAAACTATCCCAACCTTCCATAGACTATGAAAGCGCTCAGACTGCATACGAATTAGTCGTCTGTATATGTACGTTAACTTAAAAGACCGAAAATAATTGGGGCTGCCATAATTGGGTATAAAAGTATATTATTTCCTTACCACAAGTCCCGAAAGTTACTGTATTTAGTCAGATTAGGTCGTATATTGTTTAGAATATATTCAAAAGTTTCTTTTTTTAACCCCCGACGGAAAAAGAGGGGTGTTATAAGTTTGACGTGTCTGTGTGTCTGTGGCATCGTAGCTCACGAACGGATGAACCGATTTGAATGTAGTTTTTTTTGTTTAATAGGTGTCTTTTGCGCGAGTGTTCTTAGCTATGTTTGATCAAAATCGGTTCAGCCGTTCATAATATATGTTGGTTGAAGCTCGGAAATAAAAACCGATTTTTTTTTCAAATATGCCCGAGTGGGGTATCAAATAAAAGAGCATGACTGTTGTGACAACAATATGCAAGTTTCATCAAAATCGGTTCAGCCGTTCAAAGTATATGTAGGGTCAAACTCGGAAATAAAAACCGAATGTTTTCAAATATACCCGAGTGGGGTATCAAATAAAAGGACGTGACTTTTGTGACAACAATAAGCATGTTTCATCAAAATCGCTTTTACAAAAAGGGTGAAATAAAAAAATTAAATTAAAAATTTAAAAAACCCCCGACTTAAAAAATCTTCAACGTTAAAACAAAACTAAACTTTAAAAAGGCAAAAATAATAACCCGAAAACAAATTTCATGTCTCTGAGTAGGTTCTATGTGGAACCTTACGTTCCCGCGTCGGGGGACGCGGCACTATAAGCACGGGTCGGTTACCATCAACTTCTGTGCGCATTTTCGGGTTATTATTTTTGCCTTTTTAAAGTTTAGTTTTGTTTTAACGTTGAAGATTTTTTAAGTCGGGGGTTTTTTAAATTTTTAATTTAATTTTTTTATTATATGTACATAACCACAAAACAGTACGGGTTGATGAATGTTGGTATGGAGATAGATACCTATTAGAAAGTCGTATTAGTAGGGTAGGGTAGTACTAGTAGTAGGGTAGGGTAGCAGTAGTGCAGGGCTGTAGGTTTTTTTATACAAATAACAGGCAGGACAACGTCTGTCGGGTCAGCTAGTTTAATATAAAACTAAGTTCTCCACTAAATACGGGCGCTGTTCTCGCGGTATATCTGCCTACGCGCACCTTTCGACCATCATTGCAATATCAATGAGTTACTGCCCGCCAATTATTTACAACCAGTTGTATAATTCACAACGTATTACCAAATTAATACTCTAACTGGGTAATTGATACAGTTTATGTCGAAAATGGGATCAAATTACTGATGTTTCTTTTTAAATTATTGATAGGTATGTATCTTGCACGTTATTCTCATTTCCCATCATCTTGTCGTTTGAACTTACGGGTTTTTATGAAAGGAAAAGATACCTACTCGTTCTCCATTGAGTTCAAGCCACGGCACGAGTGAATTTTTGAAGATGAATTTATCCTCTAAAATATTTTTAATAAAACTGCCGAGAGCAATAGGGAGTTTGTCAGTACATTGCTTAAATCTTATTAAGCTAAGTATTATTTATATTGTCGATTTAGTACATAAACCTACACAGGAAGTCTCAACCAGCCAAGTTAAGAAATAGCCTGCTTTGATCGACCACACTCCGTAGGTAATTAATGCCCTTAGAAAAGTAATACGTTTTCAATCGAAAAGGAAACTGTTTGTTTTGATTGTGTAAAGGAGACAGCCAAAGGAGGTATATCGTTATCCGAACTGAAGTTTCACAACACAGGTCTCATTTGAACAGTGAAAAACACATTTAGCCTTATTAATAAACGTGGAGTAAGGTCTGAGTAATTTTACCACTATTTGTTTCTGTCTGTCAACTTTGAAAGTTCTGGTCACGGAAAAAGACATAGCATGTTCTCACTACTCCGACCGTTACGTTTATTAATAAGGAAACGAAATTATTTAGTCTTAATCAATTATACACGTATAAAACTTGTTGTTTGATTAGAAAAATACTAAACAAAAACATTCATATCGATATTCAGTTTAATACCAAAAACTCGATAACCAGGTACTTATCTATCGAACATAGGCACAACACTAAAACTCCACATCTTGTTTTAACAAAGCCGAGAACTAACTACGGCAAGCGAAATATTACGTATGAAGGGGTGCAAATGTACAATAATTTACCTAATACTGTGAAGAAAGCTAAAGCTATGACAACTTTTAAAAATAAACTAAAAATGTATATTTCAACTTATATACCCGTAAAGTAATAAGTAAGTAATTCAATTAATTTCTACATGTTTAACAATTTTTATTATCTACCCGTTTCTAAATCCGAATCGATGTTTAACTTCTTTTTTGTCGTTTGGCGTTACTACTTATTTCGACCAAATAATCAAACTAAAATAAATATAACATGAATAATTTATTGTTCTAACTGTGTAGGTACATTGGTCTTAGATATGTAGGTACTATATTAGTGCACAAGTTTGTGGTGCGGGGCGATGCCTGAATGGCTGCCGTGTTAGGCAGTCGTAACCGCACTCCCAGGAGGGGCACCTGCCGCCCCCCCTCTTGGGTTACAAATGCAGGCCTCACAGGTGCCGACCCGGCTCCGGCCCTCGTGAGTTATTATTTCCGTGCGTCTCGTGGGATCAATTATGGACCTAAAATTAAAACATAAAACACAAAGTGAGGAGGAGAGAGGAGAAGGAAGGAAGGAAGGAGCAGGACCGAGAAGGTCAAAGAAGAAGATTGTCGGGCTAAACATGCCCGAGCTGAGCGTTGAGAAGGAAAGGGAGATAAGGAGAAGGCACAGCGTTCGGGTCTCTCGAATGTCCGCCAGCAGTCTCGACAGGCTGCAAAGGCTAGACAAAATCAGAGACCGGAGTCTGTCTATAGGAAGGGAGGAGAGCTCCGACACAGATGGAAGTGTCAGATCAGCCAGCAAGGCTGGCAGTGTTGTGTCGTCGGCAAGTGACATCGATTTCTTCGACTGCAACCTTGTCGGAGGAACCGGAGGTGTCGTAGGCAGCCAACCAACACCGGAGGGAAGCTGCAGCACGTCCAAGCGTCCCCATGAGGACGTTGAGAGTGACGAGGAGTGGGGCGGCGCCGCCAAGACGCCCGCTAATAAGAAGAGTGCCGGCCGCGGACGAGGACGTCCCCCCACTACTGGGGAATACGTCGGTCTCGCCGCGGCCAAGGAGAAACTCCTAGCGGTGGAAAGGCAGCAGATGCGCTTGGAGGCTGACAAAGAGATTGCCGCCTCAGCCTCTGCCGCCAGAGAACTTAGGTCAAAATACCCGACCAGGGCGGAGCGCCAAACAAACGGCGCTAAGGTCGCATCCGACCAGTCTACCGCTGGTCTCGGCCTTAGGATGGAGAGCGACGTCCGTGCCATACTGGACGTTGCCAAGAAAAGCGGAAACCTCTCCGGGCGGTTTCAGGCGGTCCTCAAGGACGCGGCTGCCAGCCTGAAAGAGGTCGTGGGCGAGCTCAGCCTTAGGACCGTGTCGGAGGAAAACGCGGTCCTGAGAGCTGAGAACGCCCGAATGCGGCAACAGGTGGCGGACCTCCAAAAGGAGATGGTTTCCTTTAGAGAGGAAATGGCCAGGGGGCGCTCATCGGGCGCCAAGGGACAAACTTCCGCCACTCAGCTGGAGGGTCCATCGGCGTTCGAGGACCTACGCCGGTCTCTAATGATCAGCGTAGGGACTATGATGAAAGCCCACCTGGCCAATATTGAGGAGAGGCTCCTACCCGCCCCACGCTTGCGGCCACCGCTCGCTGCGGACAGGGCTAGAGATGCAGCGGACGAAATGGAGGTATCTCCAGTAGTCCCAGAGGTGCTCCCCCCTTCCAACAAGGGGAAAGGAAAGGGGAAGAAGAGCAAGGGCTCTACCCCACAATCAGCGACCTTCGCTGCCGCTGTCGCCGGGCCCTCAACCTCGAGGACAGACCCTGTCCCACCGGCCCCCGCCGTAGCCGGGCCGTCGACAGCACCCGCTCCATCCAGAGAGTGGGTGCGAGTTGGCGGAAATGGCAAGCGGGAGGCCAAACAGAAGGAGCCCACCAACCAGGGCGACAAAAAGAAGAGGCCGCGGAAACCCCGGCTGAGAGCCCCTAAGACGGCTGCTATCGTGGTGACGATACAGCCCGAGGCGGAAGCGAGGACGGACTACACCAAGGTACTGACCGCCGCCAAAACCCAGGTGGACTGGAGGGGTATGGGAATAGAGTCCCTCAGGGTGCGCCACGCCGCGACTGGCGCCCGAGTGATAGAGGTGTCCGGGGAAGGGAACACCGCGAAAGCGGACTCTCTCGCCGCCAAGCTGACGGAGCTGATGGGACCCGACGTCCGCGTCCAGCGCCCGACTCCCACCGCTGAGCTCCGGATCTCAGGACTTGACGAGTCCGTCACAGTCCGGGAGCTAGTGGTGGCGCTGGCCACGGCCGGATCCTGTGAGGTGGACGCCATCAAGGCCAGCGAGATCCGCTACGGCCCCAGTGGCATGGGCGCAGCGTGGGTTCGCTGCCCTATAGGCGCGGCGAAGAAGGTGGCGGAAAGCAACCGCCTCCTTGTCGGCTGGGTTGCGGCAAGAGTACAATTGCTGCAATCCAGAGCGAGGCGGTGCTTCCGCTGCCTCCAGGAGGGACACGTGCGGACGAAGTGCACGGCAGAAGTCGACCGCAGCGACTACTGCTACAGGTGCGCAAAGCCTGGGCACAAGGCAAGCGGTTGCACGGCGACCCCACACTGCTCTGTGTGCGAGGCTGCCAAGCTACCAGCAAGCCATCAGATGGGGAAGGCCTGCCAAGCCCAGGCCCCTAAGGGCCCCAAAAATAAGAAGAGGAAGGCTGTAGCAGCCGGCACAACACCGCCGGCTCCAGCCTGTCCTACTGCCTCCGAAGCACCCGTTGCTTCCGGGGAGGCGATGGACAGTGTTGACTCGGGAGTCGTGGGAAGTTAATGTCTCACGACCACCAATTTCTGCAGGTGAACACCAACCACTGCGGAACGGCCATGAACCTGCTGATGCAGGTCATGGCCGAATGGCAGATTGAGGTGGCAGTGCTGGCGGAGCCGCTCTTCATACCCCGAGGCAGCAACTGGCATGCGGACACGGCGACACCACCGGTGGTCGCGATCGTCCCCAGCCAGTTGTGTGTGCCACCCCTCAAGCCTGTCGCCCGCGGCATGGGCTACGTTGCGGTGGAGTGGAGAGGCGTGGTCGTAGTGGGGGCGTACTTTTCGCCAAACTCGCGCGTCTCGGAGTTCAGGGACTTCTTGGTCGAGGTTGGGGCCCTTCTGGACCGCATACAACCTCGGCCGGTCCTTCTCCTGGGGGACCTGAACTCCAAATCGCCAATGTGGGGTATGACATACACCTGCAGCCGGGGAGCCATCCTCGAGAGCTGGCTGGTATCTGCGGGACTCACGGTCCTAAACCAGGGGTCGACCAGCACCTGCGTGCGCTGGAACGGCGAGTCGATCGTGGATATCACGGTCGCCAGCCCTTCCCTCGCACCCAGGGTGCAGGACTGGAGGGTCGTCGAGGAGGTGGAGTCGGGATCTGACCACCGATATATTCGGTTTCAGATCCTACCCACCCAGACCTCGAACCCCCAGTCCACGTCCCCCCGGATGGACCGCCCCAGATGGGCGCTGAAGCGGCTGAACAAGGAGCTGCTGGAGGAAGCCGCGATCGTCGAGGCGTGGGTGCCCGTGCCGGAGGCCATCGACGACGTGGACTCAGAGGCGGAGCGTTTGACGAGGGCAATGACGAGCGTCTGCGACGCGTCGATGCCCCGTGTCAAGCCGCGAGCTCGCTCGCGGCAAGTATACTGGTGGAGCGCGGAGATCGCCTTTCTACGCGCCGCCTGCGTAGCAGCGCGCCGCCAGTACACCAGACACCGGAGGCGTCGACACGGTCGCCCTCAGTCGCTGGAGGAGCTGGAGCCGGTGGAGGCTCAGCTGCACGAGGCGTGGCGGACGGCGAAGAAGTCTCTCCGAGCGGCCATTGGCGCCGCGAAGGATAGAGCCCGAAAGGAGATGCTCGCGTCTTTGAGTCAGGACCCATGGGGGCGCCCCTACCGTATGGCTAGGGGCAAGCTCAGACCGTGGGCCCCGCCCGTGACTCAGACGCTCGAGCCGACCCTCGTAACGGAGATCGTCGCGTCGCTGTTTCCCCATCGTGAGGAACACGCGCCGCCAACGATGGCTCCGCCGCACCCTGCGGCTCCAATGGAGGAGGTGGTGGAGGACCTCGAGGTCACTCCCGCGGAGATGGAAATGGTACTCCGTCGCCTTAGAGCTAAGAGCACCGCCCCTGGGCCTGACGGCATACCGGGTCGCGCGGTCGCTCTAGCCTCGAGGCACTTGGGGGACCATCTCCGGAGGCTCTACTCCGCCTGTTTCGAGCGGGGAGAATTCCCTGCTCGGTGGCGTGAGGGGAGCCTCATACTCTTAAGGAAGGAGGGCAGACCGGAGGATTCGCCGTCGGCTTACCGGCCGATCGTTCTCCTGGATGAGGCGTGTAAGCTGTTCGAGCGCGTCATTGCGGCGCGACTGAACAGCCACCTCACCCGGACTGGGCCGGACCTCTCGGCAAACCAGTTCGGGTTCCGACGAGAACGGTCCACGGTCGGAGCGATCCTCCGCGTCAAGGCCCTGGCCGAGGAGGCGGTGGCTGGGGGGGATGTTATGTTGGCTGTGTCGCTCGACATAGCGAACGCCTTTAACACCCTCCCCTGGTCGTGTGTCCGGGAGGCCCTCCGGTACCATGGCGTGCCGGAATATCTGCGGCGGACTGTGGAGGCGTACCTGTCCAGTCGGACGGTCGCTTTTACTACCCGGTCCGGTCCGCAGACCTGGTCGGTCACCTGCGGGGTACCCCAAGGATCGGTCCTTGGACCGATTCTTTGGAATCTGGGGTACGATTGGGTGCTTCGCGGTACCTTCCTCCGAAACCTGGCCGTCACGTGTTACGCCGACGACACGTTGGTAACGGCCAGAGGGAGGACGTGCCGCGAGGCGGCCATCGTTGCGACGGCAGGGGTCGCTCACGTCGTAAGCCGGATCCGACACCTTGGGCTCGAGGTTGCGCTCAGCAAAACCGAGGCCATGTGCTTCCGCGGACCAAGAGTTCGGCTGCCGCCGGACTACAGCATCACTGTTGGAGGGGTGCCAATCGCTATCGGGTCGAATCTAAAATACCTCGGCCTAGTCCTCGATAGCGGTTGGCGTTTCGACGTACACTTTGGGCTTCTGGCCCCAAGGTTAGTGGGAGCGGCGGGGTCTCTTGCCCGGCTCCTGCCGAATTTGGGAGGCCCAAACGTGTTCACGAGGCGACTCTACATGAGTGTAGTCCGCTCAATGGCGCTTTACGGCGCCCCGGTGTGGGCCGCGAATACCCCTGATGGCGTCATCAGCAGACTCTCGCAGTTGCAGAGGCTGATGGCCATCAGGGTGACGCGGGGATACCGCACCGTAGCGGGCGAGGCCGCATGTGTGCTGGCGGGATCCCCTCCATGGGACCTCGAAGCCAGGACCCTCGCGTCTCTGTACGAGTGGCGCGAGGAGGCGAGAGGTCGGGGCGACCGCCCTGGTCTGCGCCAGGTGGAAGAGCGCCGTGAAGAGCTCCGACAGGAGCTAATTGTGGCCTGGCAAGCGCGTCTCGAGCGTCCGCGCTATGGGACATGGACGGTGGAGGCTATTCGGCCAGTTCTTGGGGAGTGGACGGATAGGGCCCACGGGGCGCTTTCGTTCAGGCTGACCCAGCTTATGACTGGGCACGGCTGCTTCGGCCATTTCTTGGGCCGAATCCAAAGGGAGAGTGACGAGCGGTGCCACCACTGCTCCAGCATTTGTGACACCGCCCGTCACACACTTGAGGAGTGCCCTGCCTGGGACGAGCCCCGGCAGGAGTTGGCGTTAGCCATAGGTAGCGACTTGTCGCTCCCAAGTGTTGTCGCCGCCATGCTCGGCGGAGACGACCAATGGCAGGCGGTGCGTCACTTTGCGGAACATGTGATGTCCGCGAAGGAAGACGCTGAGAGGGCTAGGGAGTTGCTTCGTGACACCCAGCGCCCCAGGCGCACGCGCAGGCGGGTGCGCGATGATAATCGCCCACCCTAACTGGCTATTGGCGGTTGACTCGGGGGGGTCAGCCGCCAAACTATGAGCCCGAGGTGGCGGCGGCGTGTCCACGCCGCCCCTCGAGAGGGTTTTCCTCTTAGTGAGGATTTGGCGCAGAGGCCGGCCGCGGCCAACCGCTGTGGGGCAGATGGTAGTCTGCGGGAGTGTTCCCCATCTGTCCCCACACTTAGCGGAGCGTACGGACACCGTGGGTTTTTAGTGGGTATACCCCGGCCACCCCCACCTCGGCCGGGGGGACCCCCACTCACCGGGCCGCTCTCCCCCGAGAGCGGCTTGATGGTCTTAATCAGATTTTCCCACGTAAAAAAAAAAAAAAAAAAAAAAAAAAAAAGTCTACTCGTTTCGAGCATACAATAGTAATATCATAATACTTAAGTTAAATCTAAGTAATTGTATCTACCAGCTTAATGTAATCTGCATGTAGTTTTGTGATCTTTCGACTTGATTGATGTTTTGTAAGTACCTACTTGTTACGAACTACCTACAATTATGTTCGTGTACGTACGACGTAACTTAGTTTAATTTTATATCCACTTGTTTCTCATTTTAAGTGAACTATGAATAAGTTCTTGAGAAATAAAGTTTCTTTAACCTGAATAAGGCTAATTAAGTTTAAATAAAGATGTATCTTCTGTTTTCGCGATAGTCTATTGAGATTAAAGACATTTTTCGTTTTTAATCCCGTGGTGTTTATTTCTTTTTGCATTGTTACACGGTCAACGATCACTGTAACTTCAGACTGTAACTTGTAAATTTCTCCTTCACTTGATAAGTTTCACTGTACTTTTTTTTACATACCTACATACATTACAATTACATATTATTATTAAACATTAGAATGACAAATCACATCTCAGTCAATCCTGAAGAAGGGACCTGCAAAAGGTTTCGAAACGTTGAGCGTTGAAACAATGCTAAAAGTAATAAACACCACGCGATTCAAACCGAAAAATATCTTTAATTTCAAGTTTAAACAATATCTTCACTTTTCGCGATGTTGGATTTAAATGAAAGTCATTTTCCGGTTTTAGTCGTGTTTTTATTATCTTAAGCATTATTTGCCTAATGTAGAATTATCCCATTTATCTGCCCATGGATGTCGTAAAAGGCGACTAAGGAATCTGGAGAAGAAAATCAAACCTTTAGTTCTCCCCGCGCGGTGGTGAGTAAACCTACTTGGTCCAAAGCAGGGTTGTTGTCAAACAGGTGTCCGGCAGTAAAAATATATTTGCAGTAAGTATGGTTAATAAAGACTTACCTACCTACTTACCTACCGACTTACCTGCCGACCCCATATAATTTGGGGTATCGCCTTTTACGACCCCCACAAGAAGAGATAGAGTAGTCCTATTCTATGGGTTTAATAACTACACGGCATGAACATTATAAAACCCAATAAAAATAATAAGCAACAATGTAAATGAATATCAGGTAACTGGCTAGTTTCTAAGACATCAATAATAATTATAAATACATACATAGACTGCCAAAAAACATTACCCTTCCTTTTGGCTTCGCCGTAGTCGGGTAAATAGCTACAGTTATCGCAATGTTGCGTTTGCGAACTACCATCGATATTATTGTAGGTGAATTGGTACTAGTCGAAGTAGAGCGATTGCAATACAGAACTTGTTTGTTCGACTGTTAGGCAAATGAGAAGATGGCGGATACTTGTTACTTATTGCTTGATAAGTACCTGTGTATTATACTTTCGCGCAAAAACTATCTATACTATATGAACATTACTTCTTATAGCCTTATTAATAAACGCGAAGTAAGGTCGGAATAATGTTATCACTTTTTGTTTCTGACAGAAGACAAAGCATGTTATTCCTTCTCCGACCCTACTCCACGTTTATTAATAAAGCTATAATAGCCTTATTAATAAACGTGGAGTAAGGTTGGAGAAGAAACATGCTTTGTCTTTTTCCGTGACAAGAGCTTTCAAAGTTAACAGACAGAGACAAAACGTAGTAAACCTCCTCCAACGTTATTCCACTTTTATTAATAAGGCTATTACTGTTTACCACACTTAGGTAATGGGTACTGCTATTTTGAAAAAACAACGCGAGAACACGGGGAGTATTTAATATAATTTAACAGTCATATTGTCCTACAAATTACGTGGTACGTTATCCCGGTCCTACGCTCAAAAGTAGTAGTACAGATCCTACCTCTGTTATCTACCACAATCGAGAGTTTCGTATAGGAAATTGTTGAGCGTTTTATCAAAATCACAGAAAACTAGTTTGATAGTAATCAATTTGCAAAAATGTACCAGGGATCCTGGACTAAAGGTAGGTACTGCCCGTAAAAGAGTTGGTCTTATCTCCAGATCGTAAACTTTCTTAATAACAATTAGGCACAGAAAACTTCAAAGCATTTGGCTCCCATATTCCTCGATTGCCTCATAAAACTGTTACCGCCTCCTTTCCAATCTGAAACTGTCCATTTCAATTTCATTTACTACAATGGCTTCGACTAATTAAATTTCTTCTAAGACGTGATAAGGTAAATTGAATTCAAGGATGTAGATGTTTAGGTGTTTATTTGAAAAGCAGAATTGAAGATCGATATTGTCTAGGAGTGCGCTAGGAGTTAGGTGCCATCTTATTTATCCGCTCTGTTTGTGCCATGGACCTTATTCTGCTAAATACTTGTAGTTCAATTATGTCAAGAAAGTCTCGCGAAAGTACATTTTCCGTGAATGAACAATTTCATATTTCAGTTTTGTTGGTAGATACATTTTTTCTTAAAATTATTTATGCGTCAGCGCCCCGCGGGATTACTCGCGTAAGTCCCGATCTCGAGGAAATATTGGGATGAAAATGTCTGGTATAAATGAAAATGGTATGTGTTTATTTCAGGTCACCAGCTATTTACATGGGTAGCGAGTTTAATCGCAATCGGTTCAGCGCAGCGGTTTTTGCGTAAAGGAACAACAAACATACCGACATACACTTTCACTTTATGATATTAGTAGGATAGGATATTCCAATTTATGGTTTTGCGAAATTTCACTAAACCTTTAGCGTTGTAATGATCTTTTGCAAAAATACTTATCTGCATAAAATGTCTCGGGAGTTACGCGGGTGCAACCGCGAGACGCAGCTAGTGTTCTATAAGTTTATATACCTACAGCTGTTAGACTTCCAAACTAAATGCATGTTAAAAAAATGGTCACGAAAAATGATACCGAGGCTTGGTTGAGACAATTTAACTGTAAGTTATCAGTAGAATAAGTCCCCAGGTCATCGGCCAGACGTCCGCCCTAGTGTCCTATTTTGAAATTATGTAATGCTTTTCAAAGCTGAGCTTTAACTGGTTTTGCGAATTGTTCGATAAATAGGTACAATAATACTTATCAGAGACAAAGAATTTGAATGCTTGTTCAACTTTATTTTTATTTTCATAAGTTACTTTTGAAAATTTATTTATTTATTTTATTTGGATTAGGAAAACATACAGTGAAATATAGCTAAGTAACAAACACAGCTAAACGCTGTTTTCGCATTTAAAAATGTCTATTAGCTTTGTTAAATTTACCAAGTTTAACATGTTGACAGTCCAACGCTCTGCCCTCATACTGCCCTCATAGGGTCCCATGCAGTGGGACAAATAAATAATAAAAAACATGGGGACATGGTAAATATAAATAAAAAAAATTACGCCTTATCGCTTGCGTATCAGTCAGGACTTGCAATGTATTTTAACGCTTGTGGAAATGCAAGATGGAATCTACTTTACCAGTAACCAAACCAGTCTATCGTGCGTTGTGTTTTTGCAGAAGTATTGTTTCTTTAAAATATTACCAGTAACCAGTTGGTGAATTCTCTCAAGTGAAACCTATCGTCTCCCTCTTTCCAGATACTTCGTCTCAACCGTCCTGCAGTTCCAAATCCACCGAGCTCTCTGCGAGAGGACCGGCCAGTACATATCGGGGGATGTACACCGACCGCTGCACAAGTGCGACATCTACCGGCAACCCGAGGCCGGAAGGATTTTGACGTGAGTTTTACTTGCTTTTATTTTAGGGTTCTATACCCCAAAGGGTCAAAATGGGATCCTATCTGAGACTTCGCTGTCTGTCCGTCTTAAGGATTTTGACGTGAGTTTGAGTGGCTTTTTAAGGTTCCGTACCCAAAGGGTCAAAATGGGACCCTATTACTGAGACTTCGCTGTCTGTCCGTCTGTCACCAGGCTGTATCTCATGAAACGTAATAGCTAGACGGTTGAAATTTTCACAGAAGATGTGTATCTGTGGCCGCTATTACGACAAATACTAAAAACAAACAAACTGTGACACGAAGTTTTAAAGTTGACAGACAACCGTCACATAAACTTAGTCACCGTTTATAAGTAAGGAGGTTAGTAGCCAGTAATTCATAATAAAAAATTACATGAATGATACCTTCCGTGGGTCTAAATCTAAAACTAAAAATAGATAAAGCTAATTTGTAACTTCACAGTAAGGTGCTAAAATTTAAATAGAACAATAAACTTTAACAACCACAAGAACCTTGATATCTAACACACAAAAGGCCTAATATCATTGAAAGCTATTTAGAAAAAATCAATTTCAAAAATCACCGTAATCGACCTTGCTTTCGCGGTTAAGAGGAGTATATACGCCAACGACCTTGAAACTGAAAATCCCTGTCGGGCTCATCGAAAATTGTTGATTATTTCATGACGGAATGTCGTAGAACTTTTTTTTGTGCACAGATTGTAGGTGACATTGTTTCCTACATTTTGGTGTAGTTTTAAGACAAGAACCTCCTATTGGTGCAAAGCCTATCCAAATTTTAGACAAAAAATGTCTGATTTGGCTAAAATGTCGATAGGCTTCAATACGTTTCGACATATTTGTATGGAAACTGCACTAAAATATCGGAAACAATGTTGCCTACAATCTGTACACAAAAAAAGTTCTACGACATTCCGTCGTGTTTTGAAATGTTTTAAAATGTTTTGATTAATTGAATTAAGCTTTGCAAGGCTTGTACCTAATTAGCCAGTGTGAAGTATACTATTTGCATCAAGTTAATTGATAAAATTTTTAAAACGATTTCAATAAAGGAGGTTCTCAATTTGTCTCGTATATTGGTTTGTTTGTATGACTTGAAGACTTGTAAAACTTTCATCAAAAAATGTTGATTATTTCCTAACGGAATGTTAATGTGTTAATTAATTTATGTATGAATTCTAGAAGACATTGTTTCTTACATTTTAGTGCAATTTCCAGACAAATATGTCGAAAGGCATTGAAGACTATCCACATTTTATCTAAAACAGTCATTTTTTGTCTAAAATGTGGAAAGGCTTTGAAACAATAACAAGTATTTGTCTTGAAACTACACCAAAATGTAGGAAACAATGTCACCTACAATCCAATTCACAAATTCCAAATTCAAAAACATTCCATCACAAAATAATCAATTATTTTCGATGAACCCGACAAGGATTTTGGGTTTAGCTCATATTTATGTTTATGATAAAAAGTCATGCAAAGAGGTATCCATACGTACTACTAAAAATAATAAAGAGGAAAAATTTATTTGTTTGTTTGTAAAAAATAGGCTCCGAAACTACTAGATTGATTTTAAAAGTTCTTTTACCAATTGAAAACTATATTATCGAGGAAAAACATAGGGCTACTTTTGATCCATATATTCCCACGAAATCGGGACTTACGCGGGTTAAACCGCAAGACGCAGCTAGTAAAAAATAAACCTCTTAATACAACTTTTTATAATAAACACAATAATTACCTATTCACCCAATATGCATAATCCATATAAAATAACAGATCAATTGGTACATTTTCTACATATTTATGCACTTTGGCCAGGAAACGTGTCACCTTGATCTAACCGGTCAAGGTTGGCTGGCACTAGTAGACCTCTTGATTGATGATTGTAATCTTGTAATCTAACGAAGTATGCGAAATTAGATTGCTTTTCTACTAAGTATTGTTACTTACGTACTGATTGTAAGCGTTTGGAAACTAGTCGTTAGTAGTGTTCATAGTTTTTTAGGGTTCCGTACCAAGGATAAAAACGGAACCCTTTTACTAAGTCTCCACGTCTGTCTGTAAGCGTAGGACACTAGGCTAGAGATGTCCGGTCCTTACCAGGATTTATAGGTCACTTGGTAGGCTTATCGATGTATGGAAGTGAGCGTGCGAAAACAGCTCCGGGACCACACTGGAGATGTGGTAGGTGGCTTCTTTAGGGGCCTCAGCGAGGTTGTCGTTAGCTCCTTTCTAAGGTGCGAGTGATGAGGGGCTTTATTGCTCCGGTACCAGTCTGGACAATCTGGTAGTGTCACTTTGGCACGTGGTAGCTCTCCTTTACAGAGAACAGAAAATTAGCGTTTGGGGACATGGTTTGTCTATAAACTGATCCCGGACGGCCCTCTTGGGAGTAGCTTGATGGTACAGTGCACCCCGCCTGGAACGCCTTGAGGCTGTCAAGTGGGGACGATATAACAATATATTGTTAGCTTGGTTGTAACAGGGGTTGTCCGGCTGTATGTCTGTCATTGCTGCTTATGAACCGCTGCTGCTGGACAGTTGAAAATTTTACAGATGATGTATTTCAGTTGCCGCTCTATAACAACAATAGGTACCTACTAAAACAGAATAAAATAAATATTTTAGAGGAGCTCCTTCCTATATTTAATATAGCTGCGTCCCGCGGTTTCACCCGCGTAAGCCCCGATCCCGTGAGAATATCCGGATTAAAAGCCTATGTTACTTAGGGTGAATGTAGCTTTCAAATGGTGAAAGACTTTTTTAAATCGGTCAGGTAGTTTTTGTGTTTATTCATTACAAACATACAGACACACACACTAACACAAATACAAATCTTTCCTCTTTATAAATATTAGTGTAGAAAGGCTCGTAAATTTTGCAGCAGACTAAATTTTAATTTGAAACTGCAACCAAAGATTTTATCGTTAGTCGTTTTTCCGCAGTCATGTAAAGCTTTCTTAGCGGAAATGGAACCTTGAACCTTCTGCGTCGCAGACGGGTTAACCCATCACGCCTCGCCACAGGGGTCGTATTTTGATTTAATTGCAAAAACAAATCAGCCAATTGAAAAACACCAACTAATTCCATTTACAAATTCAAACGAACCACGTAATTCGATCTTCAAAATGCATTCCAAATTCAATAACATTCAATTTACTCTGGCACTAATTAGAAAACTTTGCTCTTCTAAATTGGACTCTTAAGTTCAAGCGGTTAGAGTTGGTTTTCCATTAGTTTTTAGAATGTAAAAATAATGTATATTGGTGACAATTGAGACCGTCTGCGATGACGGAAATGACCACTTGCATTCGATGCGGGTGTGCGTTTATTTTGTGTATCGGTTGTCAAAGACTTTATAGTACTAAATAGATAAGACCGCGAAACCTATCTTGTGACCCCATATGGTTTCTTCACTCTTGTGGTTTCTTCTCATCGGAGGGCGCGTTCTAAAACCACACATGACATTTTATAATGATCATATTTTCATTCACTCTGCTTATAATGCAATTTTTACGGAAATAAAAATAAACATATATTTTTGAAGTTGAAAATTTTAAGTTTTCTTGAATCATGGACGCCGATTTAAAGTCAAAGTGAAATATATTTATTCATTAAGTTTCGGAACGCGCCATCCGACGGGAAGAAACCACAAGAAACTCATGGGCTTTTTTTAAATCAACTTAATAATCATTTTATTTTTTAGTAAGTATTTGTTTTTAAGAACATTTCGTGCAGGTTATCTAATAATAAAAGCGCAGCGTTGGACGTCCACCAACGAGATGGACGGACGACTTAGTTAAGGCCGCGGGTTCACGATGGATGCAGGCCACTTATGACCGAAGCATCTGGAAATCTATGAGGGAGGCTTATGTCCAGCAGTGGACTTCTTACAGCTGAAATGATGATGATGATGATCTAATAATTACCTTCCATTCTAGAGTTGGAAGTTTAATCTTTTCGTCGGTTATTGATAGTTTCCCTTATTAGGAATCTCAGTATTCGAGTCATAAATCTTACATATCCGCCCGCAATATTATTTAGATAAAATATATACTTCGTTTTTAGGGTTCCGTACCTAACGGGTAAAAACGGGACACTATTACTGAGACTCGCGCTGTATGTCTGTCTGTCCGTCTGTTACCAGGCTGTATCTAATGAACCGTGTCAGTAGATAGTGGAGATTTTCCCAAGATGATGCATTTCTGTTTGCCTATAACAACCTATAACAACAAAAACAAATGATTATAAGGGGGGCGGGTTTTTGAAGTTAGGCAACGTAAGCGCGATTTTTTTAAACATTTTAGACAACATTTTTAGGAATAAAGCGATTCGTAATTTAGCGATTTCGCTTCCTAAATCTAAAGCTTGTACCTACTGATGAAAGGCAAAGGCGTTTAGACATAAACTATTTACTTTGCTCGTAGACAAAACATAGGTACTATTCAGTAAAAAAAACCTATCAGACCGATTCCCTGTGTAGTTGGGTGTATATAATAATGTAATTTGCGCAGTATGTAATTTATGATATTTTATGAATCAATTAATTTGACTTACTACAAAGGTATTTTTTCACCCGCGTAAGTCCCGATCTCGTGGAAATATCGGTATTAAAAGTAGCCTATGGTACTCAGGGTGAATGTAGCTTTCTAATGGTAAAATAATTTTTGAAATAGGTCTAGTAGTTTTTCAGTTTATTTATTACAAACATACAGACACACATACACACAAAAATACAAATCTTTCCTCTTTATATTATTAGTGTAGATGTAGATCGTGGAGATGTAGATATACTTAAATAAAAATATATTGTATGCTTCTATGGCAGGACTTAGTGAGTCACCTACATATTTTATTTATGTAACATCTTTGTACCTTAGTCCACAATAAATACTTTTGATTTTTGAATACTGAGACGATGTTGAGACGTTTGAGTTATAGAATACCTACGTGCTCAGGTATGTATAGAACTTTTGACCAGCACTTAATTTCAATAATATACATATTTTTAGTTTTAAACGAAGTATTACTAAGTCTGTCGAGAATCTAGACTAGAATAGTTTTGAGTCGTGACTATTTAGGGTTCCTAATTACCATTGTACTAGCTATAGGAAGCTGGATGTGGGTCAGGTCTTGCGACACTGGTCTACTGTGTGGATTGTGCCTAAAATGTTACTGTTATTTTATAATATTATCCTTAAAATAGCGCCCGCGGTTATATCTGCGTAAGGCCCTTTTCGAACATCAAAAAGATACAGTTTAAGAATTAAGAGGCTCCCATACATGAATCATGTTTGTTGTATGGGAGCCACCTTTAAATATATTTTTTGTTGTTGTTATAGCGGCTACGGAAATACATTATCTGTGAAAATTACAATTGTCTAGTTATCAAGGTTCATGAGATACAGCCTGGTGACATACGGACAGATAGCCTGGTCCTGGAGAAAGGTCGCCTGATAGTGATCCATTTCAAACTCGACTCTGACAGACGAGCTTCACCAGTTCCAAAATCAAACCTTGCTATTATAAAATGAGTTTTAAGGCACGACCTGGTTTAAGCCATGATTTAGGCATACTAAATTATGGTTTAAACCAGGTCTGGCACTTAAAACTCATTTTATAATACCATGGATACTCTTTGGAAAACACACCTTTAAAAAAGATAGATCAAAATTCGAACGTCGTTGTTAGAATGCCCACCATCTTAATCTTAGCAGTTCAGTATTCGGCCTGTGTAAAAGCCGTCCAAACTAAAGCGCCATTTTAACGATCGCAGAAGTTTAGCCAGCGATCCCATGGAGTCTGGACATTATGTAATAGATTCACATTCCGATGTTTATCGCTATTTACTGTGAATGCATCTTAAGGGCCCATATAACCCCAATTGCGTGACAGGGATAGCGCTAGCGAATTTCAGATGTGTTAATGAAGGACGTAAGATGCTAGTACGTGAAATTTTAGAGCGTAATATCAAACAATTGGTAATTACACGATAATAAAACATTAATTTTTAATTTCAAATCATCAAAGCCCTGGATTGAACTAAGATCAGTTCATCTACAAAGTTTTATTAGTATAAGTTAAATATAGACTGACAAAAACTATTTATTTGTAAAATTTAGAGGGAAGTTAGGGATTTTTTTCTATCGAGAAAATTTTCAGGAATCGTGTTTTCACGTCATAACAGACTTAGTACCTAAGTATCCTCGACTTTAATAAATATGGTTTCAAAAACTTTCGTTTCTAATAACTTTTGTAGTAATTCATCCTAGAAACATCAGTTCTGACCTACTACGAGGCCTTAATGTAACATAATATACTTACGACCGAATACAGAAACGTAACTCAAAATTTGAGTTCTACTTAAACAACTAAGCACCTCAAATTCAAAAATTCTCATAGGTACTATTTTTAAATTTAGAAGCTGCTCAATTATTTAAGTACGTCTTAAATTTTAAGTGGCGTTTTAGTATTCGGCTTTTTATACATAAAACTGCTTAACGTGCTTGCCGAAGCAGGAGGAGCTCGAGAAAATGTTTTTGCCACTTTATCGTTTTTTTTAAGTGAACAGTTTTTTTTTATTTTCTTTGTTAAAAGAAAATAAGATAAATAAGAACACGGGCATCGAAAAATGAAGGTATGAAAAATATGTTTTCTTTTTGTACGGCGCGGGCGACTCACAAATAAGTAGCTTTCTTATAGGGGAAAGTCTACGAGTAGGGTAGGTTTTACGGCATAAACATATTTTCTCTAATCTCTTTATCCAGGGAGGAAATAGTCGACTACGTTTGTATAGAGAAAGAGTAGGTAGACTTATTCCTCGTAATCTATCTTCTTCTACATAAAAATGAAACCCGTTTTCCGTTGTCACGACATAGCATGAAAAGGGCTTGACCGATTTGGCTGTTTTTTTTTTTGTAGTTTTCTAATACTCTGTACAAGGTTCTTACGGAAAAAAATATTAGGAAAATCTCTCAGAAAATTTACGCTAAGGCGGTACGAAGTTCGCCGGGTCAGCTAGTAATTTAGAAATCGATATACCTCTATTTAAATAATAGCACAAAATTAGCACATGCTCTCTGCCGTAAGACTATTCACTATACAGTACAGTAGGTCTAGTCTCGTTGAAACCTGGCCTAGTATAGGCTATTTGGTACAGTGGGATTACCTAACAAAACGTGTAACCTTTCTGCCTTCCTCGTTAGCGTTCCGGCAGGCTGTGGTCAGAACTGGATCAACTTTGATACGACTACACTGTGGAGCTACACTTCGATCGTCTTTTGTTTTTGTTTTTTGTCTTTTGTTGTTGAGTCCCCCCTCGCGACCAAGATCATTGTAACATGGTTGAAACGTCGGGGTTAGAAAATATAAAAATATTTATCACGCGATTAAGACCCGGTTATTTAACCGGGTCTTAATCGCGTGATAAATATTTATGAGTTTCACTCGTGTTAGTTTAAAAAGTTTATTGACTACTCTTTACGTTACCTCTTTATAATATTAGTACAGAAGATAGATAGATAGATATAAATAAATAAATAAATAATGCACGACGTTACACACAGCGCAATCTAGCCCCAAACTAAGCACTAGGCTTGTACTATGGGTACTAGGCAACGGATATACTACATATTATACCTTTTTTTTTTTTTTGTAAATACATACATATGATACATAGAAAACACTGAATATCCCATGTCTTCGGACCGTGGTGAGTCCTAGGACATGTTGGTTTCCTCACGATGTTTTTCCTTTACCGTAAGAGCGATGTTATTAGCGCACATACCTTTTTCTTAAAGAAAAAGACATTGGTGCGCGGTCGGCCTGGATTCGAACCCACGACTCTCGGAATGCAAGCCGAGGTATCTGGGTGAATCAACTCCTAAGGCACTCCTTTTAGAAATAATTTCAGTAACAAACTTGTTAAAAAAAAGTAAGAAATCTTTAGAAATTAAAGCATTACTAGGTGAGTTATTTCAACTATTTTTAGGTTATGTAGGTTGGCGCGACATATAAACAGTTTTTAATGAGATTTTTTAATAAAAACTGATGTGCGGACCATAAAGTTATCCCCTGTGTTACTTATTTTATTGTATTGTATTTTGAAATAAAACAAAGAATTTAGACAAAACAATTAAATAGTCATTTATTTATGCTTAATTACAGACTTTTTGAATAATCAAATACAATGTTTAATAACAATAACATGAAATAAAGGCCATAATAAGTCCACTGCGTTACTTTGCTCATATTTAAATGTCTAACTTTGAGATAAATCTCGATATAGAATAATTAGTCACATAATACTTATTTCCACGTCTTACTTCAATCTTTAAGTATTCAATTAGTAGGTTTCTCATAGTTAAATAATATTTTTAGAATAGGTATTGTAAAAAAAAGTAACACAAATTTAGGGACAAATAGGTAACGCCAGAGAAATATCGGTAACGCCTGAGAACCATTAGGTTTAGTCTTAACAACATGAAGACTTATGTAGATAAAATATGACCTAAGCTAACATTTAATGAGATCAATATATCAAAATAAAATCATCATCATCATCCGAGCGATGTTCCCGGTTGAATCCCTTTCGAGAGCCCGGGGTCCGCTTTCCTACTTTTACGTCTCCACTTCGCACGATCTTCGGCATCCCGTGTAGTGAGGCCGTTTGTCTTCCCAATCTGCCGCCATAGCAAGACATTTGTCTCCCACGTAACTAGCCGGTTTTCGTAGAACGTGGCCGTACCACCGTAAGCTGCATTCTTGCAATTTGTCTGCAATGTCTCGGACATGAAGCCTGCCCCTGATGCGGGAGTTTCTGAAGCGGTCTTTTCGTGTCACTCCACACATCCAGCGCAGCATCTTCATCTCCGTGACATGCAGCTCCTGCTTATGTCGCTCAAGCACTAACCACGCCTCACTACCATACAAAAGGACAGGTCTAATGATGGTTTTATAGACCTGTCCCTTCAGGTTAACTGGCATTTTGGGGTCACAGATTACACCAGTTACCTCTCGCCGCTTAGCCCAAGCTGCCGAAATGCTGGACTTGACGTCGCAATCGATGTCGCCGGACTCGTGAAGCAGAGATCCCAAGGTACTTAAACTGGTCTGTCCACTCGACCATGTGATCGTCTACGCAGACAGGTGTGGGATCTGTGATATTGCTACCCAAGTATTCGGTCTTCGCTACGTTGAGTTGCAAACCGCCGTTCTCAAGCGACTCTTTCCACGCATTTAAACGCCTTCCAAGCCGTCCCTTATCAGAGTCCGCTAGCGCAATATCATCAGCATACATGAGCATCCACAGGGGCTCCTCGTGTGCATCTCGGATGATTACGGACACTGCATCCAGTATTACGCTAAACAGGAACAGACTTAGGACGGATCCTTGGTGGACACCGACTGTAATGGGGAAAGATTTAGTGTCACCAACAGGAGTTCGCACCACAGAATCGTAATTTCGGTACATGTCTGATGGTTTCAATATAAGTTTCTGGCACCCCTTTGGACCGCACCGCCCACCAGATCATCACGCGAGGAACACAGTCAAAGGCCTTCTGCAAGTCCAGGAACAGAAACTGCAGAGTCGTATTCTTCGTTCTGTATTTCTCCATAACGATCCTTAGGGCGAAAACAGGGTCCATTTTACGATGACCGGGGCGGAAACCATACTGGCCATCCGAGACAGTGCACTCCAGCCGGATCCGAGAGTCAACTATACGCTCGTAGAGCTTCATGGTGTGGGACATGACCTTTATACCACGATAACTTCCACACTTCTGCACAGAGCCCTTGCCCTTGAACACTAGAGTAATAACACTCAGTCTCTATTGGGCAGGGATCCTGCCGGTCTCCAGTATGCGGTTAAAAAGGTTGGTTAAGATGCCCACACCACGAGAGCCCAAAGCCTCCATACTTCGATGGGGACTCCATCGGCGCCGACAGCTTTCCGATTTTTCGTGCAGCGAAGAGCCTTGCGTACCTTCTCAGGAGTAATCAGTGGCACAAGTCCTTAATTTAGAGGGAGTTCCGGTGGCTGCACCTCTTTATACTGCTTATTTAGCAGCACGTGGAAATAAGAGCGCCATCTCTCCTTCACCGCGAGGTCCTCGCATAGCAGGTTACCATTAGGATATTTTACATAGCGGCACTTGGATGTATCCTGTGCCGCTTTGATCCTAGAACGTCCCAACTTATAAATTCATTCTCTACAACATTTTGGACTCTCACATCGTAAACTTTTGGATTAAGACACATACAGATTCCTCGTATTCCATTCCTATTATTATCACAGAAACGGCTTAAATCTCTAAATTATAGTTTTCCATAGCAGTCTGAAAATATTTGATGAACCTTAGGGTTCCTGTATATCGTGGAGGTGTTGGTGGCGGAGATACATTAATTTCTCGGTAGTGTTTAAATCTAGAGTCCGATATTGGCGAGGCGGGAGGAGTTTCTTTCTTCTTTCTTGTGCTTTTTTTATTTCCTTCAACTGTCGTTTGCGTAATTTCCATATAACATTTGCATTATATTTTTCTTTAGGCGTTTACTAATCTTTTGGTCTTGTGATATCGTTCACGGTGTTTTTTTTTAGCTTCTTCATATTTTTCTGTATTATTTTTTAATCTCTCTCAGTAGCGTTTCTGCTTTTCTGCAGCGCTTAGCGGCAATTTCGGTTGTATTACTCAGACCTGAGACAAATTGAACGATTTGGATCATACAGAAATTGCAGGGTTACGTTTTCTTATACATTCTCTGGTGTTACCGGTAACGCAAAAGAATTTTTATCTGGTGTTACCGGTAACGCATGAGAAAATTTAACTTAAAATGATGATAAATAACAACCAAATAGAAACTGACACAATTTACGATCATGACCTTGAAATCAGATGGCTTGGACAACATTCTAGAGTACTTTAACTCAAAATCTCAAAAAACTTACCACGATTCCCGCCGTAACGCTGTAGAGCAGTAATAAACCCACGCGCACTGGTCAAGAGCTCAAGACGGACTGAGAGGCGGGTAGCACGCGGTCGGCTGCTTCGAGCCACACCGATGAAATATTAGACAAATATCGCTCTTAACGATGTTGCTATGTGTCGCCATGTTATTTTTCATCGTATTTGAATTTGGCGGTAACGCAGTATACGTGCTGTTGTCGTCAATGTTTGGGACAAATATTTAAGAACATATAAATAGTACTAATTATTTTAAATTTAAGAAATATCCCATTGTAAAATAAGCTAATTTCAATCTAAATGTAAAACCTATATGAAAAGACAGTATGTTCTTCAGAATTTTTGAAGAATTTTCATAATTTGTTTTGTCAACTAGGCTTGGGGACACGTATTTTTAGTAGGAAAGCTGCTTTTCATCCACTGCGTTACCACAACATTTCGTAAATCTAGACTAAATTTTGAAGATTATTTAAACTGGCATATGTTAATAAATCATCTGATTATTTGTGTGTATAAAAAAAATAAGAAATTATACTTAAATACAGATTTTATAGGTACTTTGATGTCGAGGACACGAAAGGAGTACTTTAAAAGTTGATTCACCCATCTACCACTAGACCAACACCGCTCTATAGATAGATAGATAGATATAGATAGATAAATAGATATAGATAGATAGATAGATTGTGCTTAGTTCAATGATCGAATTTTGGTATTATTTCGATCGTCGAAATTCGGATCATCAAACGCGGTGGAGCGGAGTACCTGAGGTCCTAGATTCGAATCATGAAGAGTAAAATTTTGGAACTGACTGTCTGATCAAAACACATCCTATACCGCTGATAGTAGAAAGCTGAAATCTGGAGAGTGGGACACAGCTATAAGTAATTTAAGTATTCACATTAAAATGAAAACATGCAGACCGGCCTATGGACTATGGATAAACTAGTGACTTTATAAGGGTAACCCTAAAAACTACCAGTATATAAGTAGATCTATTTTGTCACGTCGTGCTGTAACAAGGAGAGCTGTTAAAATTACACATTTAAGTGACAAATGTCGGACGCAAATGTTGGGTTTCCTAATTGTTGGATGCTTCACAAGACAGTGCGAAGCCAATTACGATCGTGTGATGACATTCATTTTTTTTTCGAGTTTTTGTTCGCCTTTGTCTTGTGAGACTAGGTTTGTTGTTGGCCAGTGCAGTCATTTAGAGGAAAGAATAGCTACTCTTTCCCATACAAACGTAGTCGACTGTTTCCTCGTTGTATTAAATATACCTATTGGATAAAAATATGTTTAATATGTATGGCATAAAACATAATATATTTGCTATGATGTTTTAGTTTCTCCATATTCTAATATCATAAGACGCGTACCTTCCTACTTTATATTCTAATTCAAATACGAAAAAAAACACAGAGGCATTGTCAATGGTCATGGCAGATATAGGTTTTATGGCATGAACATATTTGCTCTAATGTCTTTATCCAGGGAGGAAACAGTCGGCTACGTTTATATAAAGAAACTAGCTGACCCGGCAAACGTTGTTTTGCCTTATAAATTATAGATATTAGCCGATTCTCAGACCCACCGAATACACATATAAAATTTGGTAAAAATCGGTCGCGCCGTTTCGGAGGAGTACGGTAACTAACATTGTGATGGAAATTTTATATATTAGAAGAGAAGAAGAAGAAGATAAAGGTACACTTTACTCTTATAGTAAACGAATGTTAGGCGTTTGAATGGTAAACATAATAAAAGCAACGCGATTGAAACCAAAAAAATTGTTAAATCTAACCTAACCGAAGAAAAGTATAAATGCAACAAACGCGGTATTTTATTTATTATAATCGCTTGATCTCTAGTCTGCACTCTACGGTCACCCAAACAAACAACTTTACATACTGCAATAAGGTTTACTTAATCACGGAAGAGGTTCACTCCATTCAAGATACCATATTGTAGTTTAAAGACCACTGGATTAATCGATGTTTATTTACGACTGTAGCTACTTTTGTGTGCAATCAATATGATTCAAGTTTACGACTAACATTATACTCTGCTGTTTCGCTTACATATCTTATAATTAAATAAATAAATAAATGAACAACATACAGCGCCATCTAGCCCCGTGGTAAGCTACTAAGCTTATGTTACGGTGACTAGACAACGGATATAATCAAGTCAAGCAAACCTTGGGTGCCAACGTTTGCTAGTATCCCCCAGATCCCTTTATCGCCTTTTACGACACCCATGGGGTAACCCTATTCTATGCCGGGGATACACGGTTGTTTTTTATTATTAGGTACTTACCACGAATTACAGGAGAAGATACTTTTTTTTCTAAACTGGAACCTGTTTCCACCTCCCGATATTGTATATTTATTTGGGTTAGGCAACGCCTGGCGAGGTCATTACTTGGATGGGAATGATAATGTGTGTGGCAAAAAAACATTTTTTATTTCCATAAAAGTTGCCGTAGATATGATGTAAACCTTCTAAATGATGACCAGAATAAAAAAAGAAAGAAATAACTTAACAGTGCAACCTACTCATCTGTCATGTTATATTTAACCATCATCCCATTTCTAATTCCAGACGCCTAATGGAACGAGGATCGTCACAACCCTGGGCCCAGATCCTGCAGGAGTCGATCGGTGAAGGTAGACTGAACGGGGAGGCTCTGAGGGAGTACTTCAGACCTCTCGAGGAGTGGCTGCGCAGCGAGAACCTTAGGACTGGAGAGTATCTCGGGTGGAGTTATGATGGCGATTACTGCAAGTTTAGGTGAGATTTATTTAAATACACACAGATTGTCAGATGGACAGTGGAGTCTTATTCTACTGCCGTCTTTCTTCTTCTGGATGAGCGTCCTACAACTTAGGCTATATCATCACGTATTATCAGCTAAAAACGCTCTTCTATCGATAAAACATTTCCATGGTTGACTCGATGTGAAAGGGTTATTCGAAATTCCGGACATCAGGACTTACGCAGGTGAAACTGTGGGGCGCAGTTAGTAGGAAATAATTACCCTATAGAACTGGACTGGTCTCTATTAGAGAGTAGAAGGAGCAAGATCGCCTGATAGTGATCCATTTCGAACTCGTCTCTGACGGACGAGCTTCACCAGTTCCAAAGTCAAACCACGTCAAACTGTTCGGGAAATTACTGACACACCTTTCAAAAAGATGGATCAAAATTCGAATGCCTTTGATAGAATACTCACCAACTAGGTAATCTAAGAATTACCCTTTGGAAACAGAACCCTAAAATGTACAATTTTCTGCGCATCTGATCTGATTCTCTCCTCAAACCCCACCGCTACAACCCTTTCTATTTTGGTTCCAGCATCGAGACAGCTGGTCTGCAAGTCTACGGAGGCTTCTACAATGCAGCAGTCCAGAACTATGACGTCACCAGTTTCCTGACCACCTTGCTCGTTTCCATGGCAACCACAGTCGCTCTGCTTAGGAGATAAGATTTTGCTTGAGATTTTTAGTTGTATCTGTAGGTTTTAGAGTATAATAAGTAGATGCAGGTATTTTTTTGTTGGTTTGAATTTTCTGAAGACAATAAAATTTTAATTTGTAAAATTCTGTAATCATTCCATGGTAGATGGAGATTTATAGGGACTACTCTTTTCTCTATACAGACGTAGTCGACTGTTTCCTTCCTAGATAAAGACATTAGAGCAAATATGTTTATACTATAAAACTTATACCAACCATGAATATGGCTCTACGTTTTTTTTTTCATTTAAAGTAAATCAAAACGTGACCATGCCCCTATGATCTATGTATGTATGTATGTCCTACTTATCAATCAATTTCTATTATGTAAGTTTTTGTAAATAATAATGATTTTTAACATTCATTAGATAATCATTGTAAATTGTGATAACATGACAAATTTTAATATACTTAGTTTTATTAAACTGATATTTTTTTTATTGGAATCCAGCCCAATCACATTCCTCATCCTTAGGATGTTCTCAGTTGCATTCCCCTCGGGAACCCGGGGTCCTCTTAAACACAGCAGGTAAGTCTTATTGACTTAACAAAGATCTGTTTAGAACCAAAAAATGAGTTTAATTTCTAGTAGTATTTCATTTAAACAACATGCCGTAAATTTCTTTTTAATTTTTGTATGTAGCTCAAGGTTATTTTATTTAGAAAATTTATTTTAAAGGATTCACAAATTTTCACTTGCGGCGAGGCTTGAACTCGCGTCTTTGGGTCGGTACCCCAACGTCGTTCCAACTAGACTACGCAAGTCCACGCTGCGTGCCGTGAAAACTTCCAATGCTATATTCTCCTCTGATTGTTTACGATTAAGGCTCGTTAAATTTTTGAATGCTATTTTTCCTTTAAAATAAACATGCCGTACTTAATATTTCTAACAGTGATATAAAGCTCTTAATAAACTCTTATTAATTTCACAATGCGGGTCGATTTTATTAGCCGGAGGGTCAATTTAGACTTAAGTTGGAGTTAAGTAATGTTAATTGAGCGGCATTTCACTGGGTAAGTTATCTATACTATAATATTATAAATGTAAAAGTAACTCTGTCTGTCTGTCTGTTTCGCTTTCACGCCTAAACCGCTGAACCGATATTGATGAATTTTGGTATAGAGATAAATAGGACCTTGGAGAAGGACATAGGCTACTTTTGATCCCGTAAATCCCGCGGGATCGAGACTTACGCGGGAGAAACCGCGGGCGCAGCTAGTTACATATAAGTGCGTTAGTAGGCCGTTAATAGAGCTTTTTAATAAAAAATATGTGTTATAGGTAACTATAGGTATACTCTATAATGTGACCTTAATGGCACCTCGGGTGAATACCCAACTGCAATGCAAAAAGGTTGCGGGTTCGATTCCCGGCGAGAACAAGTATTTAGTTAAGCTCTTAAAAAATAAATATTAGTTGCAGTCTATATACAATTTTATCATGTACTAGCTGCGTCCCGCGGTTTCACCCGCGTAAGTCCCGATCACGTGGGAATATCGGGATCAAAAGTAGCCTATGTTACTCAGGGTGAATGTAGCTTTCTAATGGTGAAAGATTTTTTGAAATCGGTCTAGCGGTTTCGGAGAATACCCCCAATATACATACATACATGTTACCAACGTTACCTCTTTATAATATTAGTATAGATGTGTTTACAAACGTGAAATAAATTTAATTACTATATCCGCTTGTCTGCTTACCATAACAAAAGCTTAGTAGCTTATCACGGGGGCTAGATGGCGCTGTGTGATGTTCAAAGAATAGATTTATTTAATTTTTTCAATCAAGATTTAAGCAAACTGAAATAAGGTTGTCTGTTCATTATTTGAACTTTATTTCATGAAACCTAAAATATAAAATAACAATTCCATAGATAATCTAAAAATAAAAATGACTAATACCTAAGTATAGAATGAAAAAAAAAACTAAAAGAAAAAATCAAAAAAAAAACTTGTGGCACTCGGGGACTGCCGCGGTAAAGCTTTTGCATAGCATAGCATTGCGGAGTGGGGGGTGTTAGGTTTTATTTTCGTTACGGAATTTCTTGATTAGGTCGCCGCGCTCAAAGCCCGCGATAAAAACTATGCAATAGCTTAAAAACACTACATGAATACACAAAATAAAATACATATAAGATATATAATAAGTATTGGTATAATAATAAGTATTAAATAAATAAACAATTAATTAAACCCATTAACGCAATGTAAATATACAGACAGATCGATGTACAGACCTATGTTTACAATGATAGTAAAACTTTGTTTGCAATCAAAACATTTTACAGTAAATATAACAATTTTAATGTCATACGTTGAGGTTTGTGTGGCTATGAAACTAGCGATAGTCTATAGGTAATTGGTACTAATATTATAAAGAGGAAAGATTTGTATTTTTGTGTGTGGGTGTATGTTTGGTATGAATAAACTTAAAAACTACTAGATTAATTTCATAAGAGCCGTATTATCTATATCTATACTAATATTATAAAGAGGAAAGATTTGTATTTTTGTGTGTGTGTGTCTGTATGTTCGTTATGAATAAACTCAAAAACTACTAGACCGATTTCAAAAATCACCATTAGAAAGCTACATTCACCCTGAGTAACATAGGCTACTTTTGATCCCGATATTCCCACGGGATCGGGACTTACGCGGGTGAAACCACGGGACGCACCTAGTCGCTAAATTAAATATAGGCCCAATAGGTAAACAGCGCCGTCTGGAAATAACGTGTCTTTCTGGTGTGACGATTTTTTATTAGACAAATTTAGACATTGCATAATCTATAATGGATCTTTAATCTATGGTTTAATACAATAATCTTAAAACCACTTTTCCAGTAGGTTTTACTATAATTTGTCAAGTCTTCGTATCTCATAGCCCAACATTCTCAAATAAACATCGCATCCCTCGTCAACCGTCTCCCGCTGATAACATTACCAACAAATAACTAAATACCAACCAATTACAGCACTTATTACAACAGAAATAGAGTTCAAAAGGCTTTAACTATCAGATTTAAAACGCGTAGTCGGGGGTGTGGAGTAGTCGCCAATGTGACGCCATCTATAGGTTGGTAAATAAATCGATCTCTTGCTGTCTCATGATGTCCTGGTACTTTTGGTTACGTGTTTTGAATAATTTGGGTACTTAACATCTTGCTTTCGTGGGTTTTCTTTCTCGCTTATGTTAACCTGGTAGATGTGCAGAAATGTTTACCATTATTATGGCAATACCAAGTCTAATTAGGCGTTCAATTAACAGCCTAGCAATCAAATAAATACCTGGGCTTCACTAAAATTACTTGGATGGCTTGAGTAACATTTTACCCGTTTTTACCCAACGGCCAAATTGGCCGAGCATTTGGTGGCCGTTGGGAAAAAAAACCTGACTTTTTATGTTCAATTCTTGGAAGCCCCGTCTTTTTGTTCCCATCTGCCATGAAATTTGCAGATGGTGTCTATTCTAATACAGTACTTGACTTTGTCACTAGATATTTAATAAAACAATGGCAAAGTTTATAGAAACTGAAACAAAAGACGATCGAAGTAGTGTAACGATGAAAAGGCTAGCCTGCTAATTGAACGGCTAATTTAAATATTACTTTCTACATGATTATGGGAATAAGTATTATTTGTTATTTTTAGAGCGTTTCTAAGACCCTACCAACCTATAAATAAGGAGTCATACGACGGACCAACTATTGGATAAACTGTGCCAATATGTGGGTGACAGGTAACAAGGCTTACCTATTCATTTTATAATCAAGTCTTCAAATAAAAAAAATATTATCCAATTTCCCTACAATCACACCCGAACAATAACAAAAAGCAATTTCCCCAAGTTTTAAGCAAATTGGAAAAAGCTTTCCCGAGTAATATTGCTTCCCGCCAATATGACGCCACGGGCACTGTTGTTATTGAATCTAACTTTCCCCCTACACTGTTATGGGTGCCTGGTACTTTTTAATCAATAGAGCTGAGATTTTGGGGAAAACTGAATTTCGTGATTCACCCAAACGAATTCAGAAAGAAACGCCACTTAAAATTTGAGTGGTACTTAAATAATTGAGCAGTTTCTAAATTTAAAATTAGTAATGCGATTTTTTTGAGTTTGAGAGCTGCTTAATTGTTTATGTAGAACTTAAATTTTCAGTAACGTTTCTGTATTCGGCTAGTCTTGTAAGTATACCTACACTGTATCAAAAAGTCAACAGTTTGGTAAGTTTCGTTGCCGAAGATCGTGCGAAGTGGAGACGTAAAAGTAGGAAAGCGGACCCAGGGCTCTCGAGAGAGATGCAACCGGGAACAACGCTCGGATGATGATGATGATTGGTAAGTTTCGTTTCAATAAACTGTCTATACCAACTTACCCCCTTACTTATAAATGATAGCTGCATCCCGCGGTTTCACCCGCGTAAGTCCCGACTCCATGGGAATATCGGGATCAAAAGTTACTCAAGGTGAATGTAGGTTTCTAATGGTGAAAGAACTTTAAAAATCGGTCCAGTAGTTTTTGAGTTTATTCATTGCAAACATACGAAACATACACACGCAAAAATACAAATCTTTCCTCTTTATAATATTAGTGTAGATGTAGATTTCAGTTCGATTGTAACTTTTAAATGCAATTTAAATATTGTTTGCGACTGTCATGACGTTGAAATGAAATTTCTGTTAATTTTAAATACGGGAAAGAGGAATCCAGGGTCAGATAATTGATACTACCATCCTGAGTCCAAAATGTCCATCTCATACAAAAACAAAAACGACAAAGCAAACAAGCTAGTAATTCCCCTAAAAATACAAAGTGCAATTCCCTTACGACCGCGAACGGGGCTGTTTATCTAATCCATCCATCCTGCGATCCCGAGTCCAGTGTCGTCCCGACCGCGTACCGTTGCACTTGTCTCCTCATCTCCTATACGTTTATGCTGTCCTGGTACTTTTTCCGTGTTTTCATTGTGTTCCCGTTGGATTTTTATTGTGAAGTTTTTCTTGTTTTTGGTGCTTTTTCTATAAGGTTAGTTTTTATCTACGTAATAGAAGTTTAGATAGAAAAATGTTTTCGTTTGGGATGAAATTTCAATCAATTTTAAAGACATCAAATTTCAATTATCGGTTTTCTTTTTATCTTCCATTTTTTGCATACGCACTGCACGTTAGAAGAGGATATAATAATGCTGTAGATTTTCTTCTTATGATTAAGTATTTTCACATACTTAGACGTACAAAATATGAATTAGTATCAACCTAACTGACAATATTGTATGCTATTGATATTGACGTTTAACTTCTGTATAATCAGCACTCAACCTAAACGTTGAGTGCTGATTATACAGAAGTTATTTCTTTAGTAGGAGTATCGTATTGAATCTACTTACTATTTTTTTACAAATAGATGAGCGTTTGATCACTATCTCACCTAATGTTAAGTGATGACATGGTCAAAGATGTAACACGTTCAACTAGATGAAGAAAGACGACAGTGGAAAAGAACCGACCTGTCTTCTTGGTGGCTGCACCGGTTAACGTATCGGAAAACGAACGAGTCCGCTTGGCACTACGACTTAGACCGATGTGATTCTACACAACAACAAGCCGCGGCCAAAGCCACCTCCATCATCATCATCATCCGAGCGATGTTCCCGATTGCAACTAACCTAACTAAACTATTTCAATAAGATTGAGAAATATCATAGCCAATGTTTAGTTTTTTCATTATTTGGTTTTTTGTAAAAAAAAAACCCTAGGATTTTCGCAAAAAACCTGTTTATCTAATTAACCTACGTTTAACAGAGGATTGAAAATTGAAGAGTGTATTCTTTATACAATGTATATTCGATAAGAAAGGACTTTTGGGAACTGCCACGGGATCAGGACTTGTGCGGGTAAAACCGCGGGACACGGCTAGTTAAATTATAAGTAGGTAACACACATTGATGATCCTAGCAGCCGAATTCAGGACGTGTGGTATTAATTAATTTAATGATTAAGCCGTGCATAGCACAGCATGACTCGCGGACGTTTTGTATCGTTTTATTACTGGTAAATTAATTTCATTGTTACTGTAGTCTGTGTGAGATGTGGGTACATTGTGTTTTTATTTCTTACTTATGAAGCCTGGATGGATATGCATTGATAAGACATTTAAATAAATTATCTGGATGGTAACGGTACTTGTTAAAAATTATATGCTAGCTTGATAATAATAATCAGTCTCTCAAGTTTTTTTATTTAGTAACTGACAAAGATCACATTTTAGCACGTTTCAGTAGAAAACTAGGATATTCCACGGGCACGGGTGGCTGACTCAGTCTTTCGTTGATTACTCGAGTTTAATCTATACTAATACTAGCTGACCCGGCAAACGTTGTTTTGCCTTATAAATTATAGATAGTAGCCGATTCTCAGACCTACTGAATACGTATACAAAATCTCATAAAAATCGGTCAAGCCGTTTCGGAGGAGTACGGTAACTAACACTGTGACATGGAAATTTTATATATTAGAAGAAGATAATTAAGCTGAACAGTTTTGTTTATTTACTTGAAAAAAATATTTCAGTGTTGGATAGTCCGTCATTGAGGAAAAAACATACAGGAATTTTAAAAACTATAAATTCTTAATCCACTACATATTCCAGCCAACCAACAATGTCCCGGGCACTACAGCGCCAAAATAGTAAAAATGACCTATACATTGCTTTGCGCTGTTTAAAATAAATAATCTTATAATTACACAAAAATAAAATTAAATATATTTTTCGGTTTTAATCTTGTGGTGTGTCAATCCTGAAGAAGGAACCTGTATAAGTCTCGAAACGTTAAACGTTGAAAAAATGCTAAAAGTAATAAACACCACACGATTAAAACCAATTTCAATGCAACATCGAGTAAGCAGAAGAAATATCAATTTTACATAAAAAGACCAATTCTAAGACCAAGATAAACCAAATATTCAACTGACTTCTTACCTTACAAAAAACATCGATCTAACCAATGACAAATCATGACCCTCGTCCTTCAATATTATCACAAAGGTACCAAAACCCACATAATAATCGAGCTGTCAGTCAAAATTGAAATAATCGACAAAGTCTAGCCCCTCTGGAAGTCGATAATACGCGTACAGAAGGGAATTTTACAGAGTAATATAAATCAACGGAAGAGCATAGTTTGGGGACCATTACAGCTAGTAGGTAGGAGTAATATTTGTTGTGACAACGGGCACTGGCAGAACTGTATCTAGTTTAGGGTCTGATTGATCACTGTAGGCCGAACAGGGCTCTATAGTTGGTAAAAGTTTGGTTCAGAGTTCTTAAGCGACTTTTAGAAGTGTTTAGTTTTGATATTGACATATTTTAGGGAACAATTAATGTGCTTTTTTTTGTACAAAATGTTTTTGCTGCAGCTTTCATAGTTTCACTAATTACCGACCAATCCAGAAGAAGGAACCTGTAAAGGTCTCGAAACGTTGAGCGTTGGAACAATGCTAAAAGTAATAAACACCACGTGATTAAAACCGAAAAATGTCTTAAATTTCAATACAACATCGCGAAAACAGAAGAAAAATCTACTAATTACCGAGTTGGAGAAGTATTTGGTTTTAATATTGTCATTATTTAGAGGTCAAAAGTGTTTGTTGTTGTTGAGTCAATGATTATAAAACTTTCGGAGTGTTTTTATTAGGTCAGGTCCTATTTGTCATCTTATTTTGTACAAGCAGATTCCCGCGGTTTCACCCGCGTAAGTCCCGATCCCGTGGGAATATCGGGATCAAAAGTAGCCTATGTTACTCAGGGTGAATGTAGCTTTCTAATGGTGAAAGAATTTTTGAAATCGGTCCAGTAGTTTCGGGGATTCCCCCAATATACATACATACATACATACATACATACATACATACATACATACATACATACATACATACATACATACATACATACATGTTACCAACGTTACCTCTTTATAATATTAGTATAGATAGAGCGTTTCAGGTTTATTATTATTTTATTATTATTATTAGAATACGAGGTACTTTAAGAACGAGTTACTCCGTTAAAAACTCCATTTCTGCATCAATTAACACAATTATTAAACCATAATTAATTAATGCTGATTAATTGCTTCTACATCAACTACTGGATTGCAATCTAAAGAATCTCTGATTAAGACATCACGATCCCAATTACCGATCTGAGCGCGTGAAATTACTCTTATAGCTACCATTTAGATCGTCACTTGGAACATCGTGAAGAAACCACGTTTATTGGCAATTAAAGTTAAATCATCAATCTCAGAAGCAATTCACTATATTGAATCTACAACCAGAGCCTTGGGGGAAATAGAACTAGAGATTTGAAAAAGAATTCGATGAGCTTGATGTTTTACGATTCTGTCTCTCAGTTTAACTTTTTACATGAGATAGGCTAACTTTTGATCTCATCTCACCAGATGGGAAGCGACGATAAGGTCGATGGTCTAATATACCTACTTGAAACACTCGTAGACTTGAAGACTCCAAAGTTGAATAACCAATGGTCTCCAATGCGAACAAGCGTGTCATGTGAATGAACGTGGAATGTGCCTAAAGTAATGCCCTGGATAATTGATTGACTGACTGCATAATATCAACGCAGAATCCAAACCGCCGAGCTGGTTTTAGAGACATGAGATCCATTAAGAAAAGGATTTTCCAAATTTCCACGGGATCTGAATTTATGCGTGTGAAACCGCGCGGGTCGTTACTAGTCTAATATACCGGCTATTATGGGGAGGCAAAACTGAACTGAATATATCTTATCAATATGATAGTATTTCCTACCAATATCTCAATTTGCCATCTAGAAATGAAATCGATCCGTTCTCATGTTCCATTAGTTTCGCATTGCGTGCCGTCAGCGCGAGCGCAAGCGCACCCACATACAGTATGGGAGCATCAATTGCGGGCCGGATGCGTTGATTGTCGTCACTTCTTTATCAATGGAGCCGTCGACCTCTTTTATTGGTTGGACTATTTCGCTCTGTATCGTTATTACTTTAATGTTAAGCTTTTAGTTTTGCAAGATTTAGTCTGCTGGTTTATTCTGTATAGCTGCGTCCTGCGGTTTTACCCGCGTAAGTCCTGATCCCGTGGGAATATCGGGATCAAAAGTAGCCTATGTTACTCAGGGTGAATGTAGCTTTCTAATTGTGAAAGAATTTTTGAAATCAGTACAGTAGTTTTTGAGTTTATTCATTACAAACATACAGACACAAAAATATAAATCTTTCCTTTTTGTAATATTAGTGTAGATATCTGTATAAACATATTAAATTCAAAGCCCTGACTGATTGACTGGCTGACTGAACTATATGTATATCGACGCAGAGCCCAAACCGCTTGACTTAGGGGCATGAAATTTGGAGAGTGTGTTCTTTATCATGTATAGGTATCCACTAAAAAACGATGTTTCGAATGCTGGCTTATTATTGGTAGTTCTTTGATTTGAGACTCCTTTTAGTCATCTCTTTAGTTTTCTACTCAATAATTGTTATCTCATGAGCCTGATGAGTAATGTTACTGCGTATTAATTCAGATATAAGTATTATTCTAAACGCCGTTTATCTTCGTTGTATATTTATACGAATGAAGTAATTATTTGCACACTTCATGTATATATTTTGTATCCCTATTCTTTCTTTATCTATTGAAAATCAATGTCATTTTTCATACACACTTCACAGAACTATACCATTTATAGAACTAATAAAACTATAATTATAATCTAAAACTAAATGATATCTATTAATAATAAAAACAACATATTATAATTGACTTTCCTGACAATATGTATTGCACATGCAGTAGTCAAATTCCATAGTCTAATTTTGGCCTTTAGTTTACATCTTACACACTTGAGGCAATCTTAATTGGTATCTCCACGTCATGGCATAGTGTCCATAGTGTAGGGTGTTACGACATTTTTATCGCACGACAATTAGTCGCGGCCTGTATTCACTCCCCATCCGATGGTTGGAGTTGGTTGACCTCGGCGTTCGCGCCTGGATGTCCAATTACTGCTGAATCTCATAGGATGTAGTGTTTATATATTTTGTAATCGTCTGTTATTTGGGTTAGCTTTATTAATGTTGGTCAAATTTTGATTGCTGTTACAGTTGCATTGTCTTTTGGAATTAGCTTTTGTCTTATCTCTATACTAGATGTGTTCTGCGGTTTCACCCGCGTGTGTCCCGAATCCCGATCCCGTGGGAAATTCAATAATCCTTCTCTTATCTTATGCCTACATCATATAGAGAACACACTATCTAGTTTCAGCACTCTACTATCAGCGGTTATCAATGCTTTGTCCTGCTCCTGACTGACTGATTGATGAAACAACGCAAAGCCTAAAGCGCTGATAGAAGAAAGCTGAAATTTGGAGAGTGGCATCCTATAAAAAGAGAACTTTCCAACAAACGCTGTTAACTGGAGATGTTCCTTTCCATAAATCAAATTTCGATTCCCATACCAATAAAAACAAATAAGTTAAATGAAAACAAATAGGTATCTTGAATTAAAATCAGCTTTATCTTTCTCAGGAAATGTGTACCTGCTAAGAAACGATGTGAATGAGAAAATGATTGGACAGTGTTTGTGAAGTGACAATGGTGAACACACATGTGGTGACAAAGACTCGAATATGGTACTTGATGGTGACGGTGGTGGTCTTGGTGGTGGAGGTGATGGCGCTGAATGGACCCAACGTGTGCATGGTGCAACAAAAGTAAGTCTATATTTAGACGTAGATTCTGTTAATTTCTTTCTTACCTTTTCGTGTAGTGGGTGGCTTACCTAATGTTAACAGTTTTCAGGCCGCCCTAAGGCTTCTTACTTGACCTCTCTCTCTCTCTCTGTAGTCGGCCCCTCATGAATGAGGATCGTGGTGATCACATAGAGGTCCGGACTTGCCCTTGACGATCTCTTTCCATCGGCTTCTGTTCATACTTGTTCTTGTTCTTACTTGACCTAACAACAGAAAATAATTACGTTATAATAACAACTAAATTTTATCGGAGAGCTAGAACGTAGTGACTCGAATGATTTTCTGACCATCGCCTATAGGTACTATTGTACGCAAATATTCGCAAAGCTACTTTTAATTATTTTTCGAACATAATTTTGCAATAATGTCTAAACATATGCATTCCAAAATAGTTTAAAAAATAAGTTCTAATGTAAGCGGAGCATAATGAACGAGCGTAAAATATGCACCATTTGGTGTTTATCATAATTTTATTGTAAACACAAGTCTGTTTTAGACAACGGTGTAAAAAGTTTTATGCCACTTCAAACAGAATGGTTTGATATGGGTTGGCCCGCTTTTCACTTGGAATGGTTTTTGATCAGAAGGGTTAACATTCAGGGAAATATTTGTTGTCAATTCCAGTTTTGGTAGATGACTATGAGCTATAGATAGATAGAAAGATTAATTATTGCAACATCAACATTAAAGAACAATTTAAAGAAAAACATAAGCAACTGATATCTAGGTGGCACAATGATCGGCCTTATCGCTTAAAGCGATCTGTTCTAGGCAACCTTTGGATGGACGAGAAGTGAAGAAGAAAAAAGGTAGGGTGTTAGACATATATAAATAGTAATGGAATACATTACAAACATTTTATTATGCTATGGGCTATGGGTGGGACAAAACCTGTGGACAAAACAGATTAGGCAACCATTAATTATTTTGTAGTACTTTAAGACATAAGTATCGTTAATTTTCGAAACAATGAAGTGATTTGGATAATTCTGGACAATATATACCTGCATATTTGTGTAACTTAAAATTACTTAACATGGTTTTTCCATCGATTTCAGATACAACATAACAAAGAGAGTAAAGTACAGGGCACCGATGTCAGTCCGGACGTACGAGTGGTGTTTCTCCATGCCACCTCGCTGCTCCAAGTGGAGGACGGAGATGAGAGAACTTACCAAACTGGAGGTGAGAGATAAACTACTACTATAATATCTTCTCTTTCTGCCTTTATTAAACTAAGTAACTAGTTTGGCACAACATTTCTTTTTCCTCCACTCCAATCTATTCCCTGTTCATATCTCGCTCACACCCTCTCCCCCATATCCTCCTTAACGCAGTTCCTTCGCCTCTTTCTGGTCTCCCTCTTTTTTGCGAGCTAGTAAAAAAGTATGAACCCAGTATAGAAAGGTTTATTATTAGCGAGAATAATGCTTTTTATATTAGCACATAGAACTGGCTTAATGGAATGAAATCGACACCATCTAAGTGGTGCCCCCTAGATATTATGATCAATCGTTGATTGATCATAATATCTATGATTATGTATGACTGATATCACTGATAAAGTAACTACTAAAAGTACCTCATATAAACAAATATTTCATACCCGTTTGTAATAATAACCTACGCTAACATTTTCAGACGGATGAGCGCATAGCCGAGGTGGCAGTCTGCTGTCCAGGCTACAAAATGAAAGACGTATCATGTGTACCGATATGTCCCAATGGAAGGACTGGTCATCATTGCTCTGAAGGTAAGCAACCGACTTTCTTCTCGAAGAAGGATAGGTGAGCGTCTCGAATCACCACTTGGTTCGTAGCGATATGGTCTACTATAACACGCTGCTTAAGAAAGGGCGATTGGCGCTATGATTTAGATCAGTGGTCGAGTAATAACAAGTCGCTCCAGCTCCTTTAGCACCCACCAGGGTCAAGTCTCGAAAAGCTTAATTCTAAATCCTACAGACGCAAGCAACACGAACCATCATTTAGCCTAAAATTATTTTCAGAGCAATATCCCTTTACCTGCGATTCCAAATTTAAGGGGGCAGTGTTTAAGCACTGTTACACCTATATGAACCACGAAATATTGATGCGATCTAAAATGTTCCTTAATTGAATTCCGTTTCACTACAGGAACATATTGGGGTCTCAAATCACAAGTGAGAATGATTGTGTACTGTTCACTTGCGATTTGACGACCCCAATATTTGTACCTGCCAGGAAATACAAACTCAGTTAATTGATTCATGCATATGATGCTGCTATCGCTAAATTCGCTTATAGAATTAAAAGCTCTTTAATTACATTACCATTTAATTCGGTAAACTTATTTTATTGTGACTCTAACTTAAAACAAATTGTGCAGAATGTCCGCAGAACAAATGGGGTCCAAACTGCGTAAACGATTGCAAACCTTGTGCAGAACATGGTGTATGTTCCCCTATTACTGGAGAATGCTCGTGCCAAGATGGATGGCAAGGTGAGAGGTGGGTTTCCACTAGTATACTACCATTTTAGTAAACATTGCCCCCTAATAGGTGATGGCCAGAGGTTGAATAGTCATACAATGTTTTGCCGCGATATTAAGTTTCAAAGATAAGAGACAGAAACAAAAGGTTGTGCGGGTATTGATTTTTTTTCGCATTGTTTGTTTGCGAGTTAATATTATGTAGTTTTATTATGCTAGCAAATTTATAGTATAGTCAAACTTAAGAATAAGTTTTGTTTGAAAAGTTATAACTAGGCAATTCCCTTGACCTATTACAACAATGTACTTTTTAGAAGTACGAAGTACCGACAAAATTTCAGCTTTGTCTTACTGAAGTTCGATAAATATTTTAAATAATAGCGAGGTGTGCTAACTTTGATAATCGGATTAATACATGTTAATGGAATATTTAAATTTTACATTTGTTTCTGTTCCAGTTGTGAGAACCGCATGACGACAACGACAACAACTTCTGAAGACTTACTAACAAAAGCAACTAAAACCTCTACGCCTGCCACTCCGGCTATCTCACCTTCAACAGCTTTAATAGAAACTACGTTAGTCACTGCCTTAAGTACTTCAACACAAGCAACTCTCAACTTTAACACTCCAATAACAGAGTCTATTTTAAATACGACTCCAATACCAACTACTATATCAAGTACTGTTACTACTTTACCAACAACTGTCAAAGCTGCTCCTACTACCCCAGCTACCTCAATTACTACTTTAACTTCAAGCCCAAAAGCAGTAGTAACTGAAGTATTGAGAAGTACAGAAGGTATTTTACCATCTCAAAAATCACCTGTAGTACATAGGACTAAAATTACAGCAACTACAGAGAAAAAAGAAGATTTTACACCGAGTACAATTAAAACCATAAGTACGGTAACTACTAGTCCAGTTCCAATTACTTTTAAAACTACAGAGCCAACTAAAACAATAGACAAAACTACTAAAATGGCCACAACTGTGTCTATGTACAATAGAACTGAATCACCTCATGAAACAAAAATTACAAAAGATATATTTGTTGAAGTCAAGAGTATACCAATCAGTAAGTTCGAAACTGCTAAACCGCATAAAACAACTTACCTAAACGCAACTGTAATGCCTACTTTCCCAACATACCCACTAACAACGGAAGGAATAAGAGAAACTACAAGAAGACCAGACGCAACGATCAGATATTTTCCAACAACAGTAAAATTCAAACCGAAAGAGATTTGGATACGGCCAGCGCAAAAAGGTGAATCTATCGAAATGAAAACGAACAAAGATATAATACTAAGACATAAGGCTACTAATGCTGCACCAAATACTACTCCGAAAACTATAATTGTGTCCATTATACCAACGTCTGTATCTACGACGTTCAAAAAGATTGCCTTGACTACAGTGTCGATATTTCCACAAACGAATCATCCTACACCATCCCATAGAACACCAGCAGCAGTGACGCAACCTATATCTCCATTAACAACGTCATCTCCAGGCAAATTAACTACAAACCCAACGAAACCAGATAAGAGTTCAAAATCAGAACCACACTTTCACAAAGTCACTAAACCTACTTTCCATTCAAAAGACCTGTCGAAGACAACTATTTCTGCAAATGGAACTAACAGCATGTTAACTGTTAACAATACTCTGACTTCTTTCACAACAGTTGCTCCTTCAACTAACGCCATTAAAACCGCACCTAATATAACAAAAAGCACAGTAAGCACAGTCACAAAATCGATAGAAAGAGTAACGAAACATCCTATTATAAAAATAGTTACAGTCAAACCTAGAGACGTAACAGTTAAAACTGTATCAGGGAAAAACGATGATACTATTCAAGTAATTAAAACTGTAGCTAAAGATGTTAAGAAAACTAACATAACTAAAGCCAATAATGTTAACGCTAAACAAAATATAGTAACAGAGAGTCCTGAAGAAGAGACGTTTCATATTTTGACAGAACCGGAGCATATAACAGCTGTGATGGAAGGAAAAGACAAGGAACGGACATCAATAGACTTGATATCCATCATCAGCCTAGTTGGTGGGATTATGATGGTTGTCATCACCGTCGCGGTGATCATCGTGATGTTAGAGCGGTGCAGGCGGCCGAGGTACGATGAAGTGAGGAAAGTGAATGATATTCATATGCAAGTGATGATTGATAACAATGATGTCCCCCCACCGTATGTTAGAAGCATCTTTCATACTCCTTTGCCAGGTGAGTTCATATTTTTTATAACGACTTGGCTTCGCACGTATGTGTACTTACTTAGGCTTACGCACCAGCATAATATTATGTAAGTGAAGACAGGAAAAAGCAGACCTTAATTTCATCTCGATACTGTGGTGGGTTACAAATAGTTACAATGGATTTGTAAGTGATCAAATCCTGTTTGTTGCAGAATTGTGGATAGCATTTTTTTTAACAAAAATATTATAGGTAGTTGGACTTTGTACATAGCGCAATATAGTCGCAAACTACGCAACAAGGCTTATACTATGGGTTAATTCTAGATAATAACGGTGGGTTATGATTTTAACCGCGATGTATGTTTGTCTATACACTAATACGTCTAAACCACTTTTTCATGATGCAACAAATGAAATATTGTTAGTAAAGTAACCTTCAGATTTACTTTTATATTATTTAGGGAAGATAAACGTTTGACCCAGTTGACGACTATCTCATCAGATGATACCCAAGTGACGAAGTTGTATAAGATGTAGCACGATCATATAAGTCATAGTCTTCATAGTCGGAAGAATAGGCAGACGTATGTAGCGAAACAACTGTATTAAGTGGCTGCACCGGCCTCGGAAAAGGTGCAAAACGTATCCTTATTACTCGACAGCCAAAGGAGGGTGGTTATTTTTCAAAGGAAATAATAATGTATTCTCAACAAACAAAAATCCATAGATTACGAAATAATAACAAGCGCCGAGGAATGTAACTACTAGATAAACTGTGGCAATACTATTATTACAGCAAACTCCGAGCACTGTGTCCCAAAATTTGTTTATATGACAGTTTTATCAATAGATGCATAATTTCAACACATTGCTCATCGGCCCATTAGCTCAGTTGGTTAGAGCGTCGTGCTAATAACGCGAAGGTCGCGGGTTCGATCCCCTCATGGGCCACACTTCTTTTTGCTCTCTGATTTTTTTTGTTTTGTTGGTTTACAGATCCTCCAACTTCAGAAAAATGCCACTATCAACCGATATCTACTTTAGATCGGAATTTGAAACAATTTATGAGGCCTGTCGTGGTACAAACTATTTCACCGATCATGCTTGAGAATTTTCGAGGTAAGATTAGGTTCTCTTAATAATAATATTATTTATTATGTTAATTAAATAACCCATACATTTTTTAATTATTTTTTCAGGAATTTTGGAATGCCATTACGATCATTTACCTCGAAGAAGTTACAATTTTGAAGCTCATCAAAAACATTGTTCGATAGCGCCATCTGTGGACAATATTGATGAACTAACTTGTCTGCGGCCGTGCAGCGTTACGGACTCCACGATTGAAGCGTTGAAGTGTGAAGCTAAGCTGGATATGATTGATCATACGACTTCTGAACCACTTTATGCTGAAATACCATGCTGGAGACCTCCTTCTGAACATGCAATCGAAGTTATTAATCTAAACGGAGAAGCTGTCACTGAATTATGACGTGAAAGCTGCTTCAGTACCAAACAAACTCAGCGACGAAATAGTTTCGAGCGTTTCGAATAGATGGCGTAGCAATCCAGTAAAATTCTTGACTAAATAGTTCGAACAGTATGTAATAGATGTCGCTAAGAAACAGAGATGCGGTTTATGGCAAAGTAGTTAAGCGATTTTACAATAGATGGCGCTTTTTGTAATTAGTGTGTCAAGCCAAAGATTAAGTTTGTGTGAACTCATTAATGTATTGTAATATTTTATTAAATAGTGATTATAAAATAAAATTAATAAGACATAATAACGGACTTTTAATCAATATAAAAGAGATTCAGAGGAATACTGAACCTAGATGTCTAGAACCCTATTAAAGTAGGTATTTGATAGGATTCTAGACATCATTCTCCCTCAAATAGGCCTCAACTAGTTGGCTATAAGCTGTAATTATGTATTCGCCGAATTCAATAGGTAGGTAAATTAAACTATAAACAAAAAATGCATCATATAAGTTTAAGTTTATACCAAAATGTCTCACGTTTTCCTTATTTTCCTTATAAAAGCACTAGCACGCATAATGATTTAGTTTATCAGAATTAGGGTTCCATTTAATATACAAAAACAATTCTTTTAATTTCAGACTACGATCTGACGTTTTGGTTTTTTGTATTATTATTTTTTCTTTGGAAAGATGTGTCAATTATTATGATACAATTAAAAAACAAAGTATAGGTACTAAGGTACCTAGATAAATTATATTTAGAAATTTAAACTTTTATTCACATAAAAAATCAGAATCCAGGAATAAAAACTAAAATCAGTTAATCAAAAATTGTTCGCCTCTAGAACAACCCCCTTTTGGCTTAATTCCCCCTCCTCGGAACACCGTGTATAGCGTGTCGAGGCGTCGCCACTCCACGGCCTGTATCGCCACGGCAAATTTTAGGTTTACTCTCACCAATTATAGATGTTTCACATCAAGAACATGGAGTAAGTTTGAAACATCACATCTAGCACAGAATACATAAATATTAGAGATGGGCCGACTAGGGGTTCTGCCGACTAGCAGACTAGCCGACTAGTCGGATTCATAATTGCCGACTAGTCGGCCGACTAGTCAGCAATGCAGATCATTATAATTCCCAGATATTTGGGTTAATCATGACTACTCGGCGATTGTTGGTATTTTTGGATAAATTTGCACTTCGAAAGCTGTAACGAAACTTACAAAAAATGTTAAAATAAAAATAAAAGATGGAATAAAAATATTCATGGAGCTGAGGCATAGTTATGACATTTTAGATGTTTGATGTTAAGATGATGTATGTGGGGTATGACGTGTTTTGTATACGTTTTTCTGACTATCCACCTTCTTACTGAACTATTAATTCAATTTAATATTGGTTTTATTGCATAATTGTTAGTTGACGACTAGTCGGCATAATTTGCCGACTAGTCGGCACCTGCCGACTAGTCGGTTGAACTGCCGACTAGTCGGCTTTCCCGACTAGTCGGCGACTAGTCGGCCCATCTCTAAATAAATATATCGTTCACCTCAAGTGCCTACTACTACAAGTATCAATCTCACAAGCACAAATTATTGATGTGAAACATCTATAGACGAGGGTAAACCAAAAAGCTGGCGTGACGATACAGGACGTGGCGAGACGCCTCGCTACGCTATATGTACGTTACGTAGCGACTAGCTAGTAGCTAGTCGATGTTTCACATCTGCCAGGCACCCGTGACAGCCTTTAACCTACGGCGCCCATATTTTTTTTAACCTACGGAACCCAATGTCTTAAACGTCGGTTTATTATGAATCTTCAACACACATGACCTCAGGGTCTAACTTAATCTGAATCAAGCAGTGTGGGACGAGACATCACAACGAACACAAGTCACAGACCGTAAGTGTTTATACCTACTTATTATTTATTTATAACCTACCTAAGTGTGCTAAAATGTACCTACTAATATTAAACTAATAAAATTTACAAGTGTTCTGATTAAAATTTAATCAGAACGTAGTAAGTAATTTAATTACTTACTAGATTACTGTTAGGCAAACAGACCAAGTGAGTTCCTTGTTGTAAGTAAGCAAGGATTTTTGGGAATTTACATTTTAACAAATCTAATTCACATTATCTGTCTCATCTGATCTGTCATCCATAACCGGTGTTCCCGGTTGCATAATTTCTCTCTCAGGAGTTCGGAGTCAGCTGAAGCCCCAAATTATTTGTGGACGGCACAGTATCATTTACCTTATCTACTGCCAATTGATTTGGCAATATTTGTATGGCTGGCCAATTTTTCTTAGAACCAAGCAGCTTATCTGCCACCACGCGGGGAGTTCTCCAGCGCGGTGTTGGAGCTCCAGGTTCGCTAGTCTCCCTAGATCCCTAAGGTTCTTCAGTATCCACGCGAGAGATGGAGAAGCCCCCTATTTTTAATGCCGGGACTAAACAGTCATTCGGAAAAGGCCATCGTGTACAAGGCGTCGTAAGATTTTATAGTCTGCCTAATTGTATGTTTGTATGTACAAAAAAACACTGTAAGGTTACGAGATTATGTCATCCATTAGAGGCACAGAATACTCAATAGTATCTACAAGTTAAGTTGAGGTAAACTTATATATAGAAATAGATATAGTTTGTACCTATAGATTTGTTTTGTTTGTATGACACTGACATCATAATCTGAAGCGAGGTCTTTCCAAGAAATATTGATAAACTTGAAGTAAGAGCCGATTAGGTAAACGATGCCTATACTAAGTTTTTACTAATTTATAATAACAAAATTCTTAATTTCGGCGTGGCGGGGAGGTTTACTCTTGGAACGGAATACCAGTAGTCGCGGGTTCGAGTCTCCCCGGTTACTAAAGTTTTTGAAAGCATTTTTTTCAAAAAGCAGTGTTTCCTAAATGTGGTATACTAAACACTAAGATCTAACGTTTATTAATTTTTAATTTTCAATATTGTTTAAGTAGATTTTTATTATTCATGGAGCGTAGTTAGCATTTTGAATAACAAGTGTCACCTAAGTCATAGTACTATTTATGTATTCTGTGGTTATACAGACTTATTGCGGCAGGGAATTATTAATTTTTGCTCAGATTAACATATCAATGATTATAAATCTGAATCCAGGCCGACAGCGCACCAATGTCTTTTTCTTTAAGAAAAAGGTACCTATGTGCGCTAATAACATCGCTCTTACGGTGAAGGAAAACATCGTGAGGAAACCAACATGTCCTAGGACTCACCACGATCCGAAAACATGGGATATTCAGTGTTTTCTATGTATAATATGTTTGTATTTACAAAAAAAAAGTATAATATGTAGTATATCCGTTGTCTAGTACCCATAGTTGCCTAGTTGGTTTGACGACCTCGGTGGCGCGTCGTGCGAGAGCGCGACTGCAATGCAGGAGGTTGCGGGTTCGATTCCCGCCGGGTGCAAGTATTTATGCTTATAAAATAAATATTTGTGTCTGGTCTGGGTGTCCCTCTATGTATAATATGTATGTATTTACAAAAGAAAAATAAATATAAGTATTATATCCGTTGTCTAGTCACCGTAACACAAGCTTAGTCGCTTACCACGGGGCTAGATGGCGCTGTGTGTTGTTCGGAGAAATTATTATTATTATTATTATTCACTCATTTATTTTATTTCTTAAATTTAAGTTTTTATAAAAATAAACTACATACAAAATATATACATTACTACAAAACCTATAAACAAAATTCCATCTAAGTAACAAACTTATATAAAATTCTATCTACAAGTCCTATAAACAATGTATAAATTTTGTACAAAAACAGTAAATTACTATAAAAACCTAAACCTAGAAGCCCGTCGGCAGCGGGGCAGGGCCCAGGCTACCGATGGTTAGGGACGCAGAGACAGGAACCTTCTGACGATACGTGCCGTATCAAGGACGACTGCCTTCTGAATCTGACCCTTGACCCAACCGTCTAGCGAAAGCCTCTTAAGATGTTGGTCGAGGCTCTTCGCTATTAATCCATTTGCCGACACGACTATCGGAACAATACTTGTCGAATCAACGTGCCACATGGCGGTAATCTCGTGGGCCAAGTCCAAGTACTTAGTTTCCTTGTCCTTTTCAGCCTTTACGAGATTAACGTTATGCGGAACGGTGATATCGACGAGTATTGCCCGTCGTTCCGACCGGTCTACTATCACGATGTCAGGTCTATTGGCGATAATAGTCCTGTCCGTGATAATAGACCGGTCCCAATAGAGCGTGGCACGACCGTTTTCGAGAACTGGAACGGGTGCATATTGGTAGTATGGCACCTCTTGGTCCACAAGTCCATATTTAAGAGCAAGTTGCTGGTGGATGATCCTGGCCACCAAGTTATGTCTGTGCAAGTACTCACCATTGGCAAGATGAGAACAACCGGAAATAATATGCCTGAGTGACTCTCCGGGATGGTGGCATGCCCGACAAATATCGACCGTACCATCCTTCAGGATATATTTCCTATAATTGTTCGTCATCATTACCTCGTCGGCAATTGCACAAACAAAACCTTCGGTTTCCCCAAAGAGATCACCGAAACGTAGCCAGTTCACCGACGCAAGGAGGTCTACATCGGGGTCCGTAAGGACCCGATAAAACCTCCCATGCAGTTCCTTGCTCTTCCATATGTCCTTGCGGTCCTCGACGCTGAGTATCGAGGGTTTGCGCCAGTTCTCTTTTGCCAAGGAGAGCGGGGTAAGGTTCTTGTCCACTGCTACCACATCGCGATGCATCCCACTCTCGGAACCGAGAAAATATTCTCTGAGACTGCACACTTCCCGGTTATGTAGAGTCTTAGCATTTAAAAAGCCTCGACCACCACACTTCCGGGGAATGTACAATCTCATCACCGAAGAGCGGGGATGAAGCATGCGATGGGCTGTTAGCTGTGAACGTACCTTCCGATCCAGGGCGTCAAGTTCAGTCTGAGTCCACCTGAGTACACCGAAAGAATAGATGAGCAGAGGCATAACCCAGCCATTGAAAGCTCGCACCTTGTTTCCACCCGACAAAAGACTGTTGAGAACTTTTGTTAGGCGGCCAAAGAAACGCTCTTTCACTGACTGTTTTACATCTCCATCAATCGCTAAAGCTTGCGACATACCCAGGTATTTGTATGTTTCACCTTCGGAGAGGGATCTGAGTGATATTGTCTCTGAGAGCTGCAAATACGATGAATTCACAACTCTCCCTCGCTGCACATGTAAGACCGCACACTTATCGATACCAAACTCCATATTGATGGCCTTGCTGAAATTATCCGTAATTTCTAACAAGGACACCAATTCCGGTTTTTTGGCAGCGAAAAGCTTGAGATCATCCATGTACAGCAAATGAGAAATAACCTCACCCCCTCTCCGAAGACGATAGCCTAACCCTGAATTCCCCAGCAGTGTGCTAAGAGGATTCAGAGCTAAACAAAACCACAAGGGACTCAGACTATCGCCCTGGAATATACCCCTCTCAATCCTTATATAGTCCTCCGGATCAAAAAAAGTATCTCCACCACCTGGTTGACGAAGAACCGTGATCCACTGCCCCATACAAGAGTCTAGGAAAGCTCTTAGAGTTGCATCAATTTTATACAACTCCAGCACTCTCCGTAACCATGAATGAGGCACCGAATCATAGGCCTTCTTGTAGTCAATCCAGGCAGTAGAAAGACTCCCTCTACTCCGGCGAACCTGTTGGCAAACAGCCATGTCTATGAGGAGAAGCTCCTTAGTACCACGGGACCCTACCCTACATCCATTCTGAGCTGGAGCCAAAATTTTATTCGCAACAATGTGCGAATTAATCTTGACGGTCAAAATGGATGTAAGGAGCTTGTAGATGGTAGGCAAGCATGTAATAGGTCTGTAGTTCTTAGCTTCCGTGGTACTACCGGACTTATGGAGCAGGAAGGTGACACCAGTTGTTAAAAAACTAGGAAGAGTACCTAGTTCAAGAGCCTCTTGGAATTGTGCAGCCAATCTAACGTGTGAGCTCCGAAACCATTTCAGTCAAAAGTTATGCAATCCATCCGGTCCAGGACTTTTCCAGTTCTGAGCCGTCCGGATCGCACATTTTACATCTAATGATGTAATACTAATGGCCTCCATGGTTTCGATTGGCTCACACACGTCATTGACAACACGCATCCAATCGCTCTCGGTGTGTTCGACGGGCACCGACCAGATATCACGCCAGAAATTAATCATGGTACGACTATCTGGCCTTTGCCCATCGACCACACACTGACTAGGCCCTTCCCAGTTTCGGTACACCCTCCTTTGATCACTTTGGAACATACGATTCAGTCGATACCTATCTACGCGCTCTCTGTAGCGTCGAATGCGGTTTGCCCACGCATAGATTTTCTGTTTCAGAAAGTCAATGCGTTCCGTGACACAAGACATGTACTGCTGGGGTCTGATACCAGTCCCAACAAAAGCCTGGTTCACGAAACGCATCACTCTGGGGCGAGTGTTACCCCCTCTGAAACAGATAAGCTTTGCAATGAGTGTCCTGAATGTATCGATACGTCGCTCTATCCGCACCTGCCAGGCAGGGACATATGACGGCGGCCGCGGGGTTCGGTCAGTGTCCGGGAATCTAACACGAGCCACACGGCATGCCGCAATAGCCCCGCAGTACAAGATAGAGTGAGTATCAATTAAATCCTCACTAGCACCCAAATAGGGGGCTAGTAGGTCATCCAGGGCACCCATTAGCGCTAAATTACGTCTATGCGTCGGCAAACGCGGCAGACGTGGCCTAGTGCACGTGGTAGACCGGTACTCCTGAATCGTATTTTCCAAAGTTCTCCTCAAATGCTCAATAGTTTGGGTACTTACGCTCATATTAGTGAAATCAACTTCTTCGGTATCCAAACCGACCCGGGGCGCCGCAACCGACGGCAACGAGGTCGGTGCTTGCGGCGGCGGCAGCGGGGTGGGTCGGTCATGACGCGAGTCCGATGTCACACCAATAGGTAGCGCCTCAGTACGGAGACGATCAAGCGTAGAGTCATCCAACAGTTTACACCGCTGGATAGCTCTAACTTGATCCGATAATCGTTGGGCAGTAACAGACACGGTCGGTTCAAGAGCCTGAAACAAAGGCAGCATCCTATCACGATACGTGGTCATGAAGGCTCCTCCCTCTGTAGCCCTATAGTAGGCGCGCATGCAGTTCTCGTTCATGGTACGAGTCCATCGCATGCGACGCACTACACCATCGGTAGCGGGGGCCGGGCGCGGGACGCGGTGTCCCACAGGCCCCAAGCGTGCCGACGGCGGTCGCCCTCGTCGTCGCGCAGGTGGTGGTGGCGGCGGCGGCGACGACAGCTCGGACTCGCTGCTGCTGTCGGAGCCGCGAGTGTCCGGAGGTGTGAAGTACACCTCCTCATCCGACGACTCGCGCTCGCGGCTGGTCACAGGCTGCCATGGTGGTGGTTGTGCGTTCTGTGTTGTCTGTCTTCTGCTTGCTGATCTCGTTATCATTTTATTATATTATGTGATCATGTTTGAACATGTTACTTGTTTTATTTTTCCTTTTTTCATGTTGTTCATGGTATTTCAATTATAATTTACGATATTTTTATAAGATCGGAGAAAAAGACGTGTGTCTACGTGACAGACATTTGTCAATATTATTATTATTATTATAGTACAAGCCTAGTGCTTAGTTTGGGGCTAGATTGCGCTGTGTGTATGTCGTGCAATATTTATTTATTTTATAAACTTCAATATTATATTGTATTGGGATTTATAATAATCTCAGCCCCGATATCTATATCTATAAAACTCTTTGTCCTGACTGACTGACTGATTATCTATCAACGCACAGCCTAAACCGCTAGTAGTAGAGGGCTGAAATTTGGAGAGTGTGTTCTTTATGTGATGAAGGCATCCGATAAGAAAGGATTTTTCAAAATTCAACCCCTAAGGGGGTGAAAAGGGGTGGCAAAGTTTGTATGGGACAACGTGTTTCCCTGGTCTAATCGACTTTAAACTCTGCACAAATATTCTACTTCAGAATTAATTGAACACGTGTTTCGTATTTTTTTTTATTCATCCCCATAAGATGGTTAAGTGGGGTAGAAAGTTAAATTTGCACCGATACGGGGGTGATTTACTTCGACGATGAAATAAATACTCTTTGTTGCATTTGATTAATACATTTTATTTTGTCAATGTTTGACAACTATAAATTTTTTTTTATTTGTTAGAAAGTAAAAAGGTTCAACTCACATTTATTTACGAGTACACCTAGGTAGGTATTTCTCAAAACGGTTCAGCTTTTTAACCGACTTTAAAAAAGGACGAGGTTCTCAATTCGAAAGTATGGACCAGTATTATATTGATCGTATGTATGTATGTGGATATGTTCACGCAGTACCCCGACATGTGAAGTCCGAATACGATAAATTGATTGGAAGGTGAGAGTCCCGAGTTGGTCCCATAAAATCTTGGTAAAGATCTGATGAAAACCTTCGCAATGATGAGCAGGATACCAGCATACCAGAACCAGTAAATTACTAATATTTGGACTTTTATCAATAGAATCAACTTCTAATGAACAAGGTATAAATTGATGAGGCACCTGAAACCACCTTCTCAACAGAAAACTCCTCAATGATTAGAGTTACGGTTACAATTTTGATGGTTTTTAGTGGCAGTCAAAGATACACTATGTGTAAAATCTATACTAATATTATAAAGCGGAAGAGTTTGTTTGTTTGAACTCAATCTCAAGCGCTAATCTCAATAGTCCAATAGTCCATTTATTAAGGAAGGTTATAAGCTATATTATATTTTCAAAATAAAATAGGGATCCTTACTAAAAGTCCAATAATGTAACAAGGTGTGAAAAAAATACCCAAAAATTCCTTACATCGCGTGCGCTGCGAAACTTTTGGATAGAGAACTAAACTGTGTACTACAACTTTGTAGAACATGTGATTGTCTACAAAAAACATCGCGACACCATATGTCTTACTATTTTAGTTATCTCAATGGTTATCTCACAATAAGTGTTTTTGTTATTTTCTGTTTCCTGGAGGACATGCGGGCCAAGTCGCGGGCAGAAGCTAGTAACTTATAGTGCGCGGGGTACCTAAGGAAACGCGGAACCTAAGGAAAACCTAACGCGATAACCTCTAAGCCATGAGACCGATACTAGCCGCCTTTGTGTCAGAAGTACCATTGATTTGTAACATTGATTGTACAAGTGACACAACTTTGTATCCTTAGTACCTTTAATGGTACAACTATTTAGGGTCAGTAGTACAATCAGAAAAATTGATGTATCGCTAGTACCATGAATGGTACAACTAAGCATCAATTGAGCCTTTGTGTCAGAAGTACCATTATATTTTTAATTTTATATCTTTGTGACAATACAAAATAAATGCCTTTGTGTCAGAAGTACCAATGATTTGTAACATTGATTGTACAAGTAACACAACTTTGTATCCTTAGTACCAGTAAAGAAAAATGAGGATATTCCCCCGGAATGTTAACCGATAACTATGGAACTAGTGATACTTTGTTGTATCTCAAGTACCATTAAAGAAAAGTAAAGATATTCTACATAATTTCATTTTTGACATGCATTTATTTTGTATTGTCACAAAGATATAAAATTAATAATATAATGGTACTTCTGACACAAAGGCTCAATTGATGCTTAGTTGTACCATTCATGGTACTAGCGATACATCAATTTTTCTGATGGTACTACTGATCCTAAATAGTTGTCACTAGTACCATTAAAGGTACTAAGGATACAAAGTTGTGTCACTTGTACAATCAATGGTACTTCTGACACAAAGGCTACTAGCCAAGCTCAAATTAAAAATCATCTCGAATTTGTTGCGAGTAAGATCTCGTAGCTGTCGTGGGCAAGATCTAGTGTTACCAAAAGCTAATTCGGTAATTTTGGATGATTCTATTCATTTACCCCCTTACTTATAAACGATGACGTTTATGTAACGTTTATTGTCTCTATCTATCTGGTAACTTTGAAACTTCATGTCACAAAAGACAAACATAAACATTACATAAATTTGGTTTATAACGCTGAAGATATTGTTTGTTTGAACTCGCTAATCTCAGGAAACGCTGGTCCGATTTGAATATTTCTTTCAGTGTTGGATGTCAATTTATTGAGGGAGGCTTTAGGCTATATTTTATTTCCAAAAAAATTAGGCGGACGAAATCGCGGGCGCTACTAGTCGTTTATAAGTAAGAAGGTTACCATTTATTTAATTACTAGTATTATTAATAGAAACTTAAGTCGCTCGAAAAGCCGTTCTATTTACCATATCCCTTTATTTACCACTTTCACAATGATGTTTTAAACCGGTACTTTCAGTAAAACCATGTGGCTGATACTCGTCTCGGCTGCGGTGCTGTCGTCAGCGTATGGGCAGAACGTGAAGACTGCGAACTACGGAGTCAAAGGCGGTGGTCAAGGCAGACAGTACTATGGAGGGGAACATTTGATCCGGTAAGTTGATTTTTGTATGAGAATACCGGTTGCCAAACTGATACTCCAACTGAAGCTTTAAATTTCAGCAGTGATTTAGGCTGTGCGTCGATCCATCAGTCAGTCAAGGCAAAGACACAGTTCCTTCTAACTTATGCCACAGTCAGCTTATGACGTAAAGCAAGCGGGCTCGTTGTTTTTAGGGTTCCGTACCCAAAGGATAAAAACGGGACCCTATTAACTGACCCTATGCGCTGTATTTCATGGACCGTGCTAGACAGTTGAAATTTTTACACACGCTGTAGGTATTTCTGTTGCCGCTTTAATAACAAATACTAAAAACCAAAATTAAATAAATATTTAAGAGCTCTCAATAACAAACGTGTTTTTTTTTAATTTATTATATCACTAGATAGCGCCAGTGGTACCTAAACATAAAACGCGCTAACTTTCGCCGATTTTGCTTGTTTTAGAAACTTCGGTAACACCAGTTCCGACGGCCATAGGTACTACGCCCCTCCGGTCTCCGATGTCGGCGTGTGTTATATTGAAGTCCCGTGAGTATCTTGATTTTTCATCAACATCATCATCTTAAGAGGATAGTCTCCATTCTTTTTCTCCATAGAATACAAACGTAGTTTAAATTTTCCTCCCTGGATAAAGACATTAGAGCAAATATGTTTTCATCCCATCTATTCGAAAAGTGTCGATTTGGTCCTCTATAAGTGCGACCAAAGTAGCTCTTTTCTGTTAAGAGATAAACAGGCGGGAGCAAAGTAAAACAGCCGGGAGCAAAATAAAATAGGCGGGAGCAAAATAAAATAGGCGGGAGCAAAGTAAATTTGAATTTGGAACATATGTATCATTCATAGAAATCAAACGCAAATTATATGAATTACTGGCTGATATGTGTTGAGTCACCGTAACACAAGCTTAGTCGCTTACCACGGGGCTAGATGGCGCTGTGTGGTGTTCACAGAATTTATTTATTTTATTAGTGTCATTAGTTTAATTAGTTTCATTTGTTTCATTTGTTTCATTAGTTTCATTCGATTCATTAGTTTCATTTGTTTCATTAGTTTCATTTGTTTCATTTGTTTCATTTGTTTCATTTGTATCGTTAGTTTCGTTAGTTTAGTTAGTTTCGTTAGTTTCGTTATTTCATTTCATTTCAAACAAAATTTACATTGTGTCAGTTAGTTTCGTTAGCTTCGTTTTGTTTCGTTAGTTTCGTTAGTGTCGTTAGTTTCATTAGTTTCATTAGTTTCATTAGATTCATTAGTTTCATTAAATTCATTAGTTTTATTTATTTTGCTTATTTTTTTTAGTATTTATATGAAATTTTCACAGATTTTCTGTAGCCGCTATAACAACCAAGAAATATTTATAGAGGGCTTCTGTATAATAAACGTGATATTAAAATTTTATACCCAACATTTTTGTTTAAGTAAATAGGTATATTCACGAATTACGTAACACCATATCTTATTTATTTTCTCATAGAAAGGGGATGAAAAGTAGAGTATATGACTCGAGAGCAAATTATTTTTGCCTCGGGCGATGTATACTTTGAATCCCTCGCTGCGCTCAGAATTCTACGTTAGAACGTGGCTATTCTAGAATTCTTCGCTTTGCTCGTGATTCAAAGTAACGCCCTCGCCGTAAAAATACTATTTTGCTCCCTTGTTATACAATCTACTATTATGCCATAAAACCTATATCTGTCTGTATATAACCTATATACTTAATATCAGTGATGTGGCTTACCTTGTGTTAAAGTTTTCAGGGCGCTAACTTGGCCTAATGACTGCTATCTGAGATAACAACCGGGACCAACTGCTTAAAGTGCCTTCCGACGCACGGAGGAGCTTGAAAAAATGGTTTTTTGCCACACAAATTATCGGTCACCCATCCAAGTAATGCCCCACGAAAAGCGTTGCTTAATCCACACCACCGTTCGAAATCGGCAGGTACAGTTCGGCCGGTACAGTTCGGCCAATGTGCTCTTGCTCGCGTAATGTAATATTAATTAAAAACTGATGGCTTCATTTATTTGATTATAGAACAGCAACCCTGGTGAGAGACCCAGCTCATGTACCGACTGGAAATGGAGTAAGTAATAACCTTGTTTGTGCCATTCATTACTGACAGCTGACAGTTTACTTGTGAGAGGCTTCTGTCGAGGCTTGAATCCACCCATCAGCTGGAGGCATAGCATCAAATGGACTGTTTCATATAATCCACTGTAGTCATTCGGGTCGCAACTTGATGCACTGTCGTCTTCCTATCTTCTGGGCGAACTTGCTTTAAGGTTTCGTACCAAAAAGGTTAAAACGAGACCCTTTTACTAATACCCGATTGTCTGCATATTTGTCTGTTAACAGGCTTTGTCTCATCATGAACCCTGATAGCAAAATAGTTGCAATTTCACAGATGATGGCCTGTGGCCGCATGAAATATTAAAAACAGCATAATATAAATATTTAAGTGGAGCTCCAGTAAACAAACAAACGTGATTATTTTGTGAAAATGGTACGAAACCCATCGTCCGACTCGCACTTGACAGTTTCTTCTATTGTCCACGTTGTTTATCTCGTTTTGCTCACAATCTTTCTAAAAACTAATCTTTTCAGTCTCAACCCCACCTAAGTCGTATACGAAACTGCTGCCACGGCTACATCAGGAACATCCACAACGCACTCCTCTGCGACCCTGTCTGCTCCAAGGAGTGCTCCAACTCCCTCTGCACAGCCCCAGAAACCTGTACCTGCTACCTTGACTACGTGAAGAATGCTGGCGGATTCTGCGTATCAACTTGCCCTATAGGGTGTCAGAATGGGCATTGTTCTGGTGGTGAATGTATCTGTAATAGTGGATATAGGCTCGATTCTGAGAGTAAATATTGTCTGCCTAGCTGTAGACAGAATTGTGGACCGACAGGTGAGTTGTCCGATTGTTTTCTTGTGTACACAGCGACAACTATGCCCAAACTAAGCAGTTTTTTTTCCTTTTGTATGTATTCTGAAAATAAAGTTATTCTATCACCTCTGTACCGAGCAAGCTGCAGATGTAGCTTGATTATTAGACATACAAATACCACAAAGTATAATGAACGCACTTATCATTTTCCTAATAAAATTTATCTTAACTTCCAGGCAATTGCACAGCACCGGACGTATGCGGCAGTCGGTCACACCCAAACGTTAACTTTCATCAAAATCCTTATAATCAGCAGAATAATCAAAGACCTTCCCAACCGAACTATCCAAATCAGCAAAATTCACAATACTACCCCGGTAACCCCAACGGTAACCCCTCAGTTGGGAATAACCCATATGGTCAAAACCCTTATAATCAAACGAGCCCTGGTAGTTATAATCCTGGGTCGAATGGTACCCCAATATATGCAAACAACCCATATGGTCAAAACCCTTATAATCAAACGAACCCTGGTAGTTATTATCCTGGGTCAAATGGCAACCCTACATATGTAAACAACCCGTATGGTCAAAACCAGAATCCAACAAATCCTGGTAGTTACCCCGGATCGCCTGGCTACCGACCAGCTGTAGATATTTCCAACCCTGATAACGTACCCGTCTACCATGGGCAAAACCCTCAGCCAGGAAGCCGACCGAACTACGATAATACTTACTCCCAAACAAATAACCAATATGGTTACAATGTCTCTTCAGATTCTCTTAGACATGATTCCAATTCATCATACCAATCAAATTACCATCAAACTGAATCCATCTACAATCAACGTCCATCCAACCCGAACTATGCTAACCCATCACAATATCCTGACCAGTACAACCAAGGACAAGGCAACAGACCAAATCCTCCAAACTCCGGGTCATTATACCCTAATCTACCTGATTACCCGTACCCTAACGGAAGACCTGGTGATGTGGATTTGGTTCCGAACTGTTCCCAACCTTGCATCAATGGTATCTGCGTTGAAGGGAATAGATGCGCTTGCAATGCTGGATACGTGATTGATGATATGGATCCTAGCAGAACCAGGTAAGATCATGAAACAGGATACTGCCAGCCTAATTTTCTAACTCATCTAAGTTCTATTTTCTCTGGTTTAGGAAACTAAATAGCCTTTCAATAGTTATTCTTCTAGTCATCATGTATTTGAATCAATTTAGAAACTACCAATGACCAAGTTGTCCTTATTTCAATATAAGTATTATATCCGTTGTCTAGTCACCGTAACACAAGCTTAGTCGCTTACCACGGGGCTAGATGGCGCTGTGTGTTGTTCACAGAATATATTTATTTTATTTATATTTATTTCAGAGTTTTTAGTTCAGATGGCCTACAAATCAAATTAAGTCTTCATATAAAGTATTTTGTGGCTGTTTCATAATGACAGGATTAAACATAAGTTTATGTTTATAAAACAAGCAGAAGGAGAATTGTGTAATAACATCTGAGTATTTTAATTATTATTTATGGGCAGCCAAAAATATAGCCCAAATATTTATTAATATTACAGTGCCCAACCGTTTGTATCTAGTTCTTCATCCTCATGGCTCATGGCAAATCATTTAAAAATCGGTTTATTTCCCTCAGATGTCACCCCCACTGCCCAGGAGGCTGCCAAAACGGCGTATGCTCAGCACCAAACTTTTGCATCTGCAACCTTGGATACCGAAAGGAACAAGGAGTGAAAGGAGGAGCGGCACGATGTGTCAAGCGTATTAGATAATTTAATGTAATGAGTCTTTCAAATTATTGAATAAACCGTTTTAAAATGAATGATCTTTTTAATCAAATGATGCTTCACACTATACAAGTGATAGGTAGGGTTGAGACCACCTAGAGATTCGAGAGCTTCGGAGTTTTTGGAAGCGTGTGATATTGTGTACCATACAAAGTTTAAGAAAAGAAACATGCATCAATAATGAATGACTAATAATTCATAATTTATTTTAGAAAAGTCAATAATATAAAATACAAATTATTTTCATACAGTAGTCAACAGATAGAAATGAAAAGAGTGGTAAAAGCTTTGCTTTAAGTTATTTTTCTAAATGTTCCATATTGAGATCGGTAACATCTTTATCTGTAACGAATTCTAAAATTACTACAGAAACTGAACCTAGAGGAATCCTACATGTGAAAGTTTATAAGTATTTAAACGAATACCTTCATTCGCGCAAAAACACTAAACCGATAGCGATGAAATTTGGTATGCAGATAGCACCTGGCCTGGAGACTTGGTTTACATATATGCACATACTTTCTTTCTCACCGCTTCTTATATCATTTTCTTTATGAAATAAGTCAGTCTGTAAAGTAAAAATGCATTACGCACTAGGCATGCTTTGACTGATACAAACACAATTACCTTCAATAGTGTAGCTTCTTCCCAATACATAATCAAAGAACTTCGTATATTTCACTATCAATATAACAAATAGTATCAGACATGCTATAAACAGTAGCGAGCCTATTACGATGTAAATAGTTGTCTGATCTGACCTAAAAATACGTAAAAGTAAACGTTAAGTTTGGCATACCTACCTATGTAAACAAAATTGGTTCAGCCGTTTTGCCCCTTCGAGGTCATTAAGTTGGTTCCACACACATACCCATTGATACCCATATCATAATTATAGACGCAGCAAAATTATAACACTCTCGCAGTCGGGTAATGAAAACAACCAGCCGTCGCAGCGAACGACGTACCATATCTTCTGTCTCAGATACTCAGATAATTAATTAATCAATAGCCTATACCTAGTCTAGAACAATTAGGTAAAGTGTACCTAATTGTTTCCGTCTTGGCGCTCTGTTTAAAACTTATTCCGGTCGTTGCCAACCCAATTACATAAATACATAATTTAGCATCTTAGACACCTTCATCACTTCTTGTTTGCTCAATTAGTGGACATAAACTCAACTATGAATTATAAACCAATTACTTACCCATGTTGATTATTATCAATATTATTGGAAATTGCTGAAGTTGTGCTTTTATTTACATCGCCATGGCTTCTCATAGTTACAGAAGCTTCACCACCAGAAGGTCCAACAGAACTCAATTCCGTTTCAGCTTTTGTAATACAAACATTTGGTGCTACACAATCCCCATCGCAAGCAAAACATATCGGTCTGCAAACACCTGGATTAAAATAAAGGTTGATATTGTAACACTTTTATAATTTTTAGTGGCTATGGAAAAACAGCTTTATTTAGAACTCAAATCCTCGACTCTAATATTCCAGAGGATGTAGATTCAAATACCGTGCTCAACCGAAATTATTGTTTTCAATACCTGGATGTGTTTCTGAGGTCCCATAATGGCCCCAACCATAGTCGCAGCCACATTTTTCAGGTTCAACACAGTGACCGTGATCACAGCCAACTGAGCAGTAAGGTTGGCATACGTTGGCCTCTGACTTCCTATACCCAGGGTGGCATTGGCAATTCTCTGGTGAAACACACGTTCCGTTGTGACAAAGTTCGGTGCAAACTGGCTGGCATCGTTCTCCAAACAGGTCGTACTCGTAGCCGTGGTTACAGAAGCATTGTTCTGGGAAAGAATGACATCGTGAGATCCATTTCTCGGAAACGTTCTGTGATGGGTATACCTCCCCCCTTTCAAAAAGGAGAGATCTGTGTCCTTTAGTAATAAATAGCTTATCTATGGATCAGAGATTAATAGCGGCATTCACAAATGACCCGATACATGGCTTAATGTTTTATCTTGCTCTTGTGAGTGATAATTAACATCAGCGAAAATGTGACAAAAGAGTCCACGCATAGGGTCGTTTGTGAATACAGCTGTAAGTATATGAGAACTTTGATGCTTTTAGCACATCATTTATTATATCAAAAACGCTCATAATTTTCAGTTATTATCTTTTATTTCGAGGTGAAACCTAGAGGTTTTACCATTAGAATGGTTGGATGACTACGGAAAAACGAGAATTATTGGCTTCTATGCTATAAACCATTTTAATAGAAGCTAGATTATATCAGACATTACGAGATATTTACGTACTCTTCATTTACCTGGTGATACACATGTGCCATGGATGCAGCCATCGGAACAGTGAGGAATGCAGCTGTGGTCCTGATCAGGGTTTGGTTTGAAGCCGGTTTTACAAGCACACACCCCTGGAGACTGACAGTCTCCGTTCTTGCAGGCTGGTATGCAGAGTGGTACACATTGGACCCTGAAAGATGATTACTATAATAAATTAGCCTTTCTTCCACACGATCGATAAGCGTTTGATCACTACCTCACCTGATGGTAAGTGATGGAAAATATGATCTAAGATGTGACATGGTCATCTAGAAGAAGGAAGACGGCATGCGACAGTGGAACAAAATGTCTTAGTGGCTGCACCGGTCAACGTATCAGAACATAGATGGATTGGCGCTACGACTTAGGCCGATAGGTGGTAACGAGCCGCGGCCGAAGCCGAAAACAAAGTAACCCTTTTTGGTCAGGGGATACCGTATTAGCCATATTCTTTTAGACCCGAACTACACGGGCCAAACTGAGTAGAAAGCATATACAATGTTGCTACAGAAATGGAAGCTTCCAAATATTGTTGTAGGTAGGTAGGTATATAAAATGTTGATGTAGGTACCTATCTATATAATTTGTAAAAGTCTTCTTACCAAGTAGTGTCTAAAGTTACATTAGTAACTTGTTTAAATCCGGAACAACAGTTTTCATGAGGACGTCTTGACCCCTGAAAAATAACAATAAACAAGGTTGAATTTTTTAACACCTCCTGGAGGAAAACTACTTTAAATTTTAATAAAATGTGATTCGTTTATAACTGAATACTGATAGCAAATAAAAAGCGCTCCTCGGGCTCCCGAGAGGGATGCAACCGGGAACATCTCTCGGTGGTGATGATCGATGATAATAATAATACTATACTGGACGTATAGTATCAAAGTAGATCTCATCACCTATTCTTCAACAATTACAAGCACAGTCTAGGTGGTAAACTTACTGGTTTTTCCAATTCGAACAAAGAAGACCTGAACAGAAAAGTAGTTTTAATTCAACAATAAAATTCAACAGGGACTTAGGTAGAAAGGAACCGTGGACAAGCATAGAGTGTAAGTGATCTACAGGGTGTGGTCCACTGAATTTTGGAAAATTATAATAAACAAGAGCTTTAAGAGGATCATCTCCATTCTCTTTCTCCATACAAACGTAGTTTAAATTTTCCTCCCTGGATAAAGACATTAGAGCAAATATTTTTATGCCATTAAACCTATATCTGTCATGACAATACTTCTTCTTCTTTCTTCAACTCTCTTTTTTTTATTTTCTAATTAAAATAATAATAAAAAATAATAAAACGAAAAAAAATAAAAAGGTAGATGCATAGTCATGAGTCATGATGACAGATATAAGTTTTATGGCATAAACATATTTGCTCTAATGTCTTTATCCAGGGAGGAAAATTTAAACTACGTTTGTATGGAGAAAGAGAATGGAGACTATCCTCTTAATAGATTATGCAAGTTAAAATAGACAGCCTAGATCTACCAACTTACCCATTATTGCAGGTTTTATCCACAGTAAATGATGAAACTTCTAATATTACTAACAGTAAAACAGTATTGTACATTATTGCCATTTTTGCCAGTGCTAAACAATTGCTTGCCAAACTTGCAGTAGGGTTAACACGTCAACGTACGGGGTGACCATGATTGTCGTGAAATCACGACAAAAAAAATTGAAAAAAAAAATGTGAAAATTCCCATCATTTTTTTACTAAATTGACAAATACAACGAGCGCAGCGCCGTTCGTTTCGTGTTTCAAAGAACGTATTTATTTATTTATTAAATAATTCAGTACCTACACAAGAAACACAATAATAAAAGACATAGGTAATATAAATTAATACTACAAATCTAACCCTATACAGAGACCTATACAGAGTTCTCTGCCGATATACCTCAGGCAGACGTACACCTAAACCTAGACGTAAGTAGGTAGGTATATATAATTATTATAATGTTATTATAATCTGTACCTATAACAAAATTGCAGCCCGTAGCCCCGTAAGCCTGTAGCCCCGGGAAGTCCGGCAGTTTCACCTACGTAAGTCTTGATCCCGCAGGATTATCGAAAAAACATTTCTTAGTTGAAACCTTAACACCACAAAAAACACAGTCTCCAAATTTATGTCAGCAGGAGCAGAGGCTTGGGATCCGCGTTGATATATAGGCCAGTCAAGACATTAAACTTTATATTATAGAAGAAGAAGATTAATAGAAGATAGTCGTCAAACGTTAAAGCTCTGTGAAATCATTGTTTGTAAATTGTTTCATAGTGTTAAATTCCGGCAAAAGCCATGTTTTATGGTGACATATTGAGCTATTAATTAGTGAACAAATGTTATTATTGTGAAATAATCAAAAACGTTGTTAAAACCAGTGATTAAATGTTTATATTTACCTTAAAGCACAGTGAACTATGAACCAGAAAACAATTTAATTTAGGTATTTCAGTCAGTTTACGATTTTGATTAAACTGAGATTGACTTAACCGTTAATTTAAATTGACAACCTACATTTATCTTTTGTTTTCGCCATGTTGGATAGAAAATAAATACATTTTTCGGTTTCAATGGGGTGCCACACGCAAAGCTGTAAGTAGATGGCGCTGGCATCAGATGATCTTTTTTTTTTCGATGATGGTCCTCCACCAATGGAAACGCCGAGTTTTTTTTTTTATTCTTTCGGTCTCAGACCGATATGGCCAATTTGGCGCCGAGAGTTGTAAAAAACAGCTGTTTGACAGTTCTTAATTCAAACCAAAGATCATCCGACTAACGCCCTCTGCCGGGATAAAAAGTAAGTATTCCTCCTCATTGCGTGGTATTGGTAAAGACTATATTGGCCTTCATGGGCGAGACATTGCTAATATTGTGGTAAAATATTTATTGAAAGTATTGCCACCCTATAACTGAATAATATCATGAGATAGTACTGCAACTCTTCATGCTCATTTATCGGTTTCCACTTCCGTTGAACATGTTATATACGAACTTACCTACTCTCGCCATTTAGGTACTAAAACAAGCTTTACTGAAATAACTTATCATGAATTTTAAAAGTGTTATATTAAGCTATAGGTAACTAACTACCTACTTCATAAAGATATATTATTTTAGATAAAAAAAATAGTTCCAACATTTCGTTTCCGCCGGGATTCGAACCCGCGGTACTGATCCGGACCGCTCCAACACGAAAACCATATGAAGTTTGGCTTGGCTTGGCTTTACCAGCCAAGCCGCCTTATAGTTTTCTATTTATATTCCTCCAGGCAACTTGTGACTATTTATATCCTTAGGATATGGGGACGGTAATAAAAAGAAACAAATAAAAAATATTAATTTATTTAACTTCAAAATAATGAAAATAATCACACGATAGTAACCGTGAGGATCACAGTAAGCAGGCACTATACCAGTATACTAAACTACTAGTACTTCTGCGAACAGTAGGTGTAATAGACCTAGGGAGCACTTAGCACTTATTGGGAGCATTCTGCCCACCAGGGCAAAATACCCCACCAATAAAAAAACTCCCACGCCTCCAACTAGGCTTGTACTAAGGGTACTAGACAACGGATACACTACATATAATACTTTTTTTTTAAATTTAATTATGTACACATATAGAAAACCCCCAATACCCAGAGACAAGCATTTATGGTCAGCAAACATACTTGTCCCCGGCGGAAATCGAACGCGCAACCTTCTGCGTTGCATTCGCCCGATGCGCCACATTATTATATTAGGGTAAAAAATCAAATTAAATTACAAAATAATTGATGGGTTAAGTCCAATTAATATAGCACCAATAAAAATCTTACAAATTATAAATATACTTACATTAGTTTTTAGGGTTCCGTACCCAAAGAGTAGAAACGGGACTCTTTATTTTTTTAAATTAGATTCGAATCATTGGACAAACAACTATGTATCTATGTATTTATTCACAAAAAGCCACTTTTCTTCCGTGCTACTTTTTCATGACAATACATTTTGTACTGTGACAAAACAATGCAGTGAGCCTTCTCTATTTACAACATGCTTTTTGGTAGGATGGTTTTGGGAATCGACACCATCTAAACAGTCCCTAACATCAATCACGCCAATTGCCATGAATTCCCTGCCATATAAAACCACGAGCCTCCTTAAACTTCTTAAAATTCTTAATAACTGAGAAAAACACTATATTCCTAAAGCTTATATTCCTAAACATTATAGTTGTTCATCTTCTATCACTACCCTAGGACCTAGGAGCTGGTCGTTGGAAGTTGGTTCCTCTCGATCATCGGGTACTTCCGCGTAGTAATCTTCCGAAACCTCACGGTCTGCTGGTTTGGTCATCAGCGTTCCTGGGACTGTATGGCTGTACACCACACTGCCGTAGGCTCCGGCTGAAATAGGAGAGAGAATATAAAAGATTTTAAAAACTGTAGCTCACAACCCTCCGTCGAAACTAATCTATTTGCTCATGATATACCGCACCCGCGGTATATCATGGGCAGCAGGCCGCGGGTTCACGATGGATGCAGGCCACTTATGACCGAAGCATCTGGAAATCTATGAGGGAGGCTTATGTCCAGCAGTGGACTTCTTACAGCTGAAATGATGATGATGATGATACCGCACCCGGCATCGTATGCTGGCGGGGGCGTGTGCTCAGCAGAGCGACGTCTGAGATCAGTCTTAAGGGATGGAACGGGATTTTTGTTTGTAGAAATTGACACGTCCCGTCCGGGAAACGTTACGTATGCAGATACCCTAAAGCTGTAGTCCCTGCCTACCTGTCCGTCTGGTCAGGCGCGATCTGGCTTTGACAAAACACGGGCCGTGGGATTCTAGCTATAGACAAAATCGTTTTCCCAAGCACTTGTATTTTATTTTCTTAAAATGCCCACCAATTGACACCGAGCAAATCACAGACAGACGCCACATGATCTGTCAGAAGGACAGACGGGAACAAGTATCTTGTATTTTGTACTGTAAATGTTTGAGTTAGAGCTTGTTTTTGATGAACAAAAATTTCCAAGAAGCTGTGTACGCCAGTCAAATACGTGCAAACCACAGATTTGATCCACGAATCCGTGTTATGATTAAGCAGTTTATAGGGATGTTACGGGTTTAGTTATAATTATAAACACACTTTGAAGTGGCAGTGGGCAGGACATATAGCACGGAGAGCAGATGGTCGTTGGGGCCGAAAAGTTCTCGAATGGAGACCGCGGATCGGAAAGCGCAGCGTTGGACGTCCACCAACGAGATGGACGGACGACTTAGTTAAGGCTGCGGGTTCACGATGGATGCAGGCCACTTATGACCGAAGCATCTGGAAATCTATGAGGGAGGCTTATGTCCAGCAGTGGACTTCTTACAGCTGAAATGAATGATGATGATAAACACACTTGTATAAAGAATGACATACCACCATTGGCTGCTTTAGCTTCATACTGCTTCCTTTTACTCCACATACGTTGTATGACGACCAAAACCAGCACGATTAGAAGTATTCCAACAGCTGCGCCCAGCATCCAGGTCAACTCCAAGCCTGAAAGTCAAGGGAAAACCAGTGGGTTGTTTGAGAGATTCTATTTTTTGCGTCTGTGGGATCTATTGCCTTAGACCGTAGACATGTTACCTAGGTCATAATATCACATTTTATGGTCAGCATAAATACTTGTCTCCGGCGAGAATTGGTCCCACAACCTGCGTTGTAGCCGGGGCTTAGTTTACAGTTTTATTATAACCTTGTATTATGTATAATATTATCATAGTCAGAATAGTCACCTCGTTGAAGAAGCAATCTCCTCCGGAGCCGCTGGTGGTATAGTACAGCTCGTACCATCAGAACACCAACAGCCGACATCAGTACAATTGCCATCACACTGTTTACAATCTTTCCTGAAAAATAAGTCCAATTAGGTACGTAGGTAGGTAGGTACTACTTATTTTTTTCATTTATTTTGAAATTGCATAATTTGTATTTAATCTACACTAATCTATACTAATCTATACTAATATTATAAAGCGGAAGAGTTGGTTTTTTGTTTTTTTGTTTGTTTGTTTGTTTGTTTGTTTGAACGCGCTAATCTCAGGAACCACTGGTCCGATTTGAAAAATTCTTTCGGTGTTGGATAGTCCATTTATTGAGGATGGCTATAGGCTATACTATATTTTCAAAAAAAAATAGGGATCCTTATTAAAAGTTCAATAATGTAACTCAAGGTGTGAAAATAATGACCAAAAAAGTCCTTACGCCGCGTGCGCTGCGAAAACTATTGGATATAGAACAAAACTATGTACTACAACTTTGTAGAACATGTAATTGTCTACCAAAAACATCGCGACACCATATGTCTAACTATTGTAGTTATCTCACAATAAGTGTTTTTGTAATTTTTGTAAATAATTAAAATGCCGTCGCTTTAATAACCTTTTATTTTGTACCTTGGTATTAATCCTTATCAAAATAAATTACTTCATATTCAAGACGAATTCAATACCTTTCTAGGACCTTTTGAATTATTTAATTCGGACATTTCATTCAAAAAATATCGCGATATTAAAAATGTAAGTATGTTGCAACCAAATAAGTATTAAGTATTGCACGCGCATGTATGAGCGCGGTCGGCTCCTTGCAAAGCGGTTGTGCTCAGCGATACTTTTTAAGACTTCTTTTTAGGGTTCCCAAAGGGTAAAAACGAAACCCTATTACTGAGACTTCGCTGTCTGTCTGTCTGTCTGTCTGTCCCTTTGTCAGTCTGTCCGTCTGTCACCAGGCTGTATCTCATGAACCGTTAAAGCTAGACGGTTGACATTTTTACAGAAGATGTATTTCGGTAGCCGCTACAACAGCAAATACTAAAAACAAAATAAAAAAAAATTTAAGAGGGTCTCCCATACAACAAACGTCTTTTTAGGGTTCCATAGCCAAATGGCAAAAAACGGAACCCTTATAGATTCGTCATGTCTGTCCGTCTATCCGTCTGTCCGTCTGTCCGTCTGTCCGTCTGTCCGTCTGTCCGTCTGTCCGTCTGTCCGTCTGTCCGTCTGTCCGTCTGTCCGTCTGTCCGTCTGTCCGTCTGTCCGTCTGTCCGTCTGTCCGTCTGTCCGTCTGTCCGTCTGTCCGTCTGTCCGTCTGTCCGTCTGTCCGTCTGTCCGTCTGTCCGTCTGTCCGTCTGTCCGTCTGTCCGTCTGTCCGTCTGTCCGTCTGTCCGTCTGTCCGTCTGTCCGTCTGTCCGTCTGTCCGTCTGTCCGTCTGTCCGTCTGTCCGTCTGTCCGTCTGTCCGTCTGTCCGTCTGTCCGTCTGTCCGTCTGTCCGTCTGTCCGTCTGTCCGTCTGTCCGTCTGTCCGTCTGTCCGTCTGTCCGTCTGTCCGTCTGTCCGTCTGTCCGTCTGTCCGTCTGTCCGTCTGTCCGTCTGTCCGTCTGTCCGTCTGTCCGTCTGTCCGTCTGTCCGTCTGTCCGTCTGTCCGTCTGTCCGTCTGTCCGTCTGTCCGTCTGTCCGTCTGTCCGTCTGTCCGTCTGTCCGTCTGTCCGTCTGTCCGTCTGTCCGTCTGTCCGTCTGTCCGTCTGTCCGTCTGTCCGTCTGTCCGTCTGTCCGTCTGTCCGTCTGTCCGTCTGTCCGTCTGTCCGTCTGTCCGTCTGTCCGTCTGTCCGTCTGTCCGTCTGTCCGTCTGTCCGTCTGTCCGTCTGTCCGTCTGTCCGTCTGTGCGTCTGTCCGTCCGTATGTCACAGTCACTTTTGTCCGAAACTATAAGAGCTATACTGTTGAAACTTGATGAGTAGATGTATTCTGTAAACCGCATTAAGATTTTAACTCAAAAATAGAAAAAAATAATAAATATTTGGGGTTCCCCATACTAAGAACTGAAAGTCAAATTTTTTTTTATATCAAACTTATACATGTGGGTTATTTATGGATAGGTCTTCAAAAATGATATTGAGGTTTCTAATATAATTTTTTTCTAAACTGAAAACTTTGCGCGAGAGACACTTCCAAAGTGGTAAAATGTTGGTCCCCCCCCCCCCCTGTAACTTCTAAAATAATGGAATGATAAAACTAAAAAAAGTATATGATGTACATTACTATGCAAACTTCCAACGAAAGTTGGTTTGAACGAGATCAAGTCAGTAGTTTTTTTTTTAAACATCAAAAACGTTAAAATTGTAAACCGCAATTTACCTTTCAAAACAAAATCTGTTGTATAGGTAATGGTACGGAACCCTTCGTACGCGAGTCCGACTTGCACTTGACCGGTTTTTAGTTATTGTTGTCAATTTCCGTATCTAATTGGATTTTGAATTATATAATTTTTGTACAGATGTTATAAGTACAGAATAATAAATAAACAATTCTAGCTGTGTAGCCCCGACATTAGCTGTGTAGCCCCGGCATAGAATAGGGTTACCCCATCTCATCCCGTGGGTGTCGTAAAGGCGACTAAGGGATCTGAGGAAGATTAGCTAACCTTAAGTACTCCGCGCGGTGGCGGATAAACTGCTTAATCCTTAAGAGGGTTGGTGTCAGGCAGGCGGCCGGCCGTGAAAACATTGCCAAATCGAATTGCAGCAGGTATGGTCAATGATGACTTACCGACTGCGCCGACCCCAAATAAAAAAAAACAATTTGGGGCTTAGCGGACCCCGGGCTCCCGAGAGGGATGCAACCGGGAACATCGCTCAGATGAGAAGAAATAAATAAACAAATCCTGAAAGTCACTTTTCTACGCGGACGAAGTCGCGGGCACTGCTAGTATGTTATAAAGAAGAATGATTTGTATTTTTGTATGTGTGTGTATGTTGGTAATGAATAAACTTAAAAACTACTGTGCCGACTTCAAAAATTATTTCACTATTAGAAAGCTACATTCAGAGTAACATTAGGCTACTTTTGATTCCGATATTCCCACGGGATCGGGACTTACACGGGTGAAAGCGCGGGACGCAGCAAGTATACCATAATTTTAAGCAAAAATACATATCCAAAAATTGACAAAAATTCACTTGTGTGGTGTAAACGTGAGTTCGGGCGTCACTGAGTTGTATTTTTCCTTGAAAATATTTCTAATAAGTTTTAATTTACTCATAATTAGAGAATACTAAAATGCTTACAAAACGGCAGGAACGCAGGTGTCGTTTTGTAGTTCGAATCCGCTATAACATGAACAGTTTCCATGCATGTCACAGTTGCCGTTTTCGCAGGGACCTTTGCACAATTTATAGCAAACAAATGATGAGGATGAGTTCTTCAAATAACCTGCTAAACATGTGCATGTATTCGGTGCTGAGCAGTACCCATTGACACAAGACTCGGTTAATCCTTCAGCCAGCTTTCTAGTACAGTCAGGCTCACAAACTCCGCCAATATTCTGGAAACCTACGTGGCATTTACAGTTATTTGGACTGACACAATCACCGTTCACGCATTCTTTGCAAATGGGTTTACAATTATTTTTTGAGCCATTTATGGGTTCGTATCCGTGATCACATTGGCAAGTATTTGGCGAAACGCAAGAACCGTTAACGCAGTTCGGCGCGCAACTTGGCAGACAATTATAAGCGTTATTCGGATCTGGATAATAGAAGTCGAAGCAAGCGCACTTATTCGGTTCCTTACACCAGCCTGAGTTGCAAGGATAATCGCAAACTGGCGTACATATCCCTTTGTCCATGACGTATCCTTCGAGGCAATTGCAAGTATTTGGAGCGACACACATCCCATTTGGACAATGGCTTTCACACACAGGTTTGCAAGTATAGTTGTCGGGGAATCGTTGGTGTTCCAGGTATATTACTTCTGGTTCGTATCCAGGAAAACAAGTGCACGTATCGGGAGCTGAGCATTCAGCATTAGTACATGGTGTATTGCATTCTGGAACACACTCCGAGTCGTTTGTTGAGTCATATCCTGGAAGACAAGTGCAGGTATCTGGATCTGTGCAAATGGCGTTGACGCAAGGTGTCTCGCACACAGGCTTACATTCCAACGTTTCCATATCGTTGACGTATCCTTCTTTGCAGTTGGGGATGCAGTGTGTTGCGTTATGGAAGTGGAAGCCTTCATGGCATCGGCAGGAGTTTATCCCGAAGCAGTCGCTGTTGCTGCAGGGAGGGTCGCACGAAGGTGGGATGCAAGCATTGTTGGAAAGCATTAATGGAGGGGCACATTCACATACATCTGGAGCCGTACAGGTGCCGTCGGTGCATCCGAACCGGCATAAGGGTTTACATTTTTCTTCTGTTCTTTCATATGTCCAACCTGCGCAACACATTAGCTTCTCGGCTCCTTTTCTCTGAAATAGATAAAAAAAAAGTTTAAGTTAATTGTCACTTATACTTATAACGATAATACCTAATTCTGATTTACATACTTCTCAGACTTACATAGTTAGGGCGACGTCTTTCCGCAGATCTGAAAGCATAAAATTGTTGATTAATTCAAAGATACGCAAGATACTCTAGATAAGGGCATGCAATATCGGAAGGTTTTCAATCTCGGGACGATATCGATATTAAGAGCTCAATCCCGGGATCCCGGGATTACTGAGATTTTAGATATCGTTAAAAAGGCGAATTTAATACAATAAAAATGTGTTAAATTTAAAATATTTAATATATTTAAGACCTTAGTGGTTTCATTACGTAAATAAGTTACCCCGAGGGCCGTCCACCCCATCATTTTCGAAATATGGCGGACAAATACCCTAAACCCGAAAGTGTCTAAACTTTCGCGCCAAATTCTAGGCGCACCACTAAAATGATGTTAGCAGAAAAAAATTGCATGCGAGCTTGTATAAAAAATAATTGTCTTAAAAATTGCAATGAATCACGTTACTTTTATTGTTTTAAACATTTTACCAATTCCCTACGCTTCTAAATCTTTACAGATCTCTTCCTCAGGGGTAGACTAATTTGGGTTTAATTTTAATAGTTCTATTCAATCATTCCATGAGGAAAAATATAGCTAAAAACCTTAATTTATACCCAAATAGTAAATTGCTCAAATCTCGATATCGGATCACTCAATCCCGGGATTATAATATCGAACTTTTGCGTCCGAGATCCCGGGATTACGATATCCCGGGATCCCGGGATTCATGCCCTACTCTAGATATAAAAATATTCCTAAGTGTTTGAGAAGTTCTTCTAATAACAGATCAACATACTTGTTCGTATCGGAACACAGCAGGCTTATCTAGTCCCAACGCCTCTCGTTTAAATTTTCCTTTACCTAAAACTGCCTACGCCGAATTACCTAAACGATCTTAGAACAGTTGTTAGTGGGGCTTAAGACTTAATATCACACAAAGCTTTATGATTAGGTATAGTCGTACGTCCATCCGTCATCCGTATATCTCCACCCATAACAACACTACTCATTGTATTAGTCAGAATAATGATAACGTTATCACTAATTAAAACACAGCTACTGTTTACCGACTGTTAACATTTTTAAATAGAAGCTTTTCATAGTTAATTAACTGAATATAATAAAGCAAATGATTCACGCAGCGTGCTCTAGCCCTAAGCTAAATAAGTTAGCTTGTGTTATGGTGACCAGACGACGAGTACAGAATAGGTACTATTAATAGTCAACGGCGCGGTGCGGGTTTAATCGTCTGTTACAACTATTATGTCTGATAGCAGTCGTCATGAAATCTAACATCTATACCAAAAGAAGAAGTAGACTATAATAAAGCAAATATTTACTCTCTCTAAAGCGGATCTTCTCTTAATTACTGCTTTACTGCTGCCTTCTAGGCAAAGCGTGATACAGTTTAATACACATCGTCACTTATAGCAAATAAAAACAGAAAAGATATTTTGTGCTATTGGCAAAGATACAAATATTTGAAGGAAAAGTTTCAAGAAGACTTTGCAGTGGCGCCGTCATTCGTGCCAGTTCGAATCTCAGCTCGAAAACTTAAAAAACTAAGTAAAAGAAAACTAAGTTCAATAAACATCTTACGGTATCCGTCTCTTTGACACACAGACACCTGGCATGCCCTTTGTAAGGTTATCACACTCGACGACCACACATGACACCATCATCATCAACACGCACAACTTCACGTCAATCATGATTGCTGAATATAGTGCAATCACTAGAAAAAACTTAGGTTAACTTCGCGAATCTTAATTTAAGTTTCGGATGTAGATTAGCGTAATTTAAAGTTGATTTTTTTAAACTTTTCAATAAAATAGTTCACCAATCAAAACAAAGGCTTATCAACCAATCAAAATAAGAGAATCAATAACACTAAAGGTAAACGACCAATCGACTAATAAGTAATAACTAACGCATTGTCCACTATACACCAAAAAAAAATACACTAGTTGCAACTTTACAATCACCATAAAATTCACTAGTGTTTTACTTTTAATTAACAATGCACTTCGTAATTAAAATTGCACTATTTTGCAGTTTCCTCGCTGAATCAGGACGCGTCCTAGCCAGCGCTGTTATTTCATCGGACTGACTGATAAACATAACATATCGGTGCTTCCTACAGCTCTCCTTGGACAGGACACAAGTCATACAAAGTTGTGAAGCGACACAAAGTACGCGACGTTGTTACAGGAAGTTGGACAACCTACAGGCTGTTTTTAAAATTAAAGAAATAATCTTGCTAACCCACTGAGACTATAAAAGCGTTTGTTTGGAAATATGTATGTGAATGTTTGTTGTTTTTTCACCAAAAAACCGATTGCAACGAGACTTGTAAAGTGTGGAGAGCTGAAATAACACTTAAGCCTATCCCGATATTCCCACGAGATGAGGGTGATGAGGGTGATGAGGGTGATGAGGGTGATGAAGTGATACATTGGTGAAATCGTCGTGCGTTTCGAAGAAAGTGTGAGCATGTTTGTTACTCTTTCAGCTAAAAACTACTAGACCGATTGCATTGAAAGACAGCTGAAGACGTGGAATAACACTACTTATTGTAATATGTACATTGTACCTACTTAATATACTGTTAGCGTGAGACTGTCGGAATCTGGAAATACATTTCAAGCCAATATTCTCACTGGATCATGTATGTATGAAAAGGCCCTTATTTTGCAGTCGGGTTAAAAGCTCTGACTATTTTTAAAGCGTCTGATGGTAACAAGGAGGGTCGTGAGTCATGAGGGCGAAGCCCTAAATTAGCATCATCGGAAACTTATTGTGACTCCCGATGACACCTCTAACTGTAGAGATTGGTATTTAATCCAGTGCCATTTTTCATGCTATAGGACAAGTAGTATAAATAGTACAAGTAGGTACTATAGAAAATAAATACGTTGCTGACTACCTAGTAGCTGGACCGGCGACTTACGCCGGTCCAGCTATCCAGCTATCGGTCCAGCTATTTCTATACCAGAAATCCAGCTATCTGCATACCAGTTTGATAACAATCGGTCAAGTAGTTTTTGCGTGTTTGAAGAAAACAGAAACATGCAAAGAAAACTAAACTAATCATTCGCATTCATAATATTAGTGGGAAGTGGGATTATGCGCGTATAATGTTTGATTTGCTGCATATTTAGAATATAGACGGCATACGAACTTAATATAACAGTTTGTTTGTCTTTACGTCTCGTCTTGCCGGCCAACATCAAATGTAAGAACAATGATATTTTGCATAGAATCGAGTCGACAGGTTTATAGCAAGTTTATAGACGTCCGACGTCCGGTCAGCTCATAAATCGTGACGTACCTCGGGAGACGAATACTTAATTGGTACTCGGTCTAGCTAGACGACACGCCCCGGCTGCACTTGGGTGGTCACAAAGGTTTCAATTTTAAAGTTAAATGATTTAATTAGGTACTTAGTTACGAAGTCAGAGCTTTCAATGCAAATGGTTCAAGATGATGATGAACGATTGATGTTTTTAGTCGCTTTCCTTCTTCCTAAGAGACTTTTCTTTCTTATGTGCTGACCCTAAATTACTTTTAGCAGACCCTGGACTTTCGAGAGGGATGCAAACGGGAACACCAGGCAGTTACCCATTCGGGTAGTTACCCGAAACTTGCCAACTGGCAACTAGCAAGGCAAGTTTTCAAAGACAATAGGTAAAGAAAAATTGACACATTGTGATTCTCAGTCAAAGTGATTTGGTTTCTTACCTTAGCAAACGAAATAGAGACAAATTTCATTTTTTGTCGTTCGAGAAAAAGTAACGATTTAGTCGATCGTAAATTTTTTGACGATCACGTGTGCTAACCGTATAGGGTTCATTGTATTTTGTTTGTCGAAACCGCAAATAATCAAAATCCAACGACAAATATAGCTGATAATATGGGTTTCTGCCAATCCTATCCGGTCCCTTTCGATTTGGGCAAAATTTATAGATAAGTTTAGAAATTGTGACTTGTATACATCAAAGAAGAGCCCAAACCGCTGCTCCAAGAGACATGAAATTTAAAGAGTGTTATTTGTGGTGTGAACAGTCAGAATACCAAGTGTGACCAGGTGCTGCGATGTGTGCGTGAGCCATACGCACACTTCCAAGTACCAAAAAAACTAAACAGAGAACCCACCCACTAAAGGTGATCGCACATTTATCAGCACTGTACGCGCCGTACTCACCGCATTTTAGAATTCATTGTATGTAACGTAATGACGTAGGTACGCGCCGCATTTCGAAAAGTGCGGTGCGGGTGAAACGTACGAGGTTTGACATGAAATCTAAAACGCGGCGAGTACGACGCGTGCAGCGCGTACGGTGCTGATAAATGTGCGATCACCTTAAGAAAGATTTTCAGAAAATTCTCTGGGATCGGGACTTACGCGGGTAAACCGTGGAATTCTGATGATTTTTAATATTGAAATGTGCAATTATTAAGCAACTCTTCTACTGTGAGGGTCACACAATGTTTGATGAGCCACTTTACGACGCTACCACATTTGGTGAAACAATTTGGCACGACGCAATTCGGGGTTATGCTAATTGTACGAGTTTTTAGTACACTCTTGGTGGAGACTGAATAAAAGGAGTTTGTATGAGTGTAAAAATAATATATTAATAAATTAACTTAAGCAGACTATTATTAATTAAATGAGAACGCGAGTCAATGAATTGATGGTATTTTGCGAACTGAAGTTAACTAGGCCGCGCTGACGTCTAAGTACTGCAATACAGCAAATATAGCAATTGCAACACTTAGCGTTCGATGTATGGTAAACCGTACATGCTGCGGGGCCCGAGATGAGATGAAAGGGGTGTCTGATGTGATGACTTTAGTTAGTCCGCGCGGTGATGGAGGTGCTATAAGTGAGACCATATATATGTAGCTTAATCAATGGTTAGTGGGATGATATTACATTATTTATTTCATCTAAAGAGTTACTAAAAGCCTCATTTTTATAGAACTGAACTGTTCGTTTTTGAGGAGATGTCTCTTTATCTTGTGTAGCACTGCACTTGTGGTCATCACTGCGCTTTTGACACTCACTTTCACTAACACTACCACTACACTGACCGGTCGAAGCCCTGGCGTGGGAGGCGGGCTGCGGGCCCCGGCCCGCAGCGGTCGCCTCCGGACCTGTTGCCCCTCCCCCGCCGCTGCTATCCGTTGCTACTGCCGCTAGCGCCAACGCTGCTACTTGATTTCGTCTGGATTTATTTTTCCAACGAAGCACAATGACGATGATAATTATCGTCACTATTATTATGGCAAGTAAGATGTATATTACCACGTAATGGTGTACCTCCTGCGTCGGTGCGTCGCTGTACAGTGGAATAGTACTCTTCATTTCCGACAGCTTTTGTTCGAGTTCAGCTATCTGTCTATGGTGAGTATTCAGGTCAGGTTCCTCAGAAACAATGTGATGGAGAGGTATGGTAATGTTTATCAGGTGGTTGATAGGCGTTATTTCCGGTATCAATAAGGTGTCAGAATTTATCATAAGGTCGTGCCTTCCTTGTTCATGTGTATACATCGTGTAGTCCCGGAATTTGATGACACAGCTATGACTAATTGTTACGATACCGGCACGCGACAACATTAGCGACGAAACTTGATCTTCGCATAAAAGTTTGAGTGAGCAGTCGTCACAGCAAAAATAAAAATAGTTATTTAATTGCTGTAACTCGATCCATTGTGGTTCCCACGATTCCCTGATAACCTTGCACTGTTTTGTGTTTAAATTCTTTTTACACATTATGTCATCTTCTTGGATATGGTGAACTGGTGTCTTGAATGAGCATAGAATAGTAGTGGGGTCCTGGTGGACACATTCTCTTAACTTGCTCTCAGTCAGAGTCAAAAGGGCATTTTTCTTCAAATTAACTGCTAGATATTCAGATGTCGGTATTATATGGACTGCCTCCGTTGTGGTTACTAATCGAGGGATGGGTATCACGTGATGCACTTCATAGGCATCTCTGTCAGTGAGTGGTATCCTGGTCTCGAAGATCAAGTTGTTGGCTGACATTCTAGCACGGATTTTCAACAAGTGGTAGATTTTTGGTAGGTCTACGGTGTCGATGGGTATAGCGAGATCTTTAGAAATCTGACTGGCTATGACGCCAATCTCGTGACGTAATTGATCAGGTGTCAATAGATGGAGACTCAGTTGCCCGTTGTAAATATTTGTAAGAGTGTCCAGTAAAATATCTTGCATTTTTTTAAGTTGTGACATGATATTATTTGCGATTATAGCCGACATGGTAAAATCTGAAATTATCGAAATGTTCATCGTTGCGCCAGTTTTAACGTTTTTTATCGCTATTTCTAGCTCCCGCAGTCTATCGTTAATTTGTTTGTGTTGGCTGGTCATGAGGCTCTCTGTTCTTTTTAAAAGGTTGAACTCTGCTTCCACTACAGAAGTTTGATTTTTCCATAGTAAAGCCAAATGTTGTTGATTCCTTTTAATTAGAGAGATGTCCTTTTCATATTTTTCAGCGAATGAGTTATCCAGGACTCCGAATAAACTATTTGCGACGTACCCTACTCCATTGATGAGGCCGCGACGCCGGCGACGGCTCGTGCGCTCATTCTGTTTGTTCATCAATACGTAGTCGTAGTATTGTAGCTCCTCGTATTCGTGTTGTAGTTGTAATATGATCGCGTCGCATGGTGTCAGGTCTTGTATTCGTGTACAGGTCGTTTTTAAATAGTGGATGTACTTGTTTATCGCTCGAGTTCCTTCCCAGTACGGTGTCATGTTGTAGTAGACGACTAGGCGCCATTCGCCTCGAATCATAAACATATTATTAATTTTATCGAAGTAGAGACTTTGGTTGGGATTAAACTTGGTCACGTTGTAGGCACCTTGAGCCGTTGTTGTGATAGTTAATAGAAACATTAGTACTGCGAAGGTCATTTTGGAGAAGCTATATTTAGGTACTTTCTTTTCTTTCTTTATAGTGAAATTCGTTTGAGGTTTACCTATATGGATCTCTTTATTATTCTCTTCGTGCACTGGCAAAATTGAAAGTTTAACTATTGGTCGTTTCATGATACCGTTTTTAGTTTTGAGTGATACAACTCTAACGAATCCATCACTGCCTGGGTGCAGTTCGATCACGCGGCCGAGAGCCCATTTTCCTGCTGGCAGATTAGCGTCGCGAATAACTACGATGTCGTTGAGGTTTAGGTTGTTTTTGCTCTGTCTCCACTTACTTCGCACCGATAATTGGGTGAGATATTCTGCGCGCCACCGTTTCCAGATATCTTCAAACAGCCTTTGTGTTAGATGCCACCTTGTTCTAAGGTCCTTTTCCGTTTGATAAAGTGATAGATTTGGGCCATTTGTCAAGAAATGAGCGGGTGTAAGGCAGTCTAAGTTATCTATATCTTCGGTTAGTGGACAGAGCGGTCTTTGGTTGAGGCACGACTCTAGCTGCGCGAGTAACGTACTATATTCTTCATAGGTTAGTCGTTGCTCTCCGATCACCCGTTTTAGGTGTAATTTGAGGCTTTTGACTGCTGCTTCCCAGATTCCACCCCCCGAAGGCCAGGAGGGTGCATTGAAGTGCCAGCGTATCCCCATATCGGTGAGCTCTTTAATAAATGGGTCATCGAAGGTTTTCCTTGTTTCTTCGTATTCCTGTTGAAGAATCTTGTTAGCTCCTATGAACGTAGTTCCTTGGTCACTATACATATCTGTCGGGACGCCTCGTCTTGCTGACATCCGTTTGAGTGCCGCTAGGAATGACGAGGTCGTTAAATCGGAGACTAGCTCGAGGTGCACGGCCTTGGTTGTCATGCAGATGAATACCGCTACGTATCCTTTTGTCGTTTTAACCCCTCGACCTTTATTCAATTTAACATAGACGTGCCCGGTATAGTCCACGCCTGTGTGGTCGAAGGGCCGACTAGGGTTTACTCTCGCCGGCGGTAGATCTCCCATTAGTTGGTGTTGCTGAATTGGGTTTTGCCTCCTGCATTTGATGCATCGACTCACTCGTTTTTTGGTTGCTCTGATGCCTCCTATTAACCAATACCTTTGTCTCATAGTAGATAGAGTGAGACGAGCTCCGCCATGGTAAGTTAACTCGTGGCACTGATCGATTATTAACTCTGATAACCGGGTGTTGTTGGGTATTATTATAGGGTGTATCATATCAGGGTTTATATTGGCATTTTTCAGTCGACCTCCTACCCGCAATAATCCGTCCTTGTCTAGAAAAGGATTTAACGAAGCTAGTTTTCCCTTTAGCGATACTTGGTTCATCTTACGAAGATCGGTAATTTCTTGAGCAAACTCTTCTTGCTGCGTCTCTCCGATGATTTTTTTCTTTGCGCGGTTTAACTCATGTAGTGTTAGGTAGGCTCTCTTTTCTTGATTGACCTTGCGGCTATTTTCTATAAAGCGATATAACCACGCTACAATTTTTGTGACTTGGGCGAGGGAGCTGTGGTACATTATAAGTTCTTTGATGATGCTGTCCTCTAGTTTTTGAACTGTAGCAATAGTTATCTTTACTTTCCTACGCTCTTCGTCTGTCTCAAATACTGATGTCGGTTGTACGTTGTCTTGTTTGTAGGTAGGTAGCCAGCGTGGGCCTTTCCACCATAATTCGTACTCTTTTAGTTGCGCCGCTTTTAAACCTCGACTAGCACAATCCGCCGGGTTTTCCTCCGACTTGACATACCTCCAGTTTTTCGGTGGTATGATTTGAGTTATTTGTTTAACTCTATTGGCAACGAAGGGTTTCCATCTTTCTGGCTCCCCATTCAACCATCCTAATACCACCATGGAATCGACCCATCCATTGATGCTAATTTCGTAGTCTTTAAAACATTTTACAACTTTTTCCATCAGACTCGCTAGTAACGCCGCTCCACATAGCTCTAGTTTCGGTAGTGTTACCGTTTTGTTTAGAGGTACCAATCTAGTTTTTCCTGCTATTATGACTGTTTCTGGTTGGTTATTTATAGTTGTGGTGCAATAAATGACGCAACCATAGCATTTTATCGAGGCATCTGAGAAACCATGCAGATCTATGGTGTTTCCTTTCTTGATTCCCAGCCAGCGCGGTACTTTAAACAAGTTGATTTCTCGCAAGTCAGTTTTTATATTGTTCCATTTATTAATTATGTCTTCGGGTAGTGACTCATCCCACTGAGTATTTTTCAGCCATACTTGTTGGAACAGAATCTTTAATTTTGTTGTGATGGGAGAGAGCCAACCAAGGGGATCAAATATCTTGGAGATATCGGATAGCAGGATTCTTTTTGTGAGAGGTTTGCTTGACCAATCTATTTTTTCACTGAACTCAAAGGTGTCTTGCCTTGTATTCCAGCTCAAACCTAGGGTTTTGGAGGACTCAACCATCTTGAAGTCATAATTGTCCTCTCCGGGCCTTTGATTTATGACGTTCAGCAAGTTAGGATCGTTCGACTTCCATTTTCTTAAGTTGAGGCCTCCCGATTTCATCAATTCAGTGATGTCTAGGAGGAGTTGTTCGGCTTCCTCGAAGGAGTGGCTCCCGTGAACTAGGTCGTCCATGTAGAACGAAGATCCGACGACTTCAGGTGCTAGACTGTCTTTGAAATTCTTCCTCTCGTCCTTTGCTAACTGACGAAGAGTCATCATGGCGAGAAACGGCGCGGCCTTGGTGCCATAGGTAACAGTTGTAAGCTGGTACGTATCCAATTTCGCCGACGGTTCATCTCTCCATATTATTTTTTGATATTTTTGGTCATCTTGGTGAACCCATACTTGCCTAAACATCTTCTCAATGTCCGCTGTGAAGGCATATTTATATTGTCGCCATTTAATAATTAAATTTTGTAGGTCCAATTGTAGGTTCGGACCTCTTTCCATTAAATCGTTCAGACTATAGCCAGACGATGATTTTGCGGACGCATTAAAAACGACGCGTAACTTCGTCGTTAATGACTCCGCTCGAATTACGCAATGATGTGGTAGGTAGAACTCCGGCGCGGTCGTCATGTTACCGGCGGCCTTTTTCATATGACCTAACGATAGGTATTCGTGAATGAATAGTTTATATTCATTTTCTATATGCTTTTGCCTCTGGAATTTCCTCTCTAGTTGTTTAAATTGAGCGATCGCCTTGCCTTTGGTTTCTCCCATGCTTTCTTCCGTCGTCGGTTTTAGTGGTAGTCGCACCTCGTATTTCCCATCGGGGCGACGCACGGTGGTCTCTGTGTAATAATCCATTACTTTTTGATCTTGTGTAGTCATGACGTCATCGACGCTTATGTCCTCGATTTGCCAAAATCTCTGTATTTCTTGGATGTTGTTCATGACTACATTACACTGCATTGACCTCGTTGCGTTTCCACTTAATATCCAACCTAAGCGTGTTTGTTGTGCGATAGGTAGATTTGTCCCTGCTCTGCGAATTCCGTCTAGTATTATTTCGCTGTAGATATCGGCTCCGAATAGCAAATCGACCGGGCGACTAATGTAAAATTCCGTGTCCGCTAGCTGAATATTTTCTAGACTAGGCCATATAGGTTTAGGGAACGTCTGTCCTGGTAGATGTTTTATCAAGGTGTTCATAATAATTACATCTGTTTCGAACGTATAGTCCTTTCGCACCGACGAGCATTGGATAGTGATGACCCCCTTGCAGTTGGATTCTTTTTCTCCGATGCCTGATACCCCTCCGTGACATTGTCTGCGTGGTAATCCCAAAGTCTGGGCGGCTTTTTCCGTGATGAGCGATGCCTGAGATCCTTGGTCGATTAGCGCCCTAAATTTGTGAGCTACTCCGTTTTTGTCCTCTATTTTGACAATTGCCGTGGCTAACAGTATCTCCGGCATTCCATGCTGAAGGGACACGTTGGTTTGGACTAAATTGCTATCCTGTGCGTACACCTCGTGCATATCCGTGCGGTGCGAGCCTTGGCATTCTTTGCATTTTATTACATATTTACATTTGAAGTTACCGTGGCTATTAAAGCATCGATCACATGCTTTTAATTTTTGCAATGTGTCATATTTTGTGTGTGGAATCATTTCTACGAATTGCGGACAGAATTTAAGTTTATGTTCCTCACTTTTGCAGAGTAGGCAAGGCTTGTTCGTTGACCTACTGCCCGAGTTGTCACTTTTCGATTGCGACATTCTACTCGATGTAATTAGATTATTTGCAGATTTGAAATAATTAAGCTTGCCTTCCTTAGTAACAGGTTTCGGTCTATTACTCGAAATAAACGACGTGAACTTACTGGTTGAAGCTTCGGGCTTCTTACGTGAAGATTCCAGACTATTAAACTCGTTCTGCAGGAACGCTAAAAACTCTTCTAGACGTGGTATTTCTTTCGGTTGCTTCAACGTAGCGTTAAACTTGTTGTGTGTGTCGGCGTCGAGCTTTTGACACATCAGATATACCAAAAGAGATCCCCACGATGAAATGTCTTCGCCTAGACCTTTAATCCCGTTCACCGTCTCCATTGCGGTATCATGTATTCTTTTGAGGTGCGCTACCGTCGGAAAATTAGCGCATGGAATACTAGTAAAATTTCTAAGGTGCGAGTCGAATATAAGTTTCTTATTTTCGTACCTTTTTGTTAAAATATCCCAACATGCATCGTAGTTCTCGGAGCTTATATCCAGGTGATGAATAAGCTTCTCTGCTTCTCCCCTCACCTTACTCCTGAGGAACTGCATCTTCTCTTCCTTTGACAGGGAGGCATTTTTATGGATCGTTCCAATGAAGAGCGCCTTAAATGATGGCCAGCTATTATAGTTACCGTGAAAATAGGGTATCTCCATTTGGGGTGTCCTCTTCTCCCTGAAAGACACTTCTCCTCTTTTCCTGTTGATAGCTCTTTTCGCCAAGTTGTATTGTTTTTCATAATGGCTGAAAGCTATCTCGTACTCTTCATTTTTACCCTCGAGTTCGCTATCGATCTCAAGGTGTAAAGAGTCAATCGCTACCCACCGTGACCTCAGAGATTCCTGTGCGTCTTGAAAATCCCATGTGTCTTTGAGCTCCTCCAGATTCATATTGATGATCGTTCTTTCGAGTGCCCTGAATTGACTGGCTTGTTTCCGCAACATATCCTCTGTCTTACTTGGTAGTCCTCGAGATTTGAACCCGAACTGGACCTCGTCTCTCATCGCGGGTGCCGGGCTGGGCCTGCGTTCGGAGTCATAGTCCTTGCAGTCCTTGCCGTTGTTTTCACCTAAATTTGCGAAATTGAAACTACCTTTGGACGTACCTTGTACATGGCTTGGTGTTAGCTTTCCTTCCTGATCGGGGCGCTGCGGGGTCTCCGCACCCGAAGCTCCTTCTTGATCGGAAGTTTGAACCTTATAATTACTAATAACGGTTCTAATACGCTCATACCTCTCCCTGGTCTGCTCGTAAATATTTTTGGTGAAATATTCGCCAAACTTTTCCCCTGAACCACCCAAAATCACATTATTAGTCTGGAATTCTTGCCATAATTGAGTTAGGCCATCCAGCCGACGCTTGATGTTCTCTGCCGTCTTTCTAGCAGGTCCATCTTTTTTGAAATTGGTGTAAACCTGCTCAAGCGCGTCGATAATTTGCCTCTGTCTTGCAAGAAGGTCCTCCATTTTTCACCACAGACAGTAAAGAATTAGGTAAAACAAGAACAATCTTACTTGCAGATGCTTCTACTTGAGCCTCGGTGCCGCAGGATTGGGTCCTTGGTGACCCGGAGTGCGTCCTTTGGGGCTCGTGGTAGCTTGGTGGCACGGGATGAGTCCTTGATGACTCGGAGTGAGATCCTCAGTGATCTCGAGATTAGTTTCTTCGGAACTTATAGGTTCCAAAGGTCGCCGAACGAGAAACTGCCACGCTAACACGTAGGTACACGAAACACGTCTCTGTCACTACCTTTCGCGCGATAATACAGTCCCCGCTACGTAGCGTCGAAGGACCAAAAAAAAGATGTACGAGTTTTTAGTACACTCTTGGTGGAGACTGAATAAAAGGAGTTTGTATGAGTGTAAAAATAATATATTAATAAATTAACTTAAGCAGACTATTATTAATTAAATGAGAACGCGAGTCAATGAATTGATGGTATTTTGCGAACTGAAGTTAACTAGGCCGCGCTGACGTCTAAGTACTGCAATACAGCAAATATAGCAATTGCAACACTTAGCGTTCGATGTATGGTAAACCGTACACTAATCCTTACTTGTTGTTTGAAATTAAAAGAAGGTTTGTGTGTGTTTGTTATTATAATAAAATTATAGATATGTGTAACGCTCATTGATAAGTAGTGGCGGATGGGCAGTGCGATATTACTGTGATAAAACCACTAGAACTTATTATTATTCTGTGGTTTGCCACATTTTTTTACTAAAATAAATTTGGCGCCACGCCCTCGCCTCGACTTAACCGATGAGCGCTACCTTAGGTTAGCCTTTGACCGCCAATTACTTCATTTTATCCAGTCTAACAAATAGCACGCTTATTTAGAAGTTACTGAGATCGAATATCACTCGAGTGAACCCGCGGGCGCAACTACTTAGAAAATTATTATAAAAAAAATAGGTACGTTATTAATATGCACCACACAGTTTTCGCATTAAAGAAACCGTTGCGTTGTGCAAATTTTCATTGTAACAGTCGACTACGTTTGTTTGTATAGATGAGGACAGTCTACCTACTCCTTTCTCCATACAAACTTTACAAGCGTAGTCGACTGTTTCCTGGATAAAGATATTAGAAAAAATACGTTTATACCATAAGTCCTATAACAGCCATGACCATGCCCCTACGTTTTGATTTTTTTCATTTTCATATTTTTCTAAATTTGATTTCTATTCTAATTAAAAAATTTAAAAAAAAAAAAAAAAACGTAGGGGCATAGTCGTTGCAGATACCTATAGGTTTTAAGGTTTAAACATATTTGCTCTAATGTCTTTAACCAGGGAGGAAGCATTCGACTACGTTTGTTTGGATAATGAATGAAGTATCCTTTCTTTTTAAGGTTTAATGAACCAGTAAGTAGCTTTTTCCTATCAGTTAAATAATTAAATAACGAGGCATTGTTGTATTCTTAAAATACAACAGAAACCCCTCTCATGAGCGAACCCAAAGTTTATTTATAATGGACGCGTTGTAACCTAAATGTGTCATGTCCATGTTGGGTGTTATCTTCCAGTTCGGATATTGTTTTAGATGTATGTAATTAATTATTAATTAAAGTATAAGGCCGGGTGCACTTTGGACACGAATTTGTATTCGTACGGTCGTGGTTATACGAATTGAGTACCTACGCACACTGAATGCGTTTTTATTCGTCAAATAGGTAGTTAATCTTGTACAGAAGATAATAGAAGCATAACGAAAGCTCAGAATATCAGGAATGCACTTAAAAATTACTTTTCTCAAAAATAACTTTGTTTGTCAAAAAAACTTTTTAGTTTATCTAGTTCAGACTGTGTTAAGTTCTCTCCGCGCGGTGGCGGATAAACTGCTTGGTGCCTAGAGGGGATGCTGTCAGGCAGGCGGCCGGCCGTAAAAAATATTGCCAAATTTATTAGCAGGAGGTATGGTCAGTGATGACTTACCTACTGCCCCAACCTCAAATATTTGGGGTTTAGCGGACCCCGGGCTCCCGAGGGGATGCAACCAGAAACATCGCTTGGATGAGAGAGAGATTCTTATCACAAAATACCATCTCGATATCATTCCACTCAATCTTTAATTTCAAAGATGTTTGTCAAATAACATTACAAAACATTTTTGAGACAATAAAGTTTCTGCTCCAGTTGCAAGTTACAGTATCATTTTGAGTGTATTGTTTGCAATTAAGAAGACGACCTCGGTGGCGCGTCGTGCGAGAGCGCGACTGCAATGCAGGAGGTTGCGGGTTCGATTCCCGCCGGGTGCAAGTATTTATGCTTAAAAAATAAATATTTGTGTCTGGTCTGGGTGTACTTCTATGTATAATATGTATGTATTTACAAAAGAAAAATAAATATAAGTATTATATCCGTTGTCTAGTCACCGTAACACAAGCTTAGTCGCTTACCACGGGGCTAGATGGCGCTGTGTGTTGTTCGCAGAATTTATTTATTTATTATTATTTTAATTATGTTAAAACTAGCAGCTCCCCGCGGTTTCACCCGCATAAGTCCCGATCCCGTGGGAATATAGGGATCAAAAGTAGCCTATAGCCTTCCTCAATAAATGGACTATCCAACACTGAAATAATTTTTCAAATCGGACCAGCGGTTCCAGAGGCTTGAACTCGCGTCTTTGGGTCGGTACCCCAACGTCCTTACCAACTAGACTACGCAAGCTCATGTCCCGTGCCGTGAAAACTTCCAATGCTATATTCTGCTTTGATTGTTTTGCCGCCGCAAGTGAAAATTTTTGAATGCTGTTTTTCCTTGTAAATAAATTTTCTAAACAAAATAGCCTTGAGCTACATACAAAAATTAATAGAAATTTACTATTAGTTTATTCAAAAGGACGAACGTTTTTAAAATAAAAAAATAAGTTATTATTACTATTACTTCAATTTCCGATGCACCATATTTAGACTGAAACTTTTTTTTTTCTTTTTTGGCCCCGGACTCTCGAGATGCCATTTGTCGAGATACTGAAACTTAATGTCAAAACAACTTAATTATGTAATGCTGTTATTGTAATTGCGTGTAACGTCTATATTTTAATCATGTATGTATATTATTTTCTAATATCAAAAAACACGCAACTGTTTTTTTAATTCCTCATTAATCCAACATGGCGACAACGGCCGAGAAGGCTATTTTAAAATACTCTTATCTTTTTAACTTCGGTGATTAAGGTGTTTTAGTTAGTTTTATGTATTCTGGGACTTCTGTAGATTCTTCTAGTATTTTTTTTATATCTAGACGCCTAAGTTTTAAATTAATAAAAACGTTGTTTGGCGACCTGCCATTGTTCTTTAGACAATACTATAACAGGAATGATAAGGTTTGAGGTTTATTATGAGTGGAACTAGAACTTTAACCTAGCTATACGTTTTACTACGAATTTAAATCGCAAAAGTTAAGTTTTCTAAGGAAAATATCCATAATAACTAACGGTAGGTACCTACCTATATAATAATAAACTTAAATCATCTAAAAACGGTTACATATTTAAACAAATAGAAAGGAAAATAAACAATCTCATCGGAATGTTCCTTACAATAATAGTTGAAACACAAATAATATATTAAATCAGTAATTCAGTATCTAACCGCTAGCCTAGTTATATTCCAGTAGGTAGAGTATAGTGAGGTAAGTTCGGATACGGGGGAAAACCATAATACGACACCGTTTTATGGTGGAGGTGCCCGAGTCCCGCACTAAACGATTCGCTACGTCACACCTCATTCGCACCGCGAGAGATTGTAATCAGCTGCCTGAGACTGTATTCCCTGGCGAGTACAGTTTGGGGGTCTTTAAGTCGCGTGTGAATAGGTACCTGCTAGATTAGCGCGCTTCATCTTAAACTGCATCTTTACTTACTAACAGGTGTGATAGTGGTCAAACGCTGGCCTATACATAATATACAATGAAAAACCTTATGTAACTATGACTCAAATATCTTCCAAAATAGGTGACATTGCAACTGCAGGGTGCCACAGATCGGTGCGGGGTGAATTGCTCTTGTGAACATCGTGGCTTACACTAAAAATATCATCAATTTTGGGATATATTTGAATCATACGGTGTCCCCCTGTATCCGATCTTGCCTGACTATACTCTATATGATTACCACTCTATGTGGTAAGGTAGGAATTTTCCTATATATGATAAAGCTGGGGAACTTACGCACGAGGGTAGGTACATAGTCCCGATAAATACCACGTGACCTACAGGATGTCAAACCACGTGTATTTTAATTGGTACCTAACACTTTTTTATGGTTCCGTAGATAAAAAGGTAAAAACGACACAAACGTACTATTTTTGTTAGTAAAAAAACGCTTAATAAAAAAAAATAGTACAGAAATAAAACGAAATACGTTTTTTTCTCCTAAAAATTTACACCCTATTTCAGAAACTTATATCAAAAATTATCTAAGGGTCTGAAATAGAGTTAGGTATACTAAGATATACTTAGATACAAAAACCTTGTTTTTCTTTTTAAGAGCACGAATGGCTATTAAAAATAACATAACAATAAAAAAAACGCATCATACAACAACAATTTAAAATACGTTTTTAGAGTATTTCTCCAAACGTCACAAGACAAAAGGCACCGCGCGCGCTCTCTTTGATTTTCATGAAATAAAGTTAAGAATAACGTACGGAACCCTCGATACAGGTCCGACTCGCACTTGACCGTTTTTCTTTTAATTTAAATTGATTACAATATATTCTGATTATGAGTCAATCGATATTAGATGTCAAGGTTATTGATGAAACAATGGAGGTTATTGTGATCGAATCTGTGGGCAGGATGCCAAAGATAGATAATAGGTAGAGGGTGTATAATTTGAATTAGTATTTTTTTCGTACAAACATAACAATATATAAAGACCAACAGTGACTTATTAAGCTAAAATAAATAAGTCCAAAAATGAGTCCCTAGGTATGGTACCCAAAAGTCTGGCTGCATTGCCTCTTTGAATGGCAATACTTACGAGTATTCGTTGGCCAATGTAGCAGCCAGCTCTTTGGTCACCAGAAGCTAAAACAAATAATTTTGAAATATTTCTAAAATAATCTAAAGCCTCGGATCTCCACGGGCCCAACGTCTCAATTGCAAACGGCAGAAATATATAACTATCCATCGCCATCGGAAATATGGTTTTCCGCAATTTCCGCCGTTTTGCAATCTCTCCCTCAGATCCCTTAGTCGCCTTTTACGATACCCACAAGAAGAGATGGGGTAACCCTATTCTATGCCGGAGCTACACGTCAATATATATATTACTGGGCTTCTGAGCTTATAAGTTTAATGTCTCAAACTAAATTTATACTTCAACTATTCAACTTCGCTCAATTTTTCCAAAACCGTTTAACTATTTTAGGAAATTTTGCAAGGTTTTGCTAAAGATAGATAGATAAATATACAAAGCATTCATACAAACAAGAGAAAATTATTTTGAAAAAAGAAAAACGTCAATTTTTATAACAACAAGCTAAAGCTAAATTTAATATGCTAAAGCTTTAGTGCTTGTAAAATGACCAAATTAACTGGTGTGCATGCATGCCTGCGTGGCTCAAGCGACATGACAGAGGGTTGCGAAGGTTACCGGATTCTTTAATGACATTATTAGAAATTACCGTTGTTCCTTTTGCCCCGATATTGCAAATACCCCATCTGACCCTATATCCTAATTTAACCACTTTTTTGGAAGTTAGTCGGTTTAAAGCAAAAATGACAATCCAGCTTTGAACAACTTGTAAGCTTGCATTGATTAGTAGCCAGTAGAGATTTTGAGATATAATTTGAAAACTAAGTGTTTTCATCATTTTAGGAATTCGACATTTTAGGAATTCAATACTTTGGGAAATTCAACATTTTGGCACTAAAGGACTCGACTCCAAAAATTGAGAACAATTGCCTTGAACTTGAGTTCAACACACCGAGGTAGGTACCTACACAATAGAAGCTGGAAATATGCTCCAATTTCCATTTTTATGAGCATCCCTTGGACAAAACAAATGTAAACAGGAAAAGTATTAGTCCCTTTACTGCCATAACAATAATAAGGGTGCGGCGACCCCAAATAAAAAAAGAAATGTAGCTAGGTCGGTACTTTAGGAAGATAAAATCTAAATAGTTTCATAAATATCTACACGGATTTTTCTTCTGTTTTCGCCATGGATTGGATTGAAATTAATCTAATTTTTCGGTTTCAATCGCGTGGTGTTTATTACTTTTAGCATTGTTTCAATGCTCAACGTTTTGAGACCTTTACAGGTCTTATCTTTAGGATACGAGCCGGTAGATGTCGCTACGTGCCACAGTCGTAAGCGAGGAAGAAATACAGTCCATGCTTCTGCTATTTAGAGCTGAGAGTAGGCCTCAATACTGCTAAACGCGGTGTGTCATTGAGAAGCATATTTACTAGTCAAACTTGGGACAACAGTGTCCCAAATGTTTAATCATGGCACTGTACTGAATAACGTGAATGTGTTTTGTGTATCAAAGCGGATACGTGCGTGTAATCTCGGATGACGGATGCTCGAAGTAGATGGGACTTTTATAGATGTCGTTTAATTGCTAAGTGACTCATTTAGCAGTGATTTGATTTTGATAGAGCTATGAAGAATAATGTAAAAATAATTAGATTTGATGTGAAACATCTATAGGCGCGAGTAAACCTAAAAATTCGCGTGGCGATACAGGCCATGGCGACCGCTCGCCACGCTATAATTCTATATACCTACCTATATGATGAAATATAATATGTACTATTATATACATAGCGAGTCGATGTTTCACATCTATCAGGCGTCCCGTGACGGCTCACATTTTTTTAAAGCGAATCTCACTACTAAAAATACAAAGTTTTTAGATAAACTTTTATTATTTTATTATTTTATTATTATTATTATCTGATTATCGTACCGTAACGTATCTGATTAACACATAGGCTACTTTTTATTACGATATTCCCCCGGTATTGAGACCTACGCGGGTGAAACCGCGGGACGCAGCTATAAACAAAAAATCCGTTGGTTGTCTATCAGAATGAGCTGCATCGGTGTGTTTGATGGCTGTACTGACAACGCCAGTCGTGTAGGTACTACAAAATTATAGCAAGAATTGCGCCAGTGTAGCGCGCGAACTGAAAAAAGAACACCTATCTAAAAGATGTAGTGGACAATTGGCCGATCACCTTTTCTTTCTGCTCCAAATCGTCTTATTATTATATTGAAAAAAAAATAGGACTTGACGAGTTGACACTTTTGGAAGACTTGGCCAATTGGCACTTTTACACTGCTTGACGAATTAACATTTAAATTTGCGGTAACAATACGCTTGACCAATTGGCACAATTTGTAGACTTCACGAATTGTCTACTACATCACCTATAACATTGGGAAATAGTCCGCTAGCGGATAAACAAGTGGATGTATGGGTACTGGGCAGTCTTTAGATCAGGGGTTCCCTAACTGGGGGGCGCGCCCCCCATGGGGGGGGGTAGGGCCCTTTACAGGGGGCGCGGGCCACCTGCGATCGCTGAGACAATGCATTTCAGACTGTTTTATACGACCAATAAAATTATTTGAAATTTACGCCTATGTCGACCTCTGACGACCGACGACGTTGACGACCTCTGTGGCGCGTCGTGCGAGAGCGCGACTGCAATGCAGGAGGTTGCGGGTTCGATTCCCGCCGGGTGCAAGTATTTATGCTTAAAAAATAAATATTTGTGTCTGGTCTGGGTGTCCTTCTATGTATAATATGTATGTATTTACAAAAGAAAAATAAATATAAGTATTATATCCGTTGTCTAGTCACCGTAACACAAGCTTAGTCGCTTACCACGGGGCTAGATGGCGCTGTGTGTTGTTCGCAGAATTTATTATTATATTATTCACTCATTTATTTTATTTCTTAAATTTAAGTTTTTATAAAAATAAACTACATACAAAATATATACATTACTACAAAACCTATAAACAAAATTCCATCTAAGTAACAAACTTATATAAAATTCTATCTACAAGTCCTATAAACAATGTATAAATTTTGTACAAAAACAGTAAATTACTATAAAAACCTAAACCTAGAAGCCCGTCGGCAGCGGGGCAGGGCCCAGGCTACCGATGGTTAGGGACGCAGAGACAGGAACCTTCTGACGATACGTGCCGTATCAAGGACGACTGCCTTCTGAATCTGACCCTTGACCCAACCGTCTAGCGAAAGCCTCTTAAGATGTTGGTCGAGGCTCTTCGCTATTAATCCATTTGCCGACACGACTATCGGAACAATACTTGTCGAATCAACGTGCCACATGGCGGTAATCTCGTGGGCCAAGTCCAAGTACTTAGTTTCCTTGTCCTTTTCAGCCTTTACGAGATTAACGTCATGCGGAACGGTGATATCGACGAGTATTGCCCGTCGTTCCGACCGGTCTACTATCACGATGTCAGGTCTATTGGCGATAATAGTCCTGTCCGTGATAATAGACCGGTCCCAATAGAGCGTGGCACGACCGTTTTCGAGAACTGGAACGGGTGCATATTGGTAGTATGGCACCTCTTGGTCCACAAGTCCATATTTAAGAGCAAGTTGCTGGTGGATGATCCTGGCCACCAAGTTATGTCTGTGCAAGTACTCACCATTGGCAAGATGAGAACAACCGGAAATAATATGCCTGAGTGACTCTCCGGGATGGTGGCATGCCCGACAAATATCGACCGTACCATCCTTCAGGATATATTTCCTATAATTGTTCGTCATCATTACCTCGTCGGCAATTGCACAAACAAAACCTTCGGTTTCCCCAAAGAGATCACCGAAACGTAGCCAGTTCACCGACGCAAGGAGGTCTACATCGGGGTCCGTAAGGACCCGATAAAACCTCCCATGCAGCTCCTTGCTCTTCCATATGTCCTTGCGGTCCTCGACGCTGAGTATCGAGGGTTTGCGCCAGTTCTCTTTTGCCAAGGAGAGCGGGGTAAGGTTCTTGTCCACTGCTACCACATCGCGATGCATCCCACTCTCGGAACCGAGAAAATATTCTCTGAGACTGCACACTTCCCGGTTATATAGAGTCTTAGCATTTAAAAAGCCTCGACCACCACACTTCCGGGGAATGTACAATCTCATCACCGCAGAGCGGGGATGAAGCATGCGATGGGCTGTTAGCTGTGAACGTACCTTCCGATCCAGGGCGTCAAGTTCAGTCTGAGTCCACCTAAGTACACCGAAAGAATAGATGTGCAGAGGCATAACCCAGCCATTGAAAGCTCGCACCTTGTTTCCACCCGACAAAAGACTGTTGAGAACTCTTGTTAGGCGGCCAAAGAAACGCTCTTTCACTGACTGTTTTACATCTCCATCAATCGCTAAAGCTTGCGACATACCCAGGTATTTGTATGTTTCACCTTCGGAGAGGGATCTGAGTGATATTGTCTCTGAGAGCTGCAAATTCGATGAATTCACAACTCTCCCTCGCTGCACATGTAAGACCGCACACTTATCGATACCAAACTCCATATTGATGGCCTTGCTGAAATTATCCGTAATTTCTAACAAGGACACCAATTCCGGTTTTTTGGCAGCGAAAAGCTTGAGATCATCCATGTACAGCAAATGAGAAAATTATTATTATTATTATTATTATTATGTCAAGAACATAATAATAATTCTTCAGTGGTCGAATTTCTGAACAATAAGAACCATAACAGCCTTTAGACTGGCCCCGCGCCAGTCTAAAGGCAAATATCAATCAAATACCTTTTGTAAAACTTTAATGAGCAATAAAAATATTTATTTTGTAATCCTTTTTAGGGTTCCGTACCCAAAAAGTAAAAACGGGATCCTATTATTGATATTTATTCCGACGTGATAATGTGGACAAGAGGACGGGGGAGGCGCGGATTTTTTTTTATGGTCGAAAGGGGGCACGTCTCAAATAAGTTAGGGAACCCCTGCTTTAGATAATCTAAATTCTACGCAAACCAACAACAATTTTTGCCCCCCCAAACGCCCCCGGTTCCCAAAATCTGTTTTGATAACAAAACATCCAGGATGTAATTGTTGACGAATCCCACTATCTAAATCCGGGGATTCATTTGACGGGTATAAAGTATAAACACGAAAAGGATGCGGGATTTACCTAAACAATTGATAACCAACAAACTTTGGAGTCTTGATTCATCCATTGGAACTCGTTGATGAAATAGGTAATTAAGATTACTTACATGATACCGTTGATACAGTCCTCCGGTCTACATTCACCTTCATCATCACAGTACCCTGCACATTCAGGACGACAAGTCTTCAAGCAAACGAAGTCATCTTGACTCTTCTCATATCCTTCCTCACAACTGCAGAAATTGGGAGCCGAACAATATCCACTGACACAAAATTTATCACAAATTGGTCTGCATTTACCATCTATGTTTACGTAGCCTTCATGACAAGCACATATGTTTGGTCCTATACAATCTCCATTTTGACATTCATCACATTCGGGTATACATGTCCCATTTTCCTGCGTATATCCTTGCAAACATTGGCAAGTGTTCGGGGCGACGCAGTCCCCGTTGATGCAACCTTCACAATGGGGTTCACATGCAGTGCTATTGATGGTTTCATAGCCTTCGAGACAACCACAAGTGTTATATTCGATACAAGCGCCGTTGATACAATTTTGCTCGCATATTGGACTGCAAGTCAAGTCCGAGTTGATGAGATAGTTGTCTCTACAGAAAGCGCAGTGTGTCTCGTTGTAGGCTCTCGTGTTTGGGTCGCATTCGCAAGTATTGTTTCTGACGCACTTAGCGTTAAAGCAGGGTTGATCACAGAGAGGAGGGATGCAGTTGTTCATATGCTCGTCGAAGTAGAGAGGAGGATCGCAGGTGCAGATGTTTGGACCGGTGCAGCGTCCGTTGAGGCAGCCGATGCAAATAGGCGCGCAAGTGTCTGATTTAGCAATGTGCTGCCAGCCTTGGCAGCATATTGTCCGGGATCGCCATATGGTTTTTGGCTAAAAGAATTGGCAATATAAACTTGTTAATTTTTTTTTGTTACAAATTAATTAGAGATCTACAATAACTAAAAACTACGTAAAAGTGAGAAAAAGTTATAAAATATCACAATATCTGTGCTATTACCTGAATTTTTGTTACCCTCGCTGTACATCTCCCTTTTGCACAAGGTCTGCTTACAGTGACCCATGTTCTTCTTCTCACTGCAGAACTGTAAAAAATACATCATACACTTATATCTATACTATACTATATACTATCTGTACTAATATTATAAAGAGGAAAGATTTGTAATTTTGTGTATGTGTGTGTGCGTGTTTGTCTGTATGTTTGTTATAAATACACTCAAAAACATTGGACCGATTTCAAAAATTCTTTCACCATTAGAAAGTTACAATCACCCTGAGTAACACTAACACACTAATAGTAAAGCTACTTTTGATTCCGATATTCCCACGGGATCAGGAATTACGCTGGTGAAACCGCGGGACGCAGCTAGTCACTTATATAACTACAATAGATTTAAAAATGCCTCAAATGTTGCCTTGCAGAGCTACATTGAACTTAGTAATCCGAATTAGCAATACAAAATGTCGAAATCTCGCTAATCCGATAGTAGCTTTGCACTGCAAGCGGCGCGGAGTAAAAAATATGTCAGTTTAACATCCAACAATAAAATTGTTTCCATATCACGAAAGAGTTTTGTACGAGTATTAAAACAACCGTAGCGTTGTATAAGAGTTGTATGTTCCCTTTTTATTTACAGATTTTTGATTTAAATTCTCTTTATTGCCAAAACGTTGAACTTTCAATTATTGAATTCCCAAAATGTTCAAATAAAGTCGTCAAATCGGTCAACTTGAGATTAAAATAATAATTAATTAGCCCGTTAATTTGTCCCACTGCAGGGCAAGGGCCTCCTCTTAGAGGGGTTAGGCAGACGCCACGGGAGCCTACTCCGGATTGGCGAATGTCCCATCCCTTCGGACTATGGTGAGTCCTAGGACATGACATTTCCTCACGATGTTTTCCTTCACCACAACAGCGATGTTATTTAGCGCATATAACGTGATTAAAACATTAGCAAAAGTATTTATATACCTTAATTTGACGACGCAAACTCCTTCATCCCCTACTTTTAAGGCATCCAATTCAATCACCAAACAGAACAGTAAAGCACAAAATATTATGAACTTAACACGCATTTTAATAAACAATTTAATAAGTCACACTTTTAACCAGTTTGAGGTCCTTAGTTAAGTATATATTCCTCAATAAGACTTAATTAACTCTTTCTTTTTGTATAATGTAAACACTTAAAAAAAATTGTTTATGTATTTTCTTTTATTTTATTAGCACTACCATTTCGCAGTACAATAAATGACAATATGATGAGTCGGCGCCTATCTCCGGGCAACAGTTCTATATGCTAACCTAATTATGTTGATAAATCACAACATGGCACTTATCACGGCGCCTTAAAGCTCAGTTATTTGGCACATTACATGCCGCTATACTAATTGCGTGACGTGATTTTGGTCGGTTTTTAGTTAATGATGGTTTTTAAGCTTGTGGCGTTATGAAATTAAACTCATTTTTCAGTACCTACTGAGTAACTTACCTCATAATAAGATGCTAGGTACTGTAAATTGTCCGCGTTCATCCGTGAGGTAGAAGTCCGGTGTATGTAGTCCTCGAAACATCTAGTATTGTATAATAAAAGTAACGCGTTTAAAACCAAAAAATTCAAATCCAAATATAAATTTTTAAAAATTACGAAAGTTATCATTTTTATGATTTCTACCTACCTGGAACACCTAGTCTAGTTTTTTTTTACCAACTGAACGTTTGAATTTGTCTACCATTTTACCACGGCTCGAAGGCAAATGTCCCAATTCGCTAATCCGAAGTAGGCTCCTGAGCCATCTTACTGTCTATGTCTAACCCCTCAAAGATGAGGCTCATGCCCTACAGTGGGACAACTTAACGGCTAACAAAGAAATAGATAATTATTTAAAATAATTATTTAATTTATTTATTGCTTTAAAACGAAAGTTTTTAAGCTTGTTATTCTTACGAATTAGTCGAAACAAACATTTAGGATATCTTGCGAGTTACCCTTATTTAGTTGAAATTGGCTTTTTTCCGAATTTAACGAAAAGGCGAGATACATACGATATGACTAATAATTGCAACTGTTTCCATGCAGAACTTAATTAATTCGTTAGTAAAATTTCCATTATACCTACTTTAAAATGATATTACTCCATTGCTATTTTTACCTAGTTTACCTATTACGTAAGTTATAAGGAAACAAACACATCCCTAATGCAGTCGCAGCTTGTTATAATCAAACCACAAGGTAATTAATTACCAACATTCTAAAATAACTATCCGTACCTACGCATTAACTGCAGTTTTCTCTATAGTACAACAATTTTTTGTGAACACTAAACTTTTTAAATTCACACGATTTGTTAAAATAGTTACATTTTCCCGGGTATTATCGCGTCCCCTCGCGACCAAGACCATTATAACATAGTTGAAACGTCGAGGTAAGAAAATAACTAATAATACGCGTCTTGGTCGCGATAATACGCGATAAAGACCCGGGAAAATGTAACTATGTTAACAAAGCAATTATTTGAAAGTTCTGATTCGATCCCATAGACATCTAACGACATACAATACAATAGGTGCTTACTAAATTGAGGATTAAAGTGAATGACGTCATATTTAATTATTTCCAAAGACCTTTATAGTAATCATAGCTGATTAAGGACGATAGCAGGTAACGTTTGCAAGTTAGGTAAAGGTATTTTTAGGGTTCCGTACCCAAAAGGTAAAAACGGGACCCTATTACTAAGACTTCTCTGTCTGTCCGTTCGTCTGTCCGTCTGTCACCAGGCTGTATCTCATGTACCTAATAGCTAGACGGTTGAAATTTTCACAGAAGATGTATTTCGGTTGCCGCTACAACAACAAATACTAAAAACAAAATAAAACAAATATTTAAGAGGGGCTCCCATACAACAAACGTGTTTTAAAAACTTCGAATCGAGTAGGTCATGAAATTCAAAATGGCTACCCTATCTGTCAAATATACCAGTCTGCCTTCACTTACCAAAGAGTTTCTTAATTATAAGTTTCAGATTGGTTTTTTTTTTCATTTTTTTTTAGTGGTGTGGTCGTATGATGGAAGTAAGAATCGAAGCTAAATATGTCACATTTTTCTATCAAATTTTAAAATTAGTAAACGATTTTAGGGTTCGGTACCCAATTGTGATAGTGGTACGGAACCCTTCGTGCGCGAGTTTCGCACTTGCCGGGTTTTTTTTAAAAACAAGGTATGCTATGTGGACTGGAACCAGTAAATGGACATTATCAAAGATTGCACTTGTCCTTGTCAAAGTCGGCCTGCGGCTGGCCAATAATTCTTTACTGCCGAAATGTTGATCTTCACAAAATGTTGGATTACTTTAACCGTCATCGCATTTGTCGCTCACCTAGAACAAAGGGTAAATGAATATACCAACAAACAGATGCAAATTAAAACATCACTTGTATGTAAGTAGAGAGATCATTGACACCCTCGCGGAGGAGAAATGACACGGACGCGTGCGCAGATACAGAGTTACTATCATTTTATATAATTGTGAGAGAAATTTATTTATATTCGACATAACTTTTATGAATAGACTTTTAAATTCACACGATTTATTATTGGTGGCCAAGAGACCATGACTATTGTCTCCGCGCGACCAAGGCTATTATAACATAGTTGAAACGTCGAGGTAAGAAAATACAATAAAGCGTTCATCTATTTATCTATCTATCTAAGTAGGCCCATTATCAAATATATTCAATTTGTGTTTGTAACATAAATAAATAATAATCACAATAAAACAAACAAAAACGACACACGGAATGAACAAGCAAATGCAATCATCAAACAAATTGCAAAGAAACTTTAGTTCCGAAAATTATAAGAGATGGCGCTAGTAAGAGAAACGCATATTCCTAGATCACGCTATCGTTGCGTCGAGCACATTGAGTTAGGTTGGTTGTAAGATTTTGTTTTGTATCGAATCGAATCTACTACTGGCTTCGGTGCTACGTATGAGTTGTGTACGGTTTCCTGGACCTTCCTATACGTAGTACCTGCAGCTATATTCGGTGCTTCCTCGTAGAGTGTACGGAACCCTGGACCTCTACGAGAAGCTTCGTAGCTCCTACGTCATCGTCTGTAGACCCGCTACGAAAAGTAATAAAACCCCTTCGTCCCGCAACCGGAGTCTCATTACCTCCCCTCTACCCCTCACCGGTAACTCCTCACGTTACATGTTTACTTTTAATTATTTCATTTAATGCTTTTTAAAAAAATAGCGTTCCAGCGCGATAGACGTAGCGGCTATCGCGCTGGAACGGAATACCAGTAGTCGCGGGTTCGAGTCCCGCCAGGTACTAAAGTTTTTGAAAGCATTTTTCAGAAAGCAATTATTACCTAGTGTGTGTGGTAAACATTATGAAATAACGTTTATATATTTAATTTTAGTTTTTGATTTAATTTAGTTAACAATAATAAACCTAGAGAATAAGTTAAAGTGGGTATATAGTTATTTATTAGTTATGCACCACAATGCTTGGAACCAGTTTTCCCTAACCAGATCATACCTATTTCTATACCATAGGTACTTCTACCATTTAATCAAACCTCGGTAATAACCATAAAGTAGGTATATACTCAATTCAGTAAATAATTAGCAGCAGATCAATACAGTTTGTCTGTCTGTTTAATTGGAACTTTTTCATTTATTAAAAAAAATGCCAAATAAATTTTACGATACCTAAATACCCAGTAGGATAGGATAGGAGTAGGATAGGACATGGAAAAGAGAGACACCCAGACCAGACCAACTAAAATAACGTGAAACTGCACTAACTGTAGATACCCGAATACAAAACTAACTTATTTTATGAAATCGGTTAAAAAAATGACCCCACGGTATGCAACTAGTTACAACATTATTTTTAGACAATATAGGGATAAGTAATACAACATAACTCAGAAACGGGGATAAAGTTATATTTATCTACTTCATGTCATGACACCATTTTAAGTTCGGATTTAAATATTGTTGCTAAAAGCATACATACGTAACATATTAAATTAATATCAATAAATAATTATTTTTAATAAACATTTAAAGCTTTTTAGATAAGTTGTAGTGTGATTCAATAAGTTTATAGATAAGCTATTAGAGGTTTACATAAATTGGAGAATTTGGGATTAGAAGAGGACAACGTAAATAGAACAATGAAGAAATACTCTATTTTATTAATTGTAAGTATCTATGTTATAAACTTTTTAAACTAACAGGATTAGAACTCATAATTTTATATTTTCCCGCGTCTTAATCGCGTGACTTTTACTTTTTAATTTTCTTACCTCGACGTTTCGACCATGTTCATCATCATCCGAGCGTTGTTCCCGGTTGCATCTCTCTCGAGAGCCCGGGGTCCGCTTTCCTACTTTTACGTCTCCACTTCGCACGATCTTCGGCATCCCGTGTAGTGAGGCCATTAGCACGCATATCCGATCTTACAACGTCAAGCCAGCACTTCTTGGGTCTTCCCAATCTGCCGCGGCCGGGCGGAGGCGCCATAGCAAGACATTTGTTTCCCACGTAACTAGCCGGTTTCCGTAGAACGTGGCCGTACCACCGTGAGCGGCATTCTTGCAGTTTGTCTGCAATGTCTCGGACATGAAGGCTACCCCTGATGCGGGAGTTTCTGACGCGGTCTTTTCGCGTCACTCCACACATCCAGCGCAGCATCTTCATCTCCGTGACACGCAGCTCCTGCTTATGTCGCTCAAGCAATGGCCACGCCTCACTACCATACAAAAGGACAGGTCTAATGATCGTTTTATAGACCTGTCCCTTCAGTATAACCGGCATTTTCGGGTCACAAAAAAAAAATCAAAAAAAATCAAAAATATATTTATTTCTCCCAACGTAGTACAGATACAAAGATAATTAAGCAATATTTACTTATAGCTAATTAAACTACAATTGGGAGACAGGAGCTCAAACTAGGTTAGACCTGTGCTATGAGTCTCCTGGCCCCCCCTCAAATCCAAAATGATTGCTGTACAATATTATTTTGCATTATTGGGCCTCGTATTAGGTTAGTTAGGTGTGTTATCACAGATGACACCAGTTACCTCTCGCCACTTGGCCCAAGCTGCCGAAATGCGGGACTTGACGTCACAATCGATGTCGCCGGACTCGTGAAGCACAGATCCCAAGTACTTAAACTGGTCTGTCCGCTCGACCATGTGATCGTCTACGCAGACAGGTGTGGGATCTGTGGTATTGCTAGCCAAGTATTCGGTCTTCGCTACGTTGAGTTGCAAACCGCCGTTCTCAAGTGACTCTTTCCACGCATTTACACGCCTTCCAAGCCGTCCCTTATCCGAGTCCGCTAGCGCAATATCATCAGCATACATGAGCATCCACGGGGGCTGCTCGTGTGCGTCTCGGATGATTACGGACAGTGCGTCCAGTATTACGCTAAACAGAAACGGACTTAGGACGGATCCTTAGTGGACTCCGACTGTAATGGGGAAAGATTTAGTGTCACCAACAGCAGTTCGCACCACTGAATCGGAATTTCGGTACATGTCCCTGATGGTTTCAATATAAGTTTCAGGCACCCCTTTGGACCGCAGCGCCCACCAGATCATCACGCGAGGAACACAGTCGAAGGCCTTCTGCAAGTCCAGGAACAGAAAATGCAGAGGCGTATTCTTCGATCTGTATTTCTCCATAACGATCCTTAGGGCGAAAACAGGGTCCATGGTACCATGACCGGGGCGGAAACCATCCGCCCCTCCGAGACAGTGCACTCCTGCCGGATCCGAGAGTCAACTATACGCTCGTAGAGCTTCATGGTGTGGGACATGACCTTTATACCACGATAACTTCCACACTCCTGCACAGATCCCTTGCCCTTGAACACTGGAGTGATAACACTCAGTCTCCATTGGGCGGGGATTCTGCCGGTCTCGAGTATGCGGTTAAAAAGGTTGGTTAAGATGCCCACACCACGAGAACCCATAGCCTTCCATACTTCGATGGGGACTCCATCGGCGCCAACAGCTTTCCGATTCTTCATGCAGCGAAGAGCCTTGCGCACCTCCTCAGGCGTTATCAGTGGCACAAGTCCTAGATTCGGAGGGAGTTCCGGTGGCTGCACCTCTTTATACTGCTTATTGAGCAGCTCGTGGAAATAAGAGCGCCACCTCTCCTTCACCGCGAGGTCCTCGCATAGCAGGTTATCATTAGGAACTTTTACACAGCGGCACTTGGATATGTCCTGTGCCGCTTTGATCCTAGAACGTGCCAACTTATAAATAAGCTTCTGCCCCTCAGACGTTTCCAACTTATCGTACAATGGCTGTATGTGGTCCCGTCTGGCTCTGGCTACTGCTCTCTTTGTGGCACGTTTGGCAGACCTGTACGCGTCGCGATCTTCAGGAGAGTTGGACGCTTGCCACTTTTTAAAGAGGGCTTTCTTCACCCTAGTCTCCCTCTGGACTGTGTCCTTCCACCACCAAGTTTCCTTGTCACACTTGCGTCCTCCCTTAGACATACCGAGGACCGACCGCGCCGAATCAGCGATAGACACCTGAATCCGGTCCCAGTGTTCCTGTACCGATTCGCCTTCAGCATTGGCACATTTGTCGCCGATTGCTGAGGCGAGCATCTGGGACTTGACTTCATCAAGCATCCACCATCTGATTCGGCGCTGACATGGTTCCGGTCGTTTGTCTTTGGTCTTTACACAGAGATCCATGACAAGGATACGGTGTTGGGCAGTGAGACTCTCACCGGGTATGACTTTGCAGTTGGCCACGTTGCCGATATGATGTCTCCTAGTGATTAGAAAATCGATTTAGGTAGCGCGCCCCCCGCTCCTGTAGGTGATCAAGTGGTCGGGCTTCTTTTTGAAATATGTGTTCACGAGTGCTAGGTCGGCAGTGGCACACGTACGCAGAATTTCTTCTCCTTCCGCATTCCGACTGCCATACCCGTAGCCTCCATGAACACGTTCAAATTCCGCCCCCATCTCACCCACATGACCGTTCAGATCACCACCCAAAACGATTCCCTGTGACAACGGGATAGCCCCAAGGACCTCGCCGAGTTTATCCCAAAACGACCTCTTATCAGCGTCGCTACAACCGACCTTTGGCGCGTAAGCACTTACTAAGTGGGTAGGAACCCCCCCAATAAGCACCTTCACGCACATAAGTCGGTCGCTAAAGCGATTCACCTCCAAGATATCGTCATGCAACCTCTCAGCGAGTACCACAGCCACCCCGTTCTCTCCACCAGGTGCACTATCGATACTAGATCAGCTTGTAGCCATTCCCAATGAGCCGGGATCTGCTGCCTTTCCATCGAGTCTCCTGCAGGAACGCCACGGCTACCTTCCGCCTGGAAAGCACGTCGGCTAGCTCCCTCGCGCGTCCGGTTAGCGTGCCAATGTTCCACGTTGCGAAGCGGAGTTTCACATCGTGTTTAGGGGCTAACGTCTTTGGCCGTGCCCGCCCGTGCCACGGTAGCCCTCGTCCACTTACCACAGGAGTCAGGCGAAGCTCCTGCGCGCCGTTATGCGGCGGCGCCCTATCCCTGTGGCCATATCTTTCTCGACTTTCCATACTAGATTTGGCGAATTTCGACTTTTACGGGAGCGACTGCCGTCTGACCTCCCAACCCCGAAGGGAAAGTCTGCGCCAGAGCCTCGTCCGTTTATCAGCAGGTGCACCAAGCTAGCAGGTGAGGTTGGCTTGGGCCCAACGATCTTAGTGGGCCCCATACACACCCTCGTTTCGACCATGTTACAACGGTCTTGGTCGCGAGGGGACTGGAAAATTCAAAAGTAAAAGTCTAAATTATACTGCTAACATCATTTTAGTGGTGCGCCTAGAATTTGGCGCGAAAGTTTAGTTACTTTCGGGTTTAGGCTAATTGCCCGCCATATTTCCTAAATGATGGGGTGGACGGCCCTTGGGGTAACTTATTTACGTAATGAAACCACTAGAGTCTTAAATATATTAAATATTTTAGATTTTACACATTTTTATTGTATTAAATTCGCCTTTTTAACGTTATCTAAAATCCCAGTATCAATCCCGGGATCCCGGGATTGAGCTCTTAATATCGATATCATCTCGAGATTGAAAACCTTCCGATATTGCATGCCCTAATTATGACCCAGGAAAATATAAAATTATCTATGTTATGTAAGAAATTCCGTTTCTTGAGTCTCTTTTTCATTGGAGGTCGCGTTCCGAAGACACTCTAGACTACTGACGTTTCCAAACGATCATGTGAATATCTTATTAAATGAACATATTTTTGAATTTGATGTTCAAGTTAGTGTTGCAAAACAATCGATAGTTTCACTATCGATAGCTGACCTCGAAAAATATTCAGGATATCGATTGTTCTATCGATAGTATCGCCACGTGTAAATATTATCGATGCTATCGATAGTATTGAAACCATTTTATGGACAATACTATTGATAATGGCAATACTATCGACACTATCGATTTTGTTATGTCCGATACTATTGAAAGTATCGATACTATTGTAATTTCTGTTTTTTTTCACCAAAAAAATCGATACTATCGATTCTATCGATAGTTTCTTTCTATCGATTTCCAGTGATTTTTCGATACTATCGTATATTAATTATATTATATTATAAAACTATCGATAATATCGATACTATCGATAGTATCGATTATATTGGACATAAAACTATCGATAGTATCGATAATATCGCCGTAACCGATAGTATTGCTAATGAAGCGCTATCGATACTATCGATAGTATTTACACGTGTCGATAATATCGATAGATTATCGATACTATTGATTTTGCCTAGACTATCGATAGCATATCGATATTCTATCGATAGTGTGACTATCGATAGACAACACTAGTTCAAGTTCCCACATAAAATTCAAAGTCCTGACTCCTGGCTGATTGATTGATTGACTGACTGTGAACTGAAATATAATTATCAACGCACAGCCTAAACTTCTGGTTTTAGGAACACTCTAAGGATCCACTAAGGGTTTTTCGAAATTCCTACGAGATCGGGAATTATACGGGTAAAACCGCGGGTCACTGCTAATCTAATATTTACAGGTAGATATGGTCATATAATTTTATTGACTTACTATAAGAACAGTTTTTCACTCGCTGCACTCATTGAGTCGTAAGTGCGGGACGTGGGAGCGGCACTATAACACATTATTTTGTATTCCATTGTTTCAGATATTATATTGTCTCTGCGAATGTAGTGCTGAATGCTCCGAATATTATGTTGTGTTGCAAAGAACCAATTTAACAACCTATGAACCAGCAGATTTGTAAGTATTTTATTTAACTAGAAGTTTTGAAGAGTGTATACGTTCTCTTTCACCATACAAACGTAGTCGACTGTTTCCTCCATGGATAAAGAAGATAGAGCAAATAATTTTATGTCATAAAACATACATATGTCTAGAATAGAAATAAAAATAGTAGGTAGGTATATGATAAAAATCAAAACTTAGGGGCATGGTCATGGCTGATACTGATATAGGTTTTATGGCAGAAACATTATTTTCTTTAATGTCTTTATCCAGGGAGGGAACAGTCTGCTACGTTTGCAAAGTTTGTACCTATAAAGAAAAGAGTAGGTAGACTTTTCCCTTAAAAATAATACTACCTAGTTGATATTATGCCATTAAAAAAACAATTCACGAACGAAAAAAATTACTTGACTACCGCTCGGGGTCGTACTATGTGCAAAGGTTGGTCATTGCCATACAGAGAAGCAATGCTGCTAGCATCCTCGGGTCGTTTGCGCCGGGTACGATCAAGGGCTGCTTATTTAATTGACTTTATTGTTTTATTTCTTTGTGTTACGTAATATGTTAATTCTAAAATAAAATTTAGCAATCAATAAATAATTCACGAAATAAATACTATCTTTACAGAAACCACATTACAGACTTATTCTCTCATCCCAACAACATTTCTAAAGAACACCAAGAACTGAGAGAAAATAAAGATTGTATACTAACAAAAGATGTAAGAGTTAACGAATGTTATAATTCGGAGCCTGTTTGTCACGCTAAATTTGCGTATACTGTCAGAAAACAACTTACTGGAGTAAATAGTCCTAAACCGATCTTTGGTCAAATACCTCAAACAAAACCCGATGGCGTTAATAATGCTGATGAAACAGGAATTATTCCAAATAAAGATGGCGGTGTTGATTCGAAAAAGACACCGATTGAAGATAAAAAAACCGATAACGTTAATATTGCTGATAAAATAGAAATGACTCCAGAAAAAGATGTTGATTCGAAGAAGAGAGCAATAATCGTGACTTCTGTTGGTGTGGGCTCAGGAGTTTTGATGGTTGCTGGAAAGTTAATATGGAACTTCATGCACAAAGGGGCTTATTGTAAGTAAACAAATTTATCTATACCCTAAAACCTCAGTTTAGAGATGCCCTTCGAAACTGGGACCCAGGGCCCAAATGCCCGCTACTCTAATTTGATAGTGGACAATTGGTCCCAATGTTAGTTTAGGTGTTGGAACCAAATTCACCTTTTGAAATGTAGTAGTGGCCCACGATCGAAATAGAAACAAAAGACCATTTCCCATCTGAGGTGAAGTAAGCTCCTTCACCTCTCTTGAAGCGAAGATGAAGGCGACGACGTTACATGCTTATCCTCATGTAAATATCAGAATTTAAACCTGATCACCTATTTAATTTTCAGTCTTCAATGATTTGATAATAAAACGTGGCTTAGACTGGGTTCTGCAGGTTCATTTCGATACGACATCGATACGATAATACGATGATTCTACTGTCACATTCTGATAGTAGGGTGACAGTAGAACCATCGTATTGTTGTATCGAAACGAACCGAAGTAACCCTCCTGGAATAAGGGGAAAGTCCTCCTTATGACACTTCCGATATATCCGATTAATATGAATTCTGATCAAAGCTGTTTTTATTTTTTTACAATGATCCTTGTTTTCATTTTCAGATCTTACAGAACCAAATACTACAGTGTAAAACTATCGAAAATCTACACGTCTTTGTGTATTTTTCTTTGTAAACATTATTTCTTAAAGTGTTTTTGTTTAGTTATTTCATTTTTGTTTTCTTTAATTATTTTTTTCATTGTGCCACTTTATTTTAAGTTTACCTTTCAATAATACCTCAACATTTTTAGATTTTCACAGACAGTTTTAAGAAACTTTGCAAAGATTCGCTTAATGCTTTCGAAGTGTTAGTAATTTCTAAACCATTTTTGTAAAAAAACATCACAACGTTTAAGCATTTTTGAGCCATTTAAAAAGTTCGTTCAGAAAAATCAAGACCTCAATAATGAAAATCGTCAAGTGGCGATCCGAGTCAATCGGGTACGCGCATGTCCGCCAACGCCCGTTTTTAACTGACCCCTTATAATAAAAACACCTTTAGAAGAACATACCAAGACAAATATCTTAGAACTAAGTGAGAGGTCTAGTTGACTGGTCTAATCACGCCGTTCACCGACCACTATTATAAGACCCTCCGTTATAAATCTACCTTGAAAAAGAAGTTCCACAAAATGTATCTTCGAAGAAACTGATAGGTCTAGTTGTGTTGGTAGGTAGCAACTTCAGGTCGTTTTACTTCGGACCTTCGTTTGCTTTCGGGTTTTGTCGTAAATTTTCGGGTGTGAAAAGCCTCTTCAAGTTTCAAATACAGGGATGTAGTAAGGAGGATTTTTTTTAAATGTTACATGATATTAGTGAGTGTATGTATATGGTCGTATAAAATTTCTTATTTATTCTTGAAAATGAGACTGAGGCATTAAAACGAAACGAATACTGAAACCCATAAAATTTGAGGGTGACTTTAAAATAACTAATTATTATCTACGAAACACTTATTTAAAATTCTTAAATCTATTAAAAACTTATTCAATTAAAAAAAGGTACAAATAATTATTATCTACAAAAACTCCTAAATTCTAAAATATTTAAAATCTATGAAACAAACTATTTAATATTGAAACAATGCAAATAAATATAATAATTTGAAGTCGGGCGCGCCCTAGCTTCTTTAAAAAAGACGTAGAAATCAGTTCGTATAGTACCTACCTAACCTATTACTTAGTATTTTAAAGAAATGTAGAAACGCTAGAAGAATTTACAAGATCTAGTTATTAAACAAATATATACTATTTTAAAATTAAAAAAATCAATAATTAATAGGTGGGCAGCTTATGAATTCAAAAGTATGCGAATTTTGGAGTTTAAATGCTGCTTTTCTGTTGTAGCCCTCAAATTTTGAGTAGCGTTTCAGTTCTCGCTCGTCTTATTAGTAACTAGCAGACTCTGCTAGTTATGCTGGTATGACAATCATTTTGCATTCTGTATCTATATAAATAACGAAAAACTAGAAAATCAATTATAGACCATTCGTACCAACTACCTAAATATTCTAGGTGTATTCCACTGAACCAATAAAAATGCAAGCATCATTTAAACTAACTATCCTTTTACTGGCTTATTGCTCTGTCCGATCTGTTTATTGCAGCCGTGAGTTCGCTCGACGCGCTGCTGAGGCCGTCGAGAAATTAAAAGTAATTATAGGTTAGTAGGGTAGGATTCCCCCTAACTTTCAGTCCTAGCCTACAACTCTGTCATATTGTAGCGACCTACCACGCAGGCGCACCCTGTCAATACGCCGTGGTCGCCGCCCGCCCCTAACGGCTGTTCGCGTGCACACACCACACAAAAACTACGATAATCAATCAAAAAACAATTAAAAAAACACTAAAGACTTCCAAAAAACAATAACATTAAAACTACAAGTGTTAGACTGGAATAAACAATGTTTTAGTACCATCAGTCTCGTAATAATGACTGTTATAGTGCTGTGATTTTTTTAACATTAAAATACTAATTAATTAGTGTGGTTATGTACTAAATAGTGTAGTTTTAAGGTGTCTATGGTGGTTGTTAGGAAAGAATGGGGGTTGTTCTTGCGTAACGGAAAAGACAGGTGAGTTATGGTATCGAGCGGCTATGGGTGGCTTTATAGGTTCACTTAGTATCGCCTGTCCCTTTTTTACCTGATTTTATGACATAACATTGTTGTAACAAAGAGTACTTTATTATATAAGTATTGTAATAGCTTTGCTAACTTACTAGTGGAGTCTAGACTAATATTACTAGTATAGTAGTTTATCGTTGTTCTGACGAAAGTCACAAGTTCCAATAACCCTCCTTTGGAAGTCGGGTAAAAAGGAGGAGTTTTTCAATTAGGTCGAATTCAATTATGGGGTATTGAAGTCCTAAACTTAAGTTTAAACTAAACCGAAGAAAACTCCCTAGATTTTTCTTCGGTTTACGCGATGTTGTATTGAAATTAAAGACGTTTTTCGGTTTTAATTGCGTGGTGTTTATTAATTTTATAAGCATTGTTTCAACGCTCAACATTCTGAGACCTTTACAGATGTCTTCTTCAGGATTGACTTGATTAAATATCCCTATCGGATTCATCGAGAATTATAGATTATTTTCTAACACAATGTTCGGTATCATATTAAGTTTTTGTCTGGAAACTACCCCAAAATGTAGGAAAGCAAGTCATCTACAGACGTGTAAAAATACCCCCCCTCGAAATAATAACCTTCTAACCCACTTTAGAATGTGAATAAAGCGGTGAACAGTTAACCTACGTTAAATATTCAAATGGCCAATTGTAATAGTGATCGTCTAGATTTAGGACAATATTCTACGTTGTGTTTTTAAGATGTAGTAACTCAAGATCTTTACATGTGGTATGCTTTAGACAAAATTAGATGCGAATCAGGGCGGTGGCAAGTGCTGCTACAGTATCCTATCTTCTAAGAACAGGTAGATAAGTATAGGTATATAAACTCTAAATTATAATAAGGATATTACTTGGAAGGATAGATATATAATGAGAAAATATGCAATGTTATATAAATATAAATAACTATACTTATGAATATGCTTACATGAATGGTTTAGCTTACATTATTAAGTAGGACAGATATAGATATAGGTATGTATCTAGTTGTAATGTGTGTTACCGCAACCCTAAGGGGTTGCGGGAGTCTTCTTCCTCCGTCCCCTCAAGACTCAATCCATCTCTCTCCGTTGAATCTAATCTACGCGCTAACAGTGGCGCCATCAACTCCGAAGAGGACATCATCAAACAAAGGTGGTGGAAACACCCAATTTGATTAAATTCAGGTAAGTTAGTTAGTATTGTATCCAATCTAACTCAATGCAGGTCCCATATCAGTGTGACCCGGCCGGATAACAGACATGGATATTTGTGTGGTAACTCAGAGGAACGCCAAAATCGGACATAACCTGATGTTACAGTTGTATGAAGTGCGTACCGGGCTGTAGTAGCCATGGTCGCTTGTGGAGTGTGATATCCCTTTGGTATATTTAGGAGAACGTGCCGGCCAGAAACCTTTCCTGAGATAGTCTCGCCACATATGGATGTGGGTCAACAACTAAACCTTATTCAGCTCTGTGACACGCAACCATCGCTAAACAACCTTGGGAGATTCTAAGATAGGTGTGGTAGTCCCACACCTTTGTACAGAGTATAATGTATGTGTAATATCCACAAATGTCCCGACCAGCGACAACAGCAGACATGAGAGTTCATTAGTAGTAAAACTGGATACTAGATTATGTTATTTGTATAAAATTGATAAAATCAATACAATTAGGTGCTTCCGAAGGCAAGAACCATGGATTGGCAACTAGTTTATCATGAAATGAGAAACATACAATTGCCACTTCATGACTCATTTGTGTAGTCCTGTACCAAAGCATGAGCTACAAGGTACTTTCAGGTATTTGGGTATGTATCCAACATGCGGTTATAGGATTATAGGACACAAGGGGGTTTGGCTTCGCCTTGGTTTACCAAGTGATTTAGGAATCAAAAGGTACCTCAAAATGAGGCTCTAATTCGGTTAGAGTTAACTGGTGTAGCCTTGGCCAGCCAGACTTGGCCTCAATCAAAAGCTAGCTTACCGGAATCATGAGCTGTGAAACTTTTCTCAGTGTGTGTTGGTGGAGTATACCCCCTAACCCAACTAAAGGAAAAGACACAGGTTCAATACCGATTTGGCCTTTCCTTGATCAAGTTACGACCGTCAAGACTCTTAACAAACAATCTCCTTCGATTATTGTTTAACAGGCTTAGACAGTATAATATCTTCTGCACGATTATCCTCACACCAACCATCATAAGGATGATGTGACAACAAGGTGAGACGATACAAGTTGCAAGTACTCTAGTCCAGGGGGGGCAGGTGCCTAAAATGAAACTCGGTGGTTATAATCGCAAATTGGACAATAAACCAAATCTCCATCGATTGAAATGTCCTAAAAGCCAATGAGCTCTGCATCCTCTCTCCCAAGTTACCTCGTTCTGGACTTTTATAGTTAACAAGTTAGCTGCTATATCCATCCCGAACTACAGTAGATGCTATGTCTTGTGTAATATAATAAATAATCTATGTTTGTACATAATACTCTAATAATATAGTAAACAAAGATGATGAGATAAGTTGAATGTTAGGTGGGACACATAATATATCTTTTGTAGATACGTAGATATTTACAATATGAGCTTATATGATATTTAATGCCTGGATTTGATCATCACATAACATTTACGACTTTAACTTTTAATAGAAAAGAATTAACTAGGTAGTTTAGTTTATGCCAGGCTTGGCTCCTGGACTTTCAAGATAGATACGTGACTTTTCTTTGATCAAACTAGTTCGCACAGCTGACCTCGAGGGTCCCTACGAGAGTATAATTTATGCCTGGATTTGATCGTCACATAACATTTACGATTTTAACCTTCAATAGAAAAAGAATTAACTAGGTAGTTTAGTTTATGCCAGGCATGGCTCCTGGATTTTCAAGATAGATACGTGACTTTTCTTTGATCAAACTAATTCGCACAGCTGACCTCGAGGGTCCCTACGAGAGTATATTCAATTCGCACGATAATACCCACTGTTTGACTGAGAGACTGCAAAATTAGCAGCTATTTGTTATGAAAATAAGAACAACCTCAGAGAGTAGTCTCTGCCAGGGGATTTCCCTGGGCTGAGATAAATAGTTTCTCTTCAGCCAAACACTAGGTTATAAGAAGTAGCCCAGAGCTAGCCCAGAGCTTTCCCCAAGCTACGAGCACACAAAAGAAAGCAAGGAACATCGTACTAGAGACACCTTAACATTTTCCTATCAATTACTGCCAGATTCTAGTAATCCCGTCCCCGGGCTCTAGTTAGAAAAGTTGGTACCATTTAAATTGGAAGAAAATGGCCCGACGAGGAGACAGAATTCCCCAGAACCTGGCTGCAATTCCTATCAAAGAAAACATGCTTGCTTACCTCGTTGTCTTTCTAGGTAGAAGGACGATCAGTTTTCCAATGAGGACCCTATCACCTAAAATAAATCACTTCACTCACAAGACAGGCCATGAACAATAATAATAAATAGGTATCACCTTTTATTCACTTCTCTACCAGTAGACCTCTCACTTTCTGGCTATGCTGAACCTAACTAAACTGGGCTAAGCTGTTAAAATAAAACTGTTCGTATTTGGGCAGAGGTCTCACTTTACTTGTGATTTATTTTATTGGAGCACTGTTGGTTTGCGAACGGCCAGGGATTTTCCTTTTTAGGAGTTCCTGTTTCTCGGAAAAAACTTCTTTCTAGCTATACCTACTGAAACTAATTGAATTAAACTGGGCTATGCTGTTAAAATTAAACTGTTTCGCGTTTGGGTAGAGGTTCCCACCACTTGGAGATTGTTAGTTTGAATTCTTTTGGTTCGCGACCCGGCAGGGATTCTTTTTTAGGAGCTGTTCGTTATAGCAAAACTTCCTTAGTTCGCGACTCGGCAGGGATTCCCTTTTTTAGGAGCTGTTCGTTATAGCAAAACTTCCTTAGTTCGCGACTCGGCAGGGATTCCCTTTTTTAGGAGCTGTTCGTTATAGCAAAACTTCCTTAGTTCGCGACTCGGCAGGGATTCCCTTTTTTAGGAGCTGTTCGTTATAGCAAAACTTCCTTTAAATGAACGCGGCAGGGCCTTATAAAGCCTCAAAATCTTCCCCTTCTCCCAAAATTCGCTTTTTGAGTTTCGGGATACCAGTTTTTCTTTTCAAAATCGCATTTCTCAATTAGCCAATTTTCCCAAAACTAATCTGCCTTTTTCTTTGGTCTAAAGTATATTTTTTTCTATTTGACCTACCATTGCTTGATTATTGCTTAAGTTTAAGACGTGACCTGCAGTATAAACCTCAATCGACCAATTTTCCCAATTTTAGTTTCTTTTTAATCGGCCATATTTTCTCCAAAACTCCCCTAATCTCCTGACTATGGCCACATTTCCTTAAAGATGTTACGTTTGTTGATTGGACTCCCTTCCCTTCGGCTTATTAACCAATAAGGAACCTTGAAAATGTTTCTTCTGAAATTTAGGTTATTCACAACGCATGCTTTGACCTTCATTTATCCAACAACCAATGGGGCACCTTGAAAAAGTTCTTCCTGAAAAACCTTCTAAAATGGGCGTGAAAGGGGTTTATTCATAACCCATGCTTTATACCTTCATTTCCTCAGTAGCCAATGGGGAAGCTTGAAAACGTTCCCCTGAAAACGGACTATTCATAAATGCATAGAGAGAGTTCCCATGAACTTCCGGCGGAAACGCGGCGCTGTCTGCACTTTGAGGTGGCCAATGTCAACAGCCTTTGTTGTGGCTTAGAAAGAAGAATTCCTTAATCAGCCGTTCCTTGTCCTCCTCCCGGGTTCGGTTACATGTTTATCCCTACGCTTTAATTATTTACAACTATATTTCCATGTACAAACTACAAAAGGATCGAAGATTTAATAGATTTTGAAGATAACCTTGTTTTCTTTACCTCCCTTATCTATTACAGCGCCATCTATTATCAAGCAGTGGGACAATAGACCCCACTTTACCTGGTTCTTTCAACGCGACTCCTATTCTCTCAGAGATGTCGTTATATTAAATATCTTTCGTAGCACAACCTAGGGTTAACCTATTTTTACCGCTTATCAGAGAGGTAATTAATCACCTAATCTTAATCTTGGTTAATGTATTTAATCACCTAAAGAATTTTAGTTAGGTTAATTATACCGATTGATTTTTTACTTGAGGTATTTCTATGTTGCCATTCTCTTTTAGTAGGCGTTGCGTCCCAAAAGAGATTAGATTTAGGCACGACTAAGAGGTTGGATTGTTACAGACGCTTTAAACGAAAAAACATTGCGTCTTTTTTTTATTTTTAGTTTTGAAATGTGAGTTTAATTTTATATCAGCATCGCGAAACCCGATGAAAAATATAATGCGAGTTAACCAAATATAAGTTAGAATGAACTTGAATGGTCAAATTTTGGTTACGTTTATCTGCGTCTAGAAGAACCAAAACCAACTAATATTTATGTATGTAACTTCTTTCACACAACCATTTGTATACGTCACAATCCCCTGGTGTAATATATTTCCAGTGACATAGCTGAACCACACCACAGTTTCTATTTCCTCTCTCTCTTCAATTTCCATCTCTTCTATCTTAATAACCGTAAGTACCTACTGCTAGCTACTATATATTTTCTATTTATAATAACCTAGCTGCGCCCCGCGGTTTCACCCGCGTAAGTCCCGATCCCGCGGGAATTACGGGATGAAAATTAGCCCATGTGTTATTCTAGGTGTCCAGCTATTTATATTCCAAGTTTCATCGCAATCGGTTCAGTAGTTTTTGCGTGAAAGAGTAACAAACATCCATACAAACTTTCACATTTATAATATTAGTAGGATTAGTAGGATTTAAAGTCGACTGATCTATATATCAACGCAGAGCCCAAACCGCTGGTCCTAGAAACTTGTTTGGAGAGTGTGTCCTTTGTGATGAATGAGCATCCACTTAGAAAGGTTTTTTGGAAAATCCCGCGGTATCTGGATTTACGCGGGTGAAACCGCGGGACGCTGCTTGTAGTATATAATATACAATACTATATACTCTAGTAAGTTTCATAAGGTACAAGCTTACTTAGCAAAATTAAATGTTTGATTGTAAACCTCTTCTCTATTTCATTAATTAAAGTCAAATGGTGGCTATAGGCTTCGATAACGGCTTGTACCCATTTGCCACCGGCCATGCTGACAGTAGGTACGGCATATTACTTATTGTTGAATTAAACTTTTTGAAAATTGAAAATGGTATGATTTCCTGACCGATTATAGCTCATTCATTATACTATTCATGGTTCCCTGGAAGAGATCGCCCATAGGCGACAAGTTTTTTCATTGTACGAATTGCATTTGTATTTTTGGTACAATAAAGCGTTAATCTATCTATATATCTATCTAATAGCTTCCCGATTTATGAAATTGTTTGTATCTGTCAAAATACAGTTTCGCAGATGGGAAAGGTACGCGGATGAGCCATAACATGCCAAACTGTGCGTCTGCTGGAGGGCAAAGTCGATCAGTAACTATTTGCAATATTACAAAGTTTATTAAAATTTAATAAAAAAACAACAGGTTTTGACTTATCTATTCAAGGAATGGGAAAAAACTAATCTCTGGTTTGAATAATGCTACAGTTTGAGCCGTATTAGAAGGCGGGCGGACAAAAACTGTAGGCTGTAGCGTGTCCCTTACGCGGGAGGTTAGAGGCAATTTTTTCAATTTTATCGTGTTATTAATTTATATGACATTTTCAATGCCTTTGATAATTGATCGTAGTGTGAGATCTGTTATTTTTTTTACAAAATGAATCTTAAAACGTTTATTCCCATCCCATCAGCCTCGATTTGACTGCCCCTGGCACAAGTTAGTGTCAACTGCCATCCCCGCGGTCAATGGAACATATTTAATGGATTTATCCCATTTGCGGTGGCAAATGGGATCCTCCGGAATGAGGACACCTCCTCAGTGGTCAATCCTCGTAACGTAGGTACTCGACATTACCATGGTAATTTTAGTGCACTAAAATTAAGTAAATCACAAGTAAAGTAAGTAAGTAAACAAAACACGATCGAAGTAGAAACCAAAGACTATCGAAACTGAAACAAAAGTCGATTATAGTAGAAACAGAATCAAAAGATAGTCGAAATAGAAACAATATAATTGACGAGTGTGACCGAAGGGATAGGTAAGTTACACGATATGATTTTTCCTAAAATCAGTTGTGTTAATATTTCTTGTTTTTATTGCTCAAGGCTTTTTTACTAGAAAAACGGGCACGGGTTTCCGTGTAGCGCATTGGTAGCGCACTCGCCCGGCAAGCGAGGGGCACAGGTTCGAATCCTGTCATGGGAGGATTTTTGATGATAAATTTCTCCTTGTAAAATATCGGTTGTGTTGCTTAACAAACTTCAGCACGCTGATGCAGTCACAAAATAACTTTGAGAATTAGAGACCACGAAGAAGAAGAAGAAACTAAACTCCCCGCATCGCTCACCGTAGCGAGCGCTCTCATTCGTAGGCGATGTTTGAAGGTGTAAAACTAAACTCCCCGCATCGCTCACCGTAGCGAGCGCTCTCATCCGTAGGCGATGTTTGAAGGTGTCAATTGTTATTGACTATCAATACCCCACCGCCCTTCAATACTTGACTTCAAAGGGAACCTATTGACATGTTACACGACATCCTTACTGATCAAGTATGTCTTAGGAAATGTAGCTTACCTATGATATGTCAGAATGAACTACTAGCTGCGCCTCGCGGTTTCACCCGCGATCCCGTCCGTGGGGATATCGTGATAAAATGGTGCCTAACTTACTTACTTACCTTCTCAATTACTTACATATATACAAACTTTTACATTACTGCCTTTACTTAAAAACAGCTGCATACACTTTGTATCGTTTGTCTTTTACTGTGACATGACGTTTCAAAACGTTACATAACTTAGTCATCGTTTATAAATAATGCACGACGTTACACACAGCGCAATCTAGCCCCAAACTAAGCACTAGGCTTGTACTATGGGTACTAGACAACGGATATACTACATATTATACCTTTTTTTTTTTTGTAAATACATACATATGATACATAGAAAACACTGAATATCTCATGTCTTCGGACCGTGGTGAGTCCTAGGACATGTTGGTTTCCTCACGATGTTTTTCCTTTACCGTAAGAGCGATGTTATTAGCGCACATACCTTTTTCTTAAAGAAAAAGACATTGGTGCGCGGTCGGCCTGGATTCGAACCCACGACTCTCGGAATGCAAGCTGAGGTATCTACCACTAGACCAACACCGCTCTATATAAAACACCGCTAAATAAGGGGATACTTTCGGTCTCCTTTTGTTTTGATTTCGATCGTCATTTGTTTTCGTTTTTTACGTAGGTACTTTAGACGCCACTGCTAATTTTTGTTAGGGGTCGACTGGGCCCACGTTTGTTTAGGATGTGGGCCCAGTCGATCCCTAACAAAAATTAGTAGTGGCGATTGAGCCAGACATTTTTGATAGTTCCAATCCCTTGCCAGACAAAGGAAAGTCTGTACCTGCCAAAGCCACTACAAGCCAAACTTCATAATAATCCAGCGTTCTTACCTGTGTATAGGAGCATGCCCTGACAAACTTTCAGCGTTTATAAAATAACGAAGGTCTGGGGTTCACGGGCTCTTGCTCTATATTACGGAAATCATAAGCGACCTAGACTTATTTTTGTTTAAATTTATATTCCAAAATACCTTCTACTTTTTAAGCTATTGCAAAGCTTTTATCGCGGGCTTTGAGCTTTGAATGAAGAAATTTCGTAACGAAAAAAACCTAACACCCCCCCACTCCGCCTACTATGCCAAAGTGGTACAAAATAAAAAAATAATTATAATTGCACAAGTTGATAAAAAAAACCGGCCAAGTGCGAGTCGCGCACGAAGGGTTCCGTACCATTACAACAGATTTTGTTTCGAAAGGTAAATTGCGGTTTACGATTTATGACGTTTTAAAAAAAACTACTTACTAGATCTCGTTCAAACCAATTTTCGTTGGAAGTTTGCATAGTAATGTACATCATATACTTTTTTTAGTTTTATCATTCCATTATTTTAGAAGTTACAGGGGGAGGGACCAACATTTTACTACTTTGGAAGTGTCTCTCGCGCAAACTATTCAGTTTAGAAAATGATTTTAGAAACCACAATATCATTTTTGAAGACCTATACATAGATACCCCACGTGTATAGGTTTGATGAAAAGAATTTTTTTGAGTTTCAGTTCTTAGTATGGGGAACCCCAAAAATAAATTCATTATTTTTTTCTATTTTTGTGTAAAAATCTTAATGCGGTTCACAGAATACACCTACTTACCAAGTTTCAACAGTATAGCTCTTATGGTTTCGGAGAAAAGAGGCTGTGACATACGGACGGACGGACAGACGGACAGACAGACATGACGAATCTATAAGGGTTCCGTTTTTTGCCATTTGGCTACGGAACCCTAAAAAAGCTATGCAATAGCTTTACCGCGGCAGTCCCAGAGTGCCACACGTTTTTTTTTACATTTTAACTTCTCCTTTATAAATACAGAGTAGATAGATAGGTATACATAGGTAATACTTTCTATAATGTTTCAACTCGGATACAAAAGTTATTATCGTCAGATTCATCCCGACGTATATTGGGGTCTGCCAGATTCTATTACGGAGAGAATCAGGTCAGGTTACGTAAATACTTTACTACTCTTATATACCTACCTACCTATGTATGTATGTATACCTAGCTAGTATTCCAAACAAAAGTATCTTTCTAGGTAAAGGTGCGCCTTTGTAGCCGGTCGCGCCGACGACGTGATATTTCTCCATACAACGAGGGTGGGTGAAAGAAAACCTTTTTTTCCATCTCTTAACATTTTTCTTTTCGGGTGGGTTAAAGAGTTTACCTTTATTAAGTTTTTTGACAAATATAAAATATATAGACTTTTTAATTTTATTGTAAAAAAACCATCCGAATCAAATAATATTATGTGGACAGTCCACCAAACGTAGAGGCATGGTCATGGCTGTTAAAGGACTATAGCATAAACGTATTTTTTTAATACTTTATCTAGGGAGAAAACAGCCGTTTGTAGAGTTTGTATTTGAAAAGAGAGTAGGTATCCTTTTGGATCTGCCAAATCGATATATTTGAAATTATGTTTCACCTTAATGAACACGTAGCTACCTACGTAACAGGTTTAAATTAATTTTGGTATACGATTTCTAAGGGTAAAACTTTAGTTATTATCGTTCACAAAACGCTTCATTATCCCCGAAAACTTATCATTTTCAAAGTAAACGTTTATAATAAGGTAAAATAATAATATCAATTCAACGAGTAGGTATGCGAAACTTTAGACGTTTGTTGGTGTTTTAATCACGCAAAAACTACTGAACCGATTGCGATGAAACTTGGTATGCAAAAAGCTGGAGATCTGGATTAACACATATAGCCTTAGTAATAAACGTGGAGTAAGGTCGAAGTAATTTTACCAATTTTTGTTTCTGTCTGTCAACTTTGAGAGGTCTTGTCACGGAAAAAGACAAAGCATGCTCTCACTACTCCGATATTACTCCACATCTATCTATTACTATTATAAAGCGGAAGAGTTTGTTTGTTTTTTTGTTTGTTTGAACGCGCTAATCTCAGGAACCACTGGTCCGATTTGAAAAATTCTTTCGGTGTTGGATAGTCCATTACTATTATAAAGCGGAAGAGTTTGTTTGTTTTTTTGTTTGTTTGAACGCGCTAATCTCAGTAACCACTGGTCCGATTTGAAAAATTCTTTCGGTGTTGGATAGTCCATTACTATTATAAAGCGGAAGAACTTGTTTGTTTTTTTGTTTGTTGGAACGCGCTAATCTCAGGAACCACTGGTCCGATTTGAAAAATTCTTTCAGGGTTGGATAGTCCATTACTATTATAAAGCGGAAGAGTTTGTTTGTTTTTTTGTTTGTTTGAACGCGCTAATCTCAGGAACCACTGGTCCGATTTGAAAAATTCTTTCGGTGTTGGATAGTCCATTACTATTATAAAGCGGAAGAGTTTGTTTGTTTTTTTGTTTGTTTGAACGCGCTAATCTCAGGAACCACTGGTCCGATTTGAAAAATTCTTTCAGGGTTGGATAGTCCATTACTATTATAAAGCGGAAGAGTTTGTTTGTTTTTTTGTTTGTTTGAACGCGCTAATCTCAGGAACCACTGGTCCGATTTGAAAAATTCTTTCGGTGTTGGATAGTCCATTACTATTATAAAGCGGAAGAGTTTGTTTGTTTTTTTGTTTGTTTGAACGCGCTAATCTCAGGAACCACTGGTCCGATTTGAAAAATTCTTTCGGTGTTGGATAGTCCATTACTATTATAAAGCGGAAGAGTTTGTTTGTTTTTTTGTTTGTTTGAACGCGCTAATCTCAGGAACCACTGGTCCGATTTGAAAAATTCTTTCGGTGTTGGATAGTCCATTACTATTATAAAGCGGAAGAGTATGTTTGTTTTTTGTTTGTTGGAACGCGCTAATCTCCGGAACCACTGGTCCGATTTGAAAAATTCTTTCGGGGTTGGATAGTCCATTACTATTATAAAGCGGAAGAGTTTGTTTGTTTTTTTGTTTGTTTGAACGCGCTAATCTCAGGAACCACTGGTCCGATTCGAAAAAATATTTCGGTGTTGGATAGTCCATTTATTGAGGAAGGCTATAGGCTACTTTTGATCCCTATATTCCCACGGGATCGGGACTTATGCGAGTGAAACCGCGGGGAGCTGCTAGTTTATTAACAAGGCTAATAGGGTTTAACAGTCGTATTCACAGACGAGCGTGGACTCAGCTTTTGTCACATTTTCGCTGACGTTGATTTCCAATCACATGAGCATGACGAAGCATAAAGCCAAGCAATTTTTTCGCCATGTTTTTTCGACATAATATCATCTCCAAATAGACATTAGGTAAATCTCACGTGAACGAGAATCGCCCACCTGACTTTTGTCAGGTGGGCGATAACCGGTCTGATGAAAGTAGGTAGTAATATCCATTCAAACTTTTATTAGGGAAAAATGCTTTAGGCCTTATGTAGGTATGATGTATTTATTTATTTATAGGTAGAATATTTATCATTATGACGGGAGAGTTAATGCGTAATAATATTCCAAACTTCTTTAGTACCAACTAATTAAAGTAGGTAGCTACCCTATGGAGGGAGTTATCCTTGACCCCCTTCAAAGGGTAGGTGTATAGCCTAGATATTTAACCCTCCGAATTTGATAATACGATATCTAGGTTAACATCTGACACTAGCAATAAGTGAATCCTTGGTGTGAAACACGACCCAGATAAACTTGAACAATATTACGATCTAACAATTCTAGCTAAATTCGACTAGTTGTAAATCGAGGTTTCACCCGCGTAAGTCCTTTACCAGAAGAATATCGGGATTAAAAGTAGCCTGTTTGGTATTATATGTCTCCAGCTATCTTCGTACTAAGTCTCATCGCAATCGATTCAGTAGTTTTTGTGTGAGTATCAAATATACACACAAATGTTTACCTTTATAATTTTAATAGCTGCGCTCCGCTGTTTCACCCGTGTTATTACCGATCTCGTGGGAATAACGGGATAAAAAATAACTTATTTGTTAAAACAGATGTCCAGCTATCTGCATCCCAAGTTTCATTACGATCGGTTCAGCTGTTTCTCCGTGTAATAGAGTAAAAAAATTCTTACTTACACAAAATCTTTCACATTTACCATAATTATTTAAATAGGATCAGAGCAAACGCTAAGCTTTTTTCAAATAGGAAATTGTAGTAGGTCGTTAGTATTAACGTCGGGTTCCGTGCAAGCCTACATACTGCACTGCAGTCGCCCTTGATGTAGTAGGGATTTCAACTTTGACGTGTTAGAAATATGGTCTAGTTTTATTTAACAGGTTTTGTGTTAGAGAAATAATGATAGGCTATTTTATTTCCAGTTTTACATTTATGTGAAATGTTTAGTTAGTTAGGTTTGTGGTGGCTGATTTTGTAAATTCCATAGTGGTTTCAGTGAGGGACATTTTAAATTAGCTATATATATGTACGGGTAGGTACTCTAGGTACCTACCTACATTTTGTTTATCCATAAACTTGTGTCTAAGGTTCTTCTCTCGTATTTAAACACGTTTATTAAACCTTGTTTAGTTAAAATATGTTTTGCTACACTTTCTGTTCTATAATTTTGTGATTTTATAATCGCGGTTCTTTACAAACAAAAATACTTGTTTACTTATCTACTTATTCCTCCTCTAAAAACCTTCATGTATTCTTCGATTACATTTTTCTTTGTACGGCCAGTATCTAATTAAGTACTTAATAAGTTTCTTTTTTAATTTTATTATTATCAGAATCAGAACTGAGATCAGAAGAGTTTGTATATCTACCACAGACGGAAGGAGAAGCAACTAAAACCTTCTTTGAATTTTCAAGTTCTTTCTTTTTTTTTTTTTTTAACTAAATACGGCCAGTACCTATCTAAAAAGTTATTTTTTTGTGATCTCTTCTGATGTTCGCAGTTTCGCACATCTACCAAGGAAAAAGAGGCATACAACCTCCTTTTTTTATTTTCGATATTATTTCTTTCTTATATATCTTTCTTTTCTTCATTTTCCTAAAAGAATTTAGCTAAATACGGCCAGCATCTAAAAACTTTTATTTTCGCGAACTCTTCAGATATTCGCACATCTACCAAGAACGAAGACAAAATAAGTCTAATTCCTTTTTATTTTCAAATTCTTTTTTCTTCTTTATCTACTACCATTTTTTACGGCCAGTAAACAAAAAGCTTTTAAGAAATAAAGAGTTACGATACGACATTTTAATGGCTTGTAAGTATAATTTTGCTTAATAAACTGTAAAAATTAACCAAATCGCATGTAGCAGTTTAGACCCGCAGTGTAATGCGATTGTTATAATTGATATGATTTCATTTAGTGTTTACAACGTGTTGACATGGTGTTTGTTTCCTAGTAATTATAGCTTGAAAATTAGCTAAATTAGTTTAGTTTTTTTATCGGATCCGTGGTGTGTGTTTTCCGTAATTCTAACGGTTGTGTTGTGTCACTCTGCGCTCAAAGACCAGGATAGTTGATGTAGGAAAAAAAACCAATTGAGAGGTGTCAAGGGACACCCGGATGGAACGAAGTTATGAGCAAAAAAAAAAAGTGTCGTTACAACTTTTGGTCTTAATTTTTTCCGTCTAGCCCCCTTTCGCAACCGCGATAAGGAACTTCGTTCCAACTGTCAATATTAAAAGTTGGATTGGGCGGGTGACGTCAGGCGGATGCATCCCGGCCGATGGGCTTTTTATCTACTTTGGCTCCTTTTATCCCGGTATTCCCGCGGGCTCGACACTTACGCGGGTGAATCCGCGAGACGCAGCTAGATATAACATGACATATATATCACACTATAGGTATTGTACTGTCTTGGCTTGTCTATTTCCAGTACCCACTTTATGTCTACGTAAAAGCTTTATGAGGATCCTATTGTTTGTCCCAGTCGCACTTTGACGTTTTATATCGTCACTTTCTCTCTTACCTACTTCTCCCCGTCACTGTGAAAAGATAGCACTAAATAAGTAGGTATGTTACAGTGCCACCGACCGAGTGACCTTCAGGGGGATAAAATCAGTAGATACTCTTACCCTGAGTTACTTTATTTATTTACTAGCTGCGTCCCGCGGTTTCACCCGCGTAAGTCCTGATCCCGTGGGAATATCGGGATCAAAAGTAGCCTTTGTTACTTAGGGTGAATGTAGCTATCTAATGATGAAATAATTTTTGAAATCGGTCCAGTAGTTTTTGAGTTTATTCATTACAAAGTTACAGCTTCTTAATACTAAACGTCTCTAGGGCACGGACAGGACATACATACAACCAGACATGTCCAAACTTTAATTGATTGTGCTAACTACGAAACCTTAAAAAAGTTCGCTACGTTACCTTTTGTAAATTATACTTTCTTTAGCACTTATACATAGTATACCTACTTATATATTACACTTGGTGTTCAATAGTTTCAGGAGCTTTCAGACCGAGGTGGGTATTTGTTTAGCGCTATCATTTGCGCTATCAATCAAAGTCAAGGCCGTCTGTCCGCCACTTTCTTAGATTTTTGACGTGTGCTAAGTATAGTATTTACTGTTTAACTATTTGAGACCTAGGTTCAGCTATCTATTTTTGCTTACCACCATAATAAATTTTTCTACTGTTTTCGCGATGTTGGATTGAAATTAAACTCATTCTTCGGTTTTGATCGCGTGGTGTTTATTACTACTTTTAGCATTGTTTCAGTGCTCAACATTTCGAGACCTTTACAGAACCTTTACATATCAGGATTGACACCACGCAATTAAAAATGAAAAATGTGTTTAATACCACCACCATAATATAGGTAGGTACTCAATTATTTTATTTAGCTTCGTTCCGCGGTTTTAGTCGCGTAATTCCCAATCCCGTGAGAATTGCGGGATTAAAAGTACCTACTAAAGTTACTCAGTATGAATGTTTTTGAAATCGGTATAGTTGTTTTTGAATTTATTCATTACAAACATACAGGCACACACACACACACACAAATACAAATCTTTCCTCTCTATAATAAGTGTAGATAGAATATTATTATGTTGTGTACAAATACATGATACTTAAAATTAGGGCTTCTGTGTGGTTTGACATCCCTCACATATGATGATCAATGAGAAGTTAACACAAGAAACTCATGGGAGTTTACTTTTTTGTAACCATGTATTACGTTACAATCGTCAATACGTATAGAAGATTCTATTTCTATTTTATTAGATTGCTATTTTTTAAGTAATCATTGATAATTGATATCTTACCTACTACCTACTAGGTAGGTAAACAGTGTATGTGTTAACATCTATATCTATACTTCTATATATATATAATATTATAAAGAGGTAACGTTGGTAACATGTATGTATGTATGTATGTGTGTATATTGGGGGTAATCTCCGGAACCACTGGACCGATTCCAAAAATTCTTTCACTAATAGAAAGTTACATTATCAGGGAATAACATAGGCTATAATTTATTTTAAAAAAAATTAGGGATCCGTAAGAAAATTGCAATATTGTAACCAAAGGTAGAAAACTCAAAATAAAAAATAGCGGGCGCAGCAAAAACTGTTGATATTAGAACGAAATAATATACTACAGATTTGTAGTTCTTATAAATATCTACCAAAAAGTCCGCGATGTAACATATCCAACTATTATAGTTAACTCACAATAACAGCTTTTGTGTTAAAAATTGAATTACAATGTAGGTAGGAACAAAGGTTGGTTATATTCTTACAATAGTATAAACCCTTATCCAAATAATTTATTTTATAATTAGAACTATTTATTTCTAAGTAAATTCCTTTTTAATTCATTCGAATCGGATATTTGGTTTAGAAGTTATCACAAGTTTAAAAAGTACCTACGGAATCCTTAATTCCGAATTCGAGTGTCTACTCTATTTTAACGGGATCGAGACTAACGCGGGTGAAACCGCGGGGCGCAGCTAGTCAGTTTATAATATTAGAAGCATTCCGTTCCACCGCGTTTCCTGCTTTGGTCCTATCATCAGCCTAAGTTCTAATATCGTCCCCAGGGCGTGTCACCGTGTGAGTGTCCCGGTGATGTCGGAGGAGGATGGAGGTGGTTCCGTTGGCGCTGGTCTGGGTGCTCTGCGTGAGTGCCGCCCCTAACGGCACGCGCCGCCGCTCCGACCAGCCGGACGCTTTCGTCGCCGATGATGATGATGACTCCAAGCTCGACTACGATGATGAGAGGTTCAACATATCAGGTTAGTTTCTCCTTGTTTTCTTGTTATGTCATTATGATTATAATCTTCCTCTTCGTGTTAACTATGTCAAATAGCCTGCCCTTTATAGTCTTGACCCAAAACTCGGCAAAGGTTACTGCATGTCTACGGCGCTATTGAGATCGACTGCATAGCAGTTAGCAGGACAGAGGGTAAACCGTCAAATGCGCCATTGTTTGGGTAGCTCTTCCACAGTCATACAAAGTGTTCTGGCCGAAAAAATACTTGGTTGGTTATAATAATAATGTGTAGATATAGTACATTTCAGGTGTGATAATTAATCATAAGTATTTTCCTTTCGATCATCCGAGAAGCGCCTGAAAATGGCAGCACTTTTTTTTCGTTTTATTTATGAATCCGAGAATAGCAGGAATATAGCATAGTGGAACCCATACTCTTACTTACCGAAGTGAGTATTGGTCTCCGACACTATGGGATGCCGTTACACCCTAAGGATAGGTGGTAATGGAGTCTCTTGGCTTACCAAAAGTGGAATCAGTTTACCTAAAGGTGGCCAGTTGTGGCCAATCGGCTGTTTTCTTTCAAGGCTACAAGCCCTAATCCAGTGATGTCTAGGGTGGAAACCGGTCAACTATACACGGTACTCAGGGTGAGTACGCCTTATTTATGAAAATATCAACATAAGTATCAATGCTTCCAAAATTTCGTACTCGGCACTGTTCGAACCCGTGACTATACTGGAAATATGAAACAGCGACTGTTGGCCTCAAGTACAATCATTCGGCTTCGAATGCCGCCGAGTACGAATTTCTGGAACAACAATTGTAAATGTAGGTAGTTTCGAATAACTAAAAGCATTCCTCGTTTTCATCACTTCTCCATAACTCGGTCGGTTACCCGTACCATTTGTAAGTTGAGCGCGTTCGCTGTCGCTCCGAGCTTGAAACAACGCCTGATCTGCATCACTAATGTTCCTACTATCACAGTTTACCCAACAGTTGGTATTCCTCGCGGCGGTTCCTCTACTATGCTACTACCTCGATAGGTACGCATCTTCGTGAGTGGTTTCCAAGCGGCTTATTGCTCGCTGATCGACGTTTTGGGTGGGATGTTTACATTTTCATTTTCAATTGGAATATTGTAAGCTAGCTGCGCCACGCGGTCTCAACATTAGGATCGACAAAAGGATCGTGACTAACGTTGAGGTTAGTCACAACCAGGATCGTAAGGGTCAGTTCACACCGAGACGCGACGCGACGCGACGATGCTTGAAGAGGCCAGTGGTTTCACGATGCGCAGCGCGACGCCGCGAGATGCATCGCGACGTCGCGAGGCGCATCGTGAGTCGATGGCAGCACACACAACGCCTCGCTGTGCTGTTCGTACCGGCGACGCACCGCTGCGCCGCGACACGTCGCGCTACGCCGCGAGGCATCTCGAGGCGCAGAGCTGCGTGGCGCAACGTAGTCTTGATTCTCACAATGAAGTGTGTATCTTTTCGTGTTGTTAATAAAATATATTTTGAATCGCTCTGTTAAAATATGCGCGCATCGTCGCGTCGCGTCGCGTCTCGGTGTGAACTGACCCTTAGTCACGATCATGATGAATGAAATTCAAAAGTTTCCTAAGACTGGCTAAATCTTTGGTTGATTACTAGGATTCGGCTTGTTGGATCTTGATGTAGAGCATAATCACGAGTTTTATTTAAGGAAACCCACGGCTTAGTTAGCTCCAGAAGTATTGACCTGTTCTTTGCTTTGCGCGTGGCTGAATAGGCTGGAAAGGTGGTATAGGTGCTAAGCAAGTCTACTCCACGGGTACAACAGCGCCATAAATATCCCGGATAAGAGTTGCTTGCTTCATCTAAAATTACATGAAACGGCCAATTATTATCGGTACAATGAGGAAAACGTCGGAAAATTGGATGGGATAGATGTAGCAATACCTCAGTAACAGCAACTAGAGAACAATTACTTTAATGACGTGGGCATTTCTGGACAAGGTATATGATAGGGGTCAGATTCTATTCTATGACTAGAGAGACGACAAACTCCATCTCAATTTTACATCGATTTAACTTTGACACAGAAAATATTAAAGTTTTTTCAAAATTCAATTCCCTCGGTAAAATTGACAACGAAGACACCTATTCTGGTCGAATTTTACGACGGGCAGTGGATACTGCATTCTTTTACCATATTCTCGGGCTATATTCTTTTAGAACCGGGCTACAGGGTACAAAAACATTACTTTTTCTTTTTGAACGAACGCATTGGTCGACGTTTTGTCCTGAAGTTTTATTTACGTGACATCTAGTTATGTTGCGTGTAAATTGATTAATTCTGTCAATTTATTTCTACGAATTAATCAATTTTGTTCTGCGAAAGATAACGAATGTAATTAAATTAAAACAACAGTACCAAACACGGAATTAGCGCGTTAAACAAATGCTCCCGTGAAGTTTAAGCAATAAAAAAAGCAATAAAATTCGTCGCCTTTTTAGGGTTCCGTAGCCAAATGGCAAAAAACGGAACCCTTATAGATTCGTCATGTCTGTCTGTCTGTCTGTCCGTCCGTCCGTATGTCACAGCCACTTTTTTTCCGAAACTATAAGAGCTATAGTGTTGAAACTTGGTAAGTAGATGTATTCAGTGAACCGCATTTAGATTTTTACACAAAAATAGAAAAAAGTACCAAATTTTTGGGATTCCCCATACATAGAACTGAAACTCAAAAAACATTTTTTCATTAAACCTATTCATGTGGGGTATCTATAGATAGGTCATAAAAACTAAATTTTTTTCTAAACTGAATAGTTTGCGCGAGAGACGCTCCCAAAGTGGTAAAATGTGTCCCCCCCCCCCCCCCCTGTAACTTCTAAAATAATGGAATGATAAAAGTAAAAATTATATATGATGTACATTACTATGCAAACTTCCAACGAAAATTGGTTTGAACGAGACCTATTAAGTAGTTTTTTTTTTAAACGTCATAAATCGTAAACCACAATTTATTTATTTTTGCTCCACTTCATAATGTTTTGATATAGCAATACTTACATTATTTTAACCACGTGGAACTGGCTTAGAATTACCCTATATTGCTGGCAGACAAGCCAGAACTAAAAAACAAACTGAAGTTAGTTCACAGACTAGCAAACTCTGCAATTCAGCTCCGTGTGAATGGTCTAAATACCATTAACTTAATAACCCCTTAACAGTACACGGCTGGCACATTTGTTTGGCATAATTCTACTTAAACCGCTATGGCTCGGTTTGAGCTGTGTTTGAGCTATAATTTGGGCGTTATGCAACCTTCGGGTTCCACTGGCGCTGCCTGTGTTGGCAACGCGCCAGACAGAAGCAAACAGCTATCCAATAAAGTATTATGTTTTCGTATCGGTACCTATTATATTTGTTGGTGATGTTCTGCATGAAGGGTTTCTCCTCATGTCGTGTTTACAAAGTTTAAATCGTGTGAAAACTCATCTATAGGCGCAGGTAAACCTAAAAAATTTCGTGGCGATACAGGTACATGGTGACGCCTCGCCATGCTATATACCTATATGTCATGCCTACACATAGTCCTAAATTAATTAACACTTATTAATTTCGAGTGACTTTCTAAGAGCTCGTTAGCCGTAGAGACTAGGGCTTCTGTTCCGAAGAGGACGGCGTTCGAATCTCGGAATGATGCAATATTTTTGTTGATATAAAGATTTTGTCAAAGACATCGATAAGTTTTGTTTTGATGTTTCACATCTGCCAGGGACGGCTTACATTATTTTTCGAGTAAAAAGGGCAATGCTTAATTTTGTTCGGAGGTTGGCGTCTTTTTATTTTTGCGCAGCCACTCAAATTATTGCTAGTAATTCGTAGTATTACGCCTAAAAATAAGATATTTTAAACCCACAGTCCTCTTAGTAATATCTGGGCTAATATACCTACAACAGTGTGAAAATACTTTTAAAGCGGTGAAGATATCATCAAAGTAAGTGAAAAATTATTAACCGTAAAAGTTGTTAACCGACTTCCAAAAAGGAGGAGGTACCTAATCAATTCGGAAGTAAGTTTTTGTGTGTGTCCGGTATCGGATATCTCCGCAGTTTGAGGTTCAAATGATTGTTCCCATCAAATTGGTGAAGATCTGATGAGAACCTTCTTCGGAATAATGAGAAGAATAACATCCCAGAATGCACTAAATTTTATTATTTACTAATGGTTACTAACTTCTACCACTAGAAAAAAAAAGATTCTTCCTTACGTCTTGGACAAATATTTTAATTTAGCGCCCCGTGACCTGAAAACTGCAATCGTTTCTGTACCTAATCTAGGTCAAGTTGTTTCAAATGTGTTTACAAAGGAAGACATCAAATTTTTCCGTCAATTACGTAGCAGACGTAGCGAGTAACTCACTCAGTTCCTTGAGTAGGCATCTAACTATCTACCTTCCTAATGGCTGAGACATTTTCTAAACTAGTTTGTCCACGCAGTTTTACCCGTGTAAGACATCTACACTAATATTATAAAGAAAAAAGATTTGTATTCGTTTGTGTGTGCCTCTGTATGTTTGTTATAATTAAACTCATAAACTACTGGACCGATTTCAATAATTCTTTCACCATTAGAAAGCTACATTCACCCTGAGTAACATAGGCTTTTGAACCCGATATTCCCACGGGATCGGGACCTACGCGCGTGAAACCGCGGGACGTAGCTAGTCTAAATATATAAAAAAAAGTCGTGTTAGTTACACCATTTATAACTGTAGAACGGCTGAACCGATTTGGTTGAAAATTGGTAAGGAGGTTGCTTAGAACCAATGGAAGGACATGGGTCTCCTTTTGATCCCGTAAATCCCGCGGGATCGGGACTTATGCGGGTGAAACTGCGAGGCGCAGATAGTTTACAGTAAAATAAAATGAAAAAACTTAATCTAAAGTGCCACAATAGGCGGCGTACCACTATTGTGGCACTTTAGATTAAGTTATTTAGAACGGTATTTTTCAGGCAACACAAGAGCCGGAATGAGGCGAATTAGGAATCTGGGGAGACTACTGAACCCACCCCAAAAAAAATGTTGTTTTAGCAGACCCTGGGCTCCAGGGAACATCAATCAAATGAGAGAGATTCCTTAATTCAAAATGTCCTCGTCGCATGTAGCGTTCCTATTACTATAATTTCCACTGATTGAGACACAAGATTCAGATTTATATCATGGTTTTGGACACTCACGTCCCATTTACGCCTCGTTCGTGCCTAGAACCATAAACAGTCATGACAAAAGCTGGTAGTTCACTGCAAGACGATTAACATCGGCAATTTATCACGAGCGCCTGGCGTTTCTGTGTCACTATCGATTGCTTGCAGACACTTGCTATCCAACATTTGCAAGGCGTTGTTTGATAGAAGTGTGCTTGTCGTTACATTGGTTTAAAAGCCGTGGTTCATTTCGAAGATCATGTGTTCAAATTCCGGCCGACCGCGTTCTTGTCTTGTCCTTGCGAAAAAGTTAGTAAAAAAATATTTAGTAAAGCACAAGGAAGAACTTGAATCGCGGGAGACCCAAATACAATTATGATTTGAAATATTTAGTTCGGAAACAAAAAAGTAATTTACATGTATTAAAGAAGACTCTAGCGATGCCGGCTTACTCCTGACCATTGTGCGGGTGACTGAAAGAAGAAATGTGTAGGTAAGTATATATTTTAAAGTATTGTTCTTGCTCTCTCTCACTGGTATCCTAAGTTCATTGCTGACTGTAGACTGACTGACTGTCTTTCTTTCTTTTCGTGTAGTGGTGTGCCTGCCTCACCTAGTTTTAGAGTTTTCAAGTCGCCTTAAGGGGAAATCTTTTTAAGACCATCACGGCCCGGTGAGTGGGGGTCCCCCTGGCCGTAGGTGGCCAGGGTATACCCACTAAAACCCCTTGGTGTCCTTCATGCCGCTGTGCCAGAGCAGAGCCGGAAGCTGCGGCAGTACGTCAGCTTGCTCTGACGGCGGGTGGTCCCGTCGGACCCCAACTCCAAAAACCCGCTATTAAGCGGGGAAAAACCCTCTCCGAGAGGCGGCGTGGACACGCCGCCGCCGCCATCTCGGGCTCATATACTGGCGACGGACTCCCCCGAGTCCGCCGCCAAGAGCCGTTTAGGGTGGCCGCCTTAAGACCTCTAACTTGACCTAACAACTGCTATCAGAGATAACAAACGGAACCAACTGCTTAAAGTGCCTTTCGAAACATGGAGGAGTTCGAGAAAGTGATTTTTTGCCACACAAATTATCAGTCACCCATCCAAGTAATGACCGTACCAAGTGTTGCTTAACCTGCAACACATAATTATATTTAGTTAGTTTATTGAAAAGCCAGTATCCCATACTAAGGCTAGGCTGTTAATTGAGCTACGACGCTAGTTGCTTGCGACTTTTGTACAATTTGCAACAGTTTGTAGGCTAAAATTTATATGGAGCTTTTCAAACCAAATTCAAACTTATAGAAAACTAGGTCAACTAAGTAGGAACCTATCGTTAACTTAAACCACTTTCTCTCTCCCACATCTTGAAACAAGAATACATCTATCCCTTTCAAATGGAACAGTCCTGAAATTACAGTTTACGAAAGCAATATTTCTCGACCAGTTAATTTGTGAAGCCTTCATTAAGGCAAATAACGAGTTTGTATAACAAACATTTGATCGACCGATAGGTATAGTGACAAAATTGTGTCACTGGAGTATTTTGCCCACTAAGGGGGTAAGTACTTGCTAGGTCTATACTGTTCACAGAATAAGGCACTAGCGTCTGGGAACACGATCTGGCTATAACTGATCCCGGACTCTTTGGAGTGGCCTGACGGTACAGCAGACCCCTCCTGGATTCTTCTGGGCTAAAGGGGTTGTTCGCAGAATGACCCCTGAATCAACTGAATGAATCGTTATCATAAGCATGATATCATGTTAGTAACCTGAGATATAACTAAGTAGAAACTCTGCGAACAACCAAGGAGGGTTGTTCGCAGAATTACTAACTAGTAATTCTGCGAACAACCCTATACTATAACTTGAGATATAACTATTATCTCAAGTTATAGTGTGTCTAAGGAATCGTTCGACTTCTAGTATCAAGTCTGTAGCAACCTACTTTAGAGAAGTTATAAACTGATTTCGGCGAACCGTAATAAGACCGCAATCCGAGCCGGAGGTGATAAGACCGGTAGGTAATCTTATCAACTCGTTTACAGTGCAATAGCAGTGTCCTGCGGTTTCAACCGCGTAAGTCCCGATCCCTCGGGATAAATACTTTCTTATTAGATATAGGTACCTACCTATCTACACATAATAAAGAACCATAAAGCACACTCTCCAAAAATGTCCCAAGCACCAGCGTTTTGGGCTGTGCGTTGATATAGACAGTCAATCAATCGGTCAGGATAAATCTATAAAATGGTTCTTATATTTATTTGTGTGTGTGTGTGTGTGAAATTCTTATCGCATGCCTACATCATGTAAAGAAAACACCCTCCAAATTTTAGCTCTATACTATCAGCGGTTTAGGTTGTGCGTTGATCAGTCACTTAGCCACTCATGAATAGAATAGAATAGAATAGAATAGAAAATAGTTTATTTGTTCTAAAACACACACATATTACAAAAACGAAATGGAAATAAAAATAATAACACAATTTCAAATGACAAAGCATTTTATTGATTGCGTTTTAGGAGATAGGTAGAAAGATGATATTCACTTTATTTCAAAAACATACGAAAATAACTGTTGCTCAATAACTACTTACACCTTCGTAACGCAATGTAAGTAAAACAAGCACGGTGTTGGCCCACCGACCAAACTTTTCAAATAATTCAATTCGTTTCACGGTTGCGGAACCGCAAAGGAACCTCAGCGGAACTACAAACTGCTTGTGGCGTACAAAATCAGTAGCAAGGTAAAACCGTTTGCGCGGCGGCTTGTACGAGCTGTCCTTTATGTCACTTTTATAGATAGACTAGCTATGTCCCGCGGTTTCTTTTACTTAAGCAAAAAACCTTTCTTATCGGATGCCTACATCATATTATAAAAGACACACCCCAAATTTCAGCTTTCTACTATCAGTGGTTAGGCTGTGCCATCCATCAGTCATGCAGGATAAAGCCTAAGATAGGGATCTGACAAACTATTTATTGTACACACACCAAGTAGATCGCTTTAAGCGATAAGGCCGCCCATTGTGCCATCTAGATATACCTAAGTTGTAAAAACTTACATGGCACAATTATTGTGCCACGTAGATTAAAGTTTTTCTTATGTTTTTCTTTGAATTTATGTACCTACTTGATTGATTGTTTAATTCTTAATTGTAACACCAATATAAAAAAATACAATTCAAAGAAATACATAAAACAACTTAGGTATATCTATGTGGCACAATGGGCGGCCTTATCGCTTAAAGCGATCTCAACTACTATTTCACTACAGCTGCTACATTTCTATTTCTAATATTGTCACTTTTTCTAAGTCACAAATTCTAGGTAGGTACCTAGGTACTTTCTTTTCATACGAAAGGGTGACAATACTTCAATTACATATCCTAAAGCCATATATCCCGGTTCCCTAATGGGATTATGGTAACCCTAGTGGAATGCGACGACATTGTACCTACAGTAGATAAAGTATCGGATACGATCAGAATAAGAACTCGACAACTATTTTTGGATACCTTCGTAGGTACTTCAATTTGAATTTTAAAATAGATCCCTTAATAAAACGAATTTAACCGATGTTATCTCCTTTGTTTTGTTTTTAACAGACTTTTAAAAAAAGAGGAGGTTCTCCATTCGACCGTATTAATTTCATTGTATACAGCGGGTTTCGAGGACTACATTTTATACCAAAAGAGCGTCCGAGCGATGTTCCCGGTTACATCCCTCTCGAGAGCCCGGAGTCCGCTAGGGCTCTCGGGCTAGGTTTTTCTAGATGTCTACGTAGAGGGTTCATTCCATTCTCTTTCTCCATACAAACTTAGTTTACGTTTTCCTCCCTGGATAAAGACATTAGAGCAAATATGTTTATGCCATAAAACCTATATCTGTCATGTCTTGTCAATGTACATACCTTTTTTTTTCTAATTAAAATAATAATAAAAAATAAAAATAAAAAAAAAATGAAAAAATAATTCGGAAGATAAATAGTCATGCCAGATATAAGTTTTATGGCATAAACATATTTGCTCTAATGTCTTTATCCAGGGTCTTTATCCATAAACTAAGTTTGTATGGAGAAAGAGAATGGAATAAACGCCCTAAACAAATTTTGTTTCTCCGATTTTTGAACATTCAAACTAACAGATGATTAACAGATAACTAAGTTACGTAACGTTTGTTTCTGTCTGTCAGCTTTGAAACTCCATGTAAGAGAAAAAGATACAAGTTCATACAACTGTTAGTCATCGTTTATAAGTAAGATAACTTTGTACACTTACCCCCTTACTTATAAACTAACTTTATGTACTTACATAAACTTAGTCATAAACTAAGTCATCGTTTATAAATACGACTTTATTTAAATCTATTCATTGAAAGAGCTTTACCAAATATCAATCCTTCATACTCACAAACAGATTCCATGAAAACTCATCGGCGTATGGTTCACAACATGAAAGGCATTCCTACGTAATGAACAGAGGACTTTGAGAGGGCCATCCATCAATGAATGCAGGAGGGAGGTCCGACCGAATAGACCTTAAGCCGCGTACAGACATCGCGAGGCATGTGCCATGAATGGTTCGTCTCGCATGGCTCGGGCTGTGTGGACGTGTGTGCTCAGCCCGAGCCATGCGAGTGTGTGCCGTGCGCTCCGTGTGATTTGCTATTGTTCTACTAACGAACCCTGTGCGTGGTTGTTTGCGTGCTCAGCTTGAGCATGTGTCGTGTGGGACGAATGCATAAATGTTATCACTAGAGATGGGCTGACTAGAGGTTTTGCCGACTAGCAGACTAGCCGACTAGCCGACTAGTCGGTTCTAAAATTGCCGACTAGTCGGCAATGCAGATCATTATAATTCCGAGGTATTTGAGTTAATCATGACCACTCGACGATTGTTGGTATTTTTGGATAAATTTGCACTTCGAAAGCTGTAGCGAAACTTCCAAAAACTGGTTGAAATCAAAATAAAAGTTGGAAAAATAAATTGAATGGAGCTAAGGCATAGTTAAGACATTTTAAATGTATGATGTTCTGATGATGTGTGTAGGCTATGGCGTGTTTTGTTTACGTTTTTCTTACTATCCACCTTCTAACTTACTTCGGCATAATTTGCCGACTAGTCGGGACCTACCGACTAGTCGGCCCATCTCTAGTAATCACACATGCACATATTGAGGCATACGTGACGAACCATTCGCAACGCTTGCCTCGGGATGTCTGGTTGCGGCTTCAGGTTATTGATTACTTGTCCTACATTGTTGACAGCAAGAATCGTTCTTTACTACTAGCATCTACTAGGTAACTCACTGGATTTCATTTCCGATTTTCAGTATCGATTTTCCCGAGCTTCATTTCCGATTTCGCTTGAAACTTAAAGCTAGTAGAATTAGTAGACTTCATATTTGTTTGTTTTTCTCGGGTTCCCGTGTGGCGTAGTGGTCAGAGTACTCGGCGGGCAAGCAAGTGCACGGGTTTAAACCCCGCATCCGAACAACGAATATTGCACGAAGTTACACCGCAGCGCAATCTAGCTCCAGACTAAACACTAGGCTTGTATTATGGGTACTAGACAACGGATATAGGTACAACATATTATACTATTTTTTGTACATAAATGCACACATATGATACATAGAAAACACGCAGACGAGAAACAAATATTTATTTTTAACCATTCAATACTTGCACCCGGCGGGAACCGAATCCACGACCTTCTACATTGCAGTCGGGCCTTCACCCGATGCGCCACAGAGGCCGTCAAATATTTGTTTAGGTCGTGTGGTACCTAAGTGAAAAAACCGCTTTTAATTTAAAAGTGAAGCGCAAAAGCACATTTTGTTGTTTTGCAAAATAAAACTCAAACATTGTCCGGAGAACTTTTTATCAAAATGCATGTTACAAAGTCAACTGGACTCTCTAACTGAATGGTATAACTGACACACTGTTTTATATTATAATCTAACTGAATGGTATAACTGACACACTGTATTATATTATAATCTAACTGAATGGTATAACTGACACACTTTTTTATATTATAATCTAACTGAATGGTATAACTGACACACTGTATTATATTATAATAGACGGTGTCCCAGTTCTACCATTTACTTGTTTACTTCGGGCTTACTTAGGTAAGGTTTTTTTATTATAATTTTAACTCCAGTATCGCTTCACCTACATTATTCCAGATAGGTGAGGGAGGGCCCTTTTTTTTAACAAAAAACTTAATTTAGCCGTTATTGTCTTCACATAGGGAGTCCACTCGCTTTTTTTTGAATGTACAAACGATCAATGATGATATCTGACAAACGAAACGAATAGGTACATACATAAATTTCAATAATTATCATTCGTTCGCAATTGCACGCTAAACAGGAAAATCTATGTTTTTTTTCTTTAAAATATTTCTAAATAATTATTTATTTATATTCTTATTAGAAAATGAAAAACATAGGGGTATGGTCATGGCAGATACCTATAGGTACATTTGTATGGGTGGGACGAGTTGGGAAGTAAATGGAAGTATACAACCCCGGGAACCTTCTTAATCACTCCCCACATGTAAACAATTGCAGAATATTAACTTCTTCAAGTTTAACCCTCCCCACTCCCCTCCCCCGGCGTGTAACGAATTGAAAACAATTAACAATTCAAGAAACATGGCTAACTCTTTTGAACAACTTATGTTACCTACTAGTTGCGCTCCGCGGTTTCACCCGCCCCCATCGGTCGTGTCATCTTGACGCTTATCTAATTCTGTGGTTACGTCAAAATGTTGCGATGCTACGGCAACGCTGCGACTTATCACTGCGCAAGCCCCACTTTTGTAAATGTAAAGTGATATTAGTATATCTAATATATAAAATTTCCATGTCACAGTGTTAGTTACCGTACTCCTCCGAAACGGCTTCACCGATCTCCACGAAACTCCACATACGCATTCAGTAGGTCTGAGAATCGGCTACTATCTATAATTTATAAGGCAAAACAACGTTTGCCGGGGCAGCTAGTTTTATTATAAAATGAACGCGGTGTCGGTAAAAGTTTTGGCAACGGGGAGCCGTAGGCGTGTTGCCAAGTATGCCAGATGGTTACCTACATACAATACAACCATATTTTGCAGTTTAATATTTTTAAATTATGCTTGTTTGGTGCTAGTTCGTTATTTTATAAAACATTTTAGTTGACAAAATGGCGTACCTAATTACACAGGTAACAACAAATATTTATAAATAGTCATCTGAAGTGAGCAAATGGCGGTTTTCAACCCCATTTATACAATTTGTAGACTTGACCATTCGTAAAATTGACCAGCTGTCTACTGCAGTGGATACGTATCATGGGTGTCGTAAGAGGCGACTAAGGGCGGTAAAAGGGACTAGCAAAACTTAAGTTCTCCCCGCGCGGTGGCGGATAAACTGCTTGGTCCCAAGAAGGGTTGGTGTCAGGCAGGCGGCCGGCCGTAAAAATATGGCCAAATCCATTAGCAGAAGGTATGGTCAGTGATCATTTACCTACTTTGCCAACCCTAAATATTTGGGGTTTAGCAGACCCCGGGCTCCCGAGAGGGATGCAACCGAGAACATCGCTCGGATGAGAGTGAGAGACTTGTCCACTGCAGTGGATACAATACAAACATGTGTGAAATGATGTATCTTTTCATCTTTGTAAGGCGGTTATGGTTCGTTCTCCCTATGAACAAGATGTTGCGTTCTATTCCATAGATCGCTGGCTTAAAACTGCCCTTTTTATATACCGGCTGGTCTTGGGCTAACTGAGCCGTGGGTTTCCTCGAGAAGTATGCCTTCACCGTAATACATTTATAGCAAGCAATTTTTAAACGTATTTAGCCTTATTAATAAACGTGGAGTAAGGTTATAGTAGTGAGAACATGCCTAGGCTTTTTCCGTGACAAGAACTTTTAAAGTTGACAGACAGAAACAAAAATACTCCACATTTATTAATAAGGCTAATTGTTGGCTAATTGTGATTAATGTAATGATTAACTTTATCTTGAAGTAGCGCTAAGGAATAGATAAGGGGTGATTTCTTATATGTATTTAAATATCAACTTAGTGTCGAAAAAGCGGCCTAATGCTAGTCTCGACTCTAGATTTAGGTAGGTATATAATAAGAATTTAGTTCGGTCATACGGTGCCTAATTCCAATAATACGAATCGGATAATTATAACATTATTTATATAATTAACGTTTTATTGTAAACGAGCTGCGTCCCCGCGGTTTTACCCGCGTAATATCCGCGGTTTATCCCGTGGGAATATCGGGATCAAAAGTAGCCTATGTCACTCAAGGTGAATGTAGCTTACTAATGGTGAAAGAATTTTTGAAATCGTCAAAATCGGTTCATAAATAACCAATAGAATTTGTTTCTCAAATTGTCATGGATTTTCGCTTATAACTTTTTATTTTTAGTTCTACAACTAAAAGTTACCAAACGAAAGTTGTAGATAATCTTATTAACAATACAAATTCCTAATTATTTTTTTTGTGAGACCTATAGTTCATCAAATAAACCATAAAAACCATTTGAACCCGTTTTTCCAAGATGGCGGGCGTGGGACAAGAGCCACAACCCCACAAACTATTATTTAACTTTAAACTAACCCCCCCTTGATATCTAAAAAATAAAATTGCGTCCTCTGACAAATGCACGCGGAGCCCAAAAAAATGTAACATTTCAATGGATCAATGGAATTATAGATAGATGAACCGAAGATGACATCACTTCGCGGATCGCCAAAGCCCGAGCAACCTTTGCCCAGCTCCGACCCATATGGCAGTCACGGAAACTGACAAGGAGAGTCAAGCTCAAAATATTCCGGTCCAACGTGAAGACCGTTCTGCTGTATGGGTGCGAGACGTGGAAGGTCACCAAAGACATCTCTCGCCAGCTCCAAGTCTTCGTCAACCGATGCCTTCGAAGGATCCTCGGTATTTACTGGCCCGACACAATCTCCAACCAACAACTCTGGGAGCGCTGCAGTGAAAGTCCGATCGACCAGCAGATCAAACGCCGCAAATAGAGCTGGATAGGCCACACTCTCCGAAGGGACTCCAACCACATCCCGAGGCAAGCCCTAGACTGGAACCCCCAAGGAAAGCGCAAACGTGGTCGTCCGAAACAAACCTGGCGGCGGAAAATTACTGACGAAGCGAAGGCCATCGGAAAGACTTGGAGCGAAATAAATCGAGAAGCTCAAGACAGAACGGGATGGAGATGCACTGTGGACGCCCTCTGCCCCAGCTAGGGAACATATAGGACTATATTGTATTTGTTTTTGTTTTATTTTTGTCAAATTTCCTTTCTTTTTAGGGTTCCGTAGCCAAATGGCAAAAAACGGAACCCTTATAGATTCTGTCTTGTCTGTCTGTCCGTCCGTCCGTATGTCACATACTTAGGGTTCCCCATACTTAGAACTGAAACTCAAAAAAAAATTTTTTATCAAACCTATTCACGTTGGGTATCTATGGATAGGTCTTCAAAAATTAAATTGAGGTTTCTAATTTCATTTTTTTCTAAACTGAATAGTTTGCGCGAGAGACGCTCCCAAAGTGATAAAATGTGTGTGTTCCCCCCCCCCTCCCCCTCCTGTAACTTCTAAAATAATGGAATGATAAAAGTAAAAATTATATATGATGTATACATTACTATGCAAACTTCCAACGAAAATTGGTTTGAACGAGATCTATTAAGTACAATTTACCTTTCAAGGAGCCCTTCGTGGGCGAGTCCGACTCGCACTTGGCCGGTTTTTAATAATCTTTACGACACCTTTGTGTTTTTGTGGGTGGTAAAGTCGACAGCTCACTCCTTATTTTTAGTTTAAAATTTTTATTGTTAGTCGTGCGATCCTATAATTGGCTTTCTATTGTTACACTATCTGTCATCATCATCCGAGCGTTGTTCCGTCCCCGGGCTCTCGAGAGAGATGCAACCGGCATCTCTCTCGAGAGCCCGGGGTCCGCTTTCCTACTTTTACGTCTCCACTTCGCACGATCTTCGGCATCCCGCGTAGTGAGGCCATTTGCACGCATATCCGATCTTACCACGTCAAGCCAGCACTTCTTGGTCTTCCCAATCTGCCGCGGCCGGGCGGAGGCGCCATAGCAAGACATTTGTTTCCCACGTAACTAGCCGGTTTTCGTAGAACGTGGCTGTACCACCGTAAGCGGCATTCTTGCAGTTTCTCTGCTATGTCTCGGACATGAAGGCTGCCCCTGATGCGGGAGTTTCTGACGCGGTCTTTCCGCGTCACTCCACACATCCAGCGCAGCATCTTCATCTCCGTGACACGCAGCTCCTGCTTATGTCGCTCAAGCAATGGCCACGCACGCCTCACTACCATACAAAAGGACAGGTCTAATGATCGTTTTATAGACCTGTCCCTTCAGTTTAACCGGCATTTTCGGGTCACAGATGACACCAGTTACCTATCGCCACTTGGCCCAAGCTGCCGAAATGCGGGACTTGACGTCACAATCGATGTCGCCGGACTCGTGAAGCACAGATCCCAAGTACTTAAACTGGTCTGTCCGCTCGACCATGTGACCGTCTACGCAGACAGGTGTGGGATCTGTGGTATTGCTAGCCAAGTATTCGGTCTTCGCTACGTTGAGTTGCAAACCGCCGTTCTCAAGTGACTCTTTCCAAGCATTTACACGCCTTCCAAGCCGTCCCTTATCCGAGTCCGCTAGCGCAATATCATCAGCATACATGAGCATCCACGGGGGTTGCTCGTGTGCGTCTCGGATGACTACGGACAGTGCGTCCAGTATTACGCTAAACAGAAACGGACTTAGGACGGATCCTTGGTGGACTCCGACTGTAATGGGGAAAGATTTAGTGTCACAAACAGCTGTTCGCACCACTGAATAGGATTTTCGGTACATGTCCCTGATGGTTTCAATATAAGTTTCAGGCACCCCTTTGGACCGCAGCGCCCACCAGATCATCACGCGAGGAATACAGTCGAAGGCCTTCTGCAAGTCCAGGAACAGAAAATGCAGAGGCGTATTCTTCGTTCTGTATTTCTCCATAACGATCCTTAGGGCGAAAACAGGGTCCATGGTACCATGACCGGGGCGGAAACCATACTGGCCCTCCGAGACAGTGCACTCCTGCCGGATCCGAGAGTCAACTATACGCTCGTAGAGCTTCATGGTGTGGGACATGACCTTTATACCACGATAACTTCCACACTCCTGCACAGATCCCTTGCCCTTGAACACTGGAGTGATAACACTCAGTCTCCATTGGGCGGGGATTCTGCCGGTCTTGAGTATACGGTTAAAAAGGTTGGTTAAGATGTCCACACCACGAGAACCCATAGCCTTCCATACTTCGATGGGGACTCCATCGGCGCCGACAGCTTTCCGATTCTTCATGCAGCGAAGAGCCTTGCGCACCTCCTCAGGCGTAATCAGTGGCACAAGTCCTAGATACGGAGGGAGTTCCGGTGGCAGCACCTCTTTATACTGCTTATTGAGCAGCAGCGCCACCTCTCCTTCACCGCAAGGTCCTCGCATAGCAGGTTACCATTAGGATCTTTTACACAGCGGCACTTGGATATATCCTGTGCCGCTTTTATCCTAGAACGTGCCAACTTATAAATAAGCTTCTGCCCCTCAGACGTTTCCAACTTATCGTACAGTGGCTGTAAGTGGTCCCGTCTGGCTCTGGCTACTGCTCTCTTTGTGGCACGTTTGGCAGACCTGTACGCGTCGCGATCTTCAGGAGAGTTGGACGCTTGCCACTTTTTAAAGAGGGCTTTCTTCACCCTAGTCTCCATCTGGACTGTGTCATTCCACCACCAAGTTTCCTTGTCACACTTGCGTCCTCCCTTAGACATACCGAGGACCGACCGCGCCGAATCAGCGATAGACACCTGAATCCGGTCCCAGTGTTCCTGCACCGATTCGCCTTCAGCATTAGCACATTTGTCGCCGATTGCTGAGGCGAGCATCTGGGACTTGACTTCATCAAGCATCCACCATCTGATTCGGCGCTGACATGGTTCCGGTCGTTTGTCTTTGGTCTTTACACAGAGATCCATGACAAGGATACGGTGTTGGGCAGTGAGACTCTATCTGTATTATTTTATAATAGCTGTTGGATTTCCAAAAAACTAAATAAATAAATAAGTCAAGTAAGTCATAGATGGATAAATTATAGAATAGACTAGCTGTGCCCGCAACTTTGTCTTACTGACGTACATTGGGTACTTACAACAAGTTATCGCCCTAATCCTAATTTGGTCATATCTTGTTATCATGTCTATAACTAGGCTATAGTCTATCTTTATTAATAAACGTGAGTAAGGTTGGAATAATTTTACCACCTTTTGTTTCTGTCCGTCAACTTTGAAAGTTCTTGCCACTGAAAAAGACAAAACATTTTCTCACTACTCCGACCTTACTCCACGTTTATTAATAAGGCTATGATTAGTTAAGAGTGAGATTGAAATGATGGGCTTATTTAATAGAATGGTCAAAATTTCATTTCCAAATCATTGCAATTGCAAACATTACACTCATAATGAAACTGGAACTTCCAACTGGACTGGAATCGTAACTTAATTGATTCAAAAATGTACCTACATCAAATGAAACCTATTCTCCAAGGAAAATTTTGTCAATTTTGACCTAATCATGTGTAATTTGGAAGACAGATAGATTATCAGGTATATTTGAGGATTTATTTGTTAATTTAGTTTTTGTGTTTAATCGTGTTTAGGTACTTACAAAGACAGCTGATTTTGCGAGTAGCTAAAAAAAATTTATATGGATTACAATCATTACCTGTGCAAAATACAAATTGCCTTGTAAATCTCAATTACCTGGTCATTCAAAATAGTATGTATATAAGGCATCGAGATTAGTGATGGGCCGACTAGTCGGCAGTTTAACCGACTAGTCGGTGGGTGCCGACTAGTCGGCAAATTATGCCGACTTGAATTAATTCTTTAAATTTAAATTACAGAATTACAAGTCAAGAAATCCTCGGACATTGAAGCGGCTTTACAACTGCTTGAAGGAGTGGTGAAGCATAAGCTTAGATAAAAACAAAAATGGTAAATACGGTATATTCTAACATTGCGTATTCGAAAAATGAGCTAGAAACACCACATGCATTTTCATAAAATTATTGTTTTCAAAAACATTTGTCTTTAAGAATGATTCAGGCATTTGTAAATAAGCAAAAAGGCATTCTTATGGATGTCAAAAAGATGATCGCAGTGTGACAGCACGTGCTCACGCGGCAACGGTTCGACATACGAGTTACGACTGAGGCTAGTGCGTCAGCTAGACGCAGTTTTATCGTCTCATTTTCCGAGACTACGTACCGTATCTTTAGTTTTTTGTTTTAATCTAAGATAACGCTAGATCTATAGATAGATATAGATATAGATAGATAGATCTAGACGCTGGGTAGACAGGCGTAGCCCCACCGTCACATGTGTATGAGTAAAGTGTTTGAGCAGATGTGTCCGTGTATCAAAATTTAAATTCAATGGTATGTATAACTCATTTGGTGCAGAATGTCCATGTTGCATATAATGTCAAGTGGGTGCAAAATACCTATGGCCTCCTTCAGTCAGTCCGCCAGCCCCACATCAATCTGGCTTTATTTACTTAAACAATTAACAGGATAATTTAAAACAATAGAATTTATTGTTAAAATTATCCTGTTTTGACTCTGAGATGATTGTACGTCGAGCTGTGTTGGTCTAGTGGTAGATATCCCGACTTCCGACCTTCATTGCGAAGGTCATGGGTTCAATTCCCGACCGACCGCGCACCGATGTCTTTTTCTTTAAGAAAAAGTAATGTGCGCTAATAAAATCGCTCTTACGATGTAGATTAACATCGATAGGAAGTCGACTTGTCCTAGGACTCACTATGGTCCAAAGACACGGGACATTCTCCAATCCGGAGACACCACGAAAGCCTTGCCGTCGTGTCTTACTGCCTAAGCCAGAGGAAGAGGCATTTGCCCTACAATGGGACGTATTAACAGGCTAATATAAATAAATTCTGTCAACATAACACAGCGCCATCTAGTCATCATCTAAAAACAGTACAGTACGTTGAAAATGTTAACGTCCAGTTCTACGACTCGAAAATCAGATGAAATTTGAAGGTTGGTCATTGTATTGGAGGATTCATTTGTTTATTTAGATTTTTAGTTTGATTACCCGACTGCGCGACACAAAGAAGGGTTATGTGTTTATCAGTCTATGTATGTATGTATGTTTGTTCCTATGTGTCGCTCCAGAAGCCAAACGGATGTACCGATTTTGATGATTCGCACGTCAATCGATTCGTCTTAATCCTGGGAGTGTCACTGAAGACATGACAGTTATCAAAATTCAAAATGGCGACCACCAGCCGCCATATTGTAAAAAAGAAAAAAAGAAAAATTGACTGACTATATCGAGTGGGGTATCGTCGAATAGGTATTTAAATTCTTAGGTTTCCTTGACCATTTTTCATTTAGTTTAACTATTTGGGATCTACAACGACTTAAAGTTGGATAAGAAAACAAAAGTTGACTGACTATATCAAGTGGGGTATCGTTGAATAGGTTTTCGAAAATCATGGTAAGGTTTTTTAACCGTTTTTCATTCAATGTAACCATTTGGGATCTACTACGGTTTAAAGTTAGTTAGAAGTCGTCCATACCTTAGATTACCTTTTTTTTTTTTTTTACGTGGGAAAATCTTATTAAGACCATCAGGCCGCCCTCGGGGGAGAGCGGCCCGGTGAGTGGGGGTCCCCCCGGCCGAAGATGGTAGGTGGCCCGGGTATACCCACTAAAAACCCACGGTGTCCGTCACTGCCGCAATGTGTCGGGGGTCAACGGGACAAGCTCGCGCATTCGACCGTTGACCCCGACTGCGGTTAGCTGCATCCAGCCTCCTCGCCGAAAAGTCCCATTTCGGGAAAAACCCTCACGAGTGGCGGCGTGGACACGCCGCCGCCATCTCAGTGCTCGTTGGTTGGCGACGGGCTCCCCCGAGCCCGCCGCCACGAGCGGGGAAACTAGGGCGGCAACCTGTCGTTGCGCGCCCGCCGAGTGCGCCTTGGGCGCTGTGTGCCGGGAATGATTTCCCGCGCACGCTCGGCTTCCTCTTTCGCCTGTAAGGCGAATTCACAGAATTGGCGCAGGGCCTGCCAGGCCTCATCACTGTCGAGGATGGCAGCGATGACGGCCGGCAGTGAAAGGTCCTGGCCAATTACCCTCACCAAATCCCCCCGAGGCCCAGACCACGCGGGGCAGTCCGCCAGGGTGTGTTGGGCGGTGTCATAGCTGTGGGAACAGTGGTGACACCGCTCATCACTCTCCCTCTTTATTCGACACAGGTACTTTCCGAAGCAGCCATGTCCGGAAAGCACCTGTGTCAAGCGGAACGACAACGCTCCGTGGGCTCTACCGAGCCACTCCTCCAAATTGGGACGGATCGCCTCCACCGTCATACGGCCATAACCTGGCTGCTCAAGCCGATTCCTCCACTCCGCCACGATGACCTGGCGAAGCTTCTCCCGACGCTCCTCCACCACCCTGAGCGCCGGTCGGTCACCACGGCTTCGAGCCTCCTCGCGCCACTCATACAGCGACGCGAGGGCTCTTGCCTCTAGGTCCCAGGGCGGAGACCCGGCGAGCACCAGGGCGGCATCACCCGCTATGGTCCGGTATCCCCGCGTCACCCTGATGGCCATCAGTCTCTGCACGTGCAAGAGTTTCCTGATGACGCCATCAGGGATGTTCGCAGCCCAGACCGGGGCACCGTAAAGTGCCATGGAGCGGATGATTCCCAGGTACAGCTTCCTCACCGACGCCTTTGGACCTCCGAGATTTGGCAGGAGCTGGGCGAGTGACCCCGCCGCTCCCAACAATTTGGAGGTGAGTAACCCAAAGTGGGCGTCAAACCGCCATTTGCTGTCCAGGACGAGGCCCAAGTACTTGAGCGTCGTCCCGACAGCAATTCGGACGCCTCCCACGACGATGTGGTAGTCCGGGGGCAGGCGGACTCTGGCCCCGGAGAAGCACATCGCCTCTGTCTTGTTGAGGGCAACCTCAAGCCCCAGTCGTCGTATGCGCTCAACGACCTGGGCGACGCCAGCCGTAGCCAGAATGGATGCTTCGCGGCACGTCCTCCCCCTGGCCGTAACCAACGTGTCATCCGCGTAGCACGATATGGCCAGGTTTGGGAGGAGGGCGCCACGAAGCACCCAGTCATATCCTATGTTCCACAGGAGTGGTCCGAGGACCGACCCCTGTGGAACTCCGCACGTCATGTGCCATGTCCTCGTGCCCGTTTGCGTATCGTAGACGATTGACCGGTCCGTCAGATACGCCTCAATCGTCCTCCTGAGGTACTCCGGCATTCGATGATAGCGGAGGGCCTCTTTGATGCAGGACCAGGGGAGGGTATTGAAGGCGTTAGCGATATCTAAAGATACCGCCAACAGCACTCCTCCCTCGGACACGGCCTCCTCCGCCAGACCCTTCACCCGAAGGATCGCCCCCACGGTGGAATACCTTAGATTACCTACCGCAACTTATTGAATAATCCTCAACTCAATAACCCCCTCAATGAAATGATGCCATTGCGATTAAAATACAATAAAATTGATATAATAACGTCTTCCACCTAATGCTGACTAAAAAGCGCAAAATAAAAAAAATAAATAAAAATTTAAAAAACCCGCCTGCTTAAATAACTTTAAATAAAAACATATACCTACATAATAAAAACTGAAAAGAAAATAAAACAAGTCCAGTAGTCACAGAACATAGCGACTTTAACAGTCGGGACCCATTATTGAAAAGGTATATTATTATGATGAGCTAGATTTTAGGTAGTCAATGGGTCCCGACTGTTAAAGTCGCTATGTTCTGGGACTACTGGACTTGTTTTATTTTCTTTTCAGTTTTTATTATGTAGGTACATGTTTTTATTTAAAGTTATTTAAGCAGGCGGGTTTTTTTAAATTTTTATTTAATTTTTTTTTTATTCTTTACAAAATTATAGTGTTTACTTACAAAAACAGCAATTTTTTTCGACTAGGTAAACAAACCTCAAAGTTTCTAATTTTTAATTTTATTTGTATGGTTTCTCATTATTTACAATGCAGATTACAATCATTAGTATTGCAAAATACTAATTGGCTTGAAAATCTCAATTACCTGGTCGTAAAAAATAGTATGTATATAAGGCATGGAGATTAATTGCTAGATATTATTATCGCATCAGTTTTACAAAAATCTGCAATAACTTTTGAAAACATGAAGTTTGTCTCTTTAATAACACTGATAATTTCGGCTGCCGTTGCCATATCGATGGTACAAGCTCAGGGTAAAAATTTGTAATTTATTTTTATATTTTTTGAAATTAACACGATTTAAACTTTTTAAATTCACAGGATTTGTTAACATAGTTGCTTTTTATTATTAGAAGCACGGGTCTAGATCGCGCTGTACATAATCGTTGTTGTTAATTGCCTCGACGTTCTAGACCTATATTTCTAAAAATAAAATTCAACTACCTATGTTAATAAATCGTGTTCTATTACTAAGTGTATTTTACCGTAAGACCCGTTACATGTTATTTATTTGTTTGTTATTTATTATTTATATTTATCCAGTAGGTACTATTTAAGGGGGTTTGAGACGTCAATGACATAGAGTTGCCGATCTTGGTAAATACAATTGAAAACTTAACACACACATAAATCTCGTACCACACTCGCGTGACACTCACACCCATCCCGCGCTACACTAGCACTTTCCCGCATCATACTCGCTCCCCACTCGCGCCAGACTCGCCCTATTTTTTAGGGTTTCGTAGTCAACAAAAAACCCTTTTAGTTTTGTATTATCCGTGTTCTTCTCTGTCCGAGGTCTAACAAAACAAATTGTTGCAATATTATATCCAAAAGATTCAAAAAATACCGGTTAACATAATATAGTATAGACATAATATGTATTAATTTACATTTCATACAAATCATACTTAATAAAACGCAAGTGTAACTGACTGACTGATGGACAACGTACAGGCTAAACGGCTAGGGGTAGAGACTTGTAATTTGGAACATAGGTTATTTAGGCGTTGAAAGTGAGCACTAAGAACGAATTTTTGGAAATCCCACCCACCACTAAGGAGGTTAAATAGGGGATAAAAGTTTGTACGGGAATTGGTTCTACCGATTTCAAATATTGCTATCATATTTAAAAATTGGATGTTGTAAACCACAGAACCGGGTGGAATCAGAACTATCCGAAGCCCGACGGGTTTCGGGTTCCCATCTTGTAATAATAATAATATTATTAAGTTAATTTTGAAAAGGTAAAATGTCGCACGTAAACAAAGGCATCTAACCAAAAAACGTAGGTAACCATGATTGATAACTGCTCCAGTTTAAATTATAGATATCTGTATTATGATGACGATTGTAATTTAACACGTAATCACAAAAAATAAAAACATCCCTGAGTTTCTTATGGTTTCTTGCCAACTTAATTTGGTCGGGTTATAGGCTGCTAACTTTGGCTGCCAACTTCACACCGGTATATTGCACGACGTTACACACAGCGCAATCTAGCCCCAAACTATGGTAGGTAATTGAACTGACGTGTTGTTATGTGCAGAATGGCAACAACCTGATTTGTCCGACTTTTCGGATGCCTGATCGTCATTTTTATTTTTGGTTGAAAATGAGGAAATGATTACCTGCGCCGCAGCTATCTGAGAATTAAATTCTGTTTCGGTAATCTCACGCTGAGCGATTTGTTCTTCCCAATTTTCAGAAAGTTCCTCTATTTCTGTTTGGAGCGAGTCAAAGTTCAAAGATAATTCTTGTATTTGTGCTAACTTTAATTCCAACTCTTTTATTTGCACGTTTGTATAACTTGAACTTTCACTTGCTTGGAACTTGTCTAAATAAGATTTAAAATTTGTTAAACGACCTCTAAAAATACCCCGTTTCCTAGATAAACCTTTTAAATATTCCGGTTTTGAATTTGTCTGTTCAGCGTCTACAGTTAAAAGTGGAATAGGGCTTTTTAACCCCCGACGGAAAAAAGAGGGGTGTTATAAGTTTGACGTGTCTGTGTGTCTGTCTGTCTGTCTGTCTGTCTGTCTGTCTGTCTGTCTGTCTGTCTGTCTGTCTGTCTGTCTGTCTGTCTGTCTGTCTGTCTGTCTGTCTGTCTGTGTATCTGTCTGTGGCATCGTAGCTCACGAACGAATGAACCGATTTGAATGTAGTTTTTTTTGTTTAATAGGTGTCTTTTGCGCGAGTGTTCTTAGCTATGTTTGATCAAAATCGGTTCAGCCGTTCATAATATATGTTGGTTGAAGCTCGGAAATAAAAACCGAATGTTGTCAAATATGCCCGAGTGGGGTATCAAATAAAAGAGCATGATTGTTGTGACAACAATATGCAAGTGTCATCAAAATCGGTTCAGCCGTTCAAAGTATATGTAGGGTCAAACTCGAAAATAAAAACCGAATGTTTTCAAATATACCCGAGTGGGGTATCAAATAAAAGGACGTGACTTTTGTGACAACAATAAGCATGTTTCATCAAAATCGCTTTTACAAAAAGGGTGAAATAAAAAAATTAAATTAAAAATTTAAAAAACCCCCGACTTAAAAAATCTTCAAAGTTAAAACAAAACTAAACTTTAAAAAGGCAAAAATAATAAGCCGAAAATAAATTTCATGTCTCTGAGTAGGTATGTGGTACCTTACGTTCCCGCGTCGGGGGCCGCGTCCCCCGACGCGGGAACGTAAGGTAAAGTTTTTAAAGTTTAGTTTTGTTTTTACTTTGAAGATTTTTTAAGTCGGGGTTTTTTTAAATTTTTAATTTAATTTTTTTTAGATCTAAATTTAGAATCACCGTCCGTCATTTTTACCAAATTAAAATTCAACCAAAAAAAAAAAATTTAAGTATACGACCCCGTAAATACAACGACGAGTTGGTCGGGGTGTACCAATGAAAAACATTGAACTTTTTTTTTAATTTTTTTTTATGGAATATGGTAGAAAAACATAGGAAACGTAAAGAACTTAAATTTTTTTTGAATTTTCGAAAATTTCCCAAGTGTCAGCAGTACTTTAAAGCCCCTGTAGTCGCACGTGATGAGGTTTGACAAAAAATTGTCTATGGAAACATTGTTCCTGGAGCTCTTCTCAATCGATTGGCATCATAAAAAGTGGGTGTCAATAGAATACCACTACCACTAGATTTTTTTCCAAGTGTCAGCAGTACTTTAGAGCCCCTGTAGTCGCACGTGATGAGGTTTGACAAAAAATTGTCTATGGAAACATTGTTCCTGGAGCTCTTCTCAATCGATTGGCATCATAAAAAGTGGGTATCGATAGAATACCACTACCACTAGATTTTTTTCCAAGTGTCAGCAGTACTTTAGAGCCCCTGTAGTCGCACGTGATGAGGTTTGACAAAAAATTGTCTATGGAAACATTGTTCCTGGAGCTCTTCTCAATCGATTGGCATCATAAAAAGTGGGTGTCAATAGAATACCACTACCACTCGATTTTTTTCTGTTTTTTTGAAAAAAAAAAATTACAATTTTCAAAAAAAAATATATATCTTTGCGTTTCATGAATATTAATACCCATTTCCAATAAAAAAAATTAGGAAAAAAAAAAGTTTACCGCTACCCAGCTCGCCAACAAGGCAAGCTGGGTAGCGGAGCCCGCCGAGCGCGCGAGCTGTGTCCGCTGCTCACGGCGTAGTCGCCGTGCGCCACACGACGCGACGAGGGTCGACCCCTAGTAACGGGGCGCTGGAATAGTCGGCACAATAGCGTTGAAGTTAAAATGTAAAATAAATTGCACTGTGGGGGATTACTGATCATACAATTTGGCAATATGTTATTTGAAGAATGCGAGTTAATTATTATACTCAGAAATATAATAAATAATGCGAGAAACTAGAATAAAGACAGGGAATTTGATGAAAGAAGGTATGTAGGCGTGGTTCGCAAAGAATGGAACTTTCCATCGAACTTTTAAATGTAGGTAGATAGATAGGTATGATTTGTTCGATCGAAAATGAAATTATAAATGCGTAATTTTATGATTTAAAGCAAATTGTATAGCAGGTATATAAGTACGGCTATCGTGGTGCGTAATTTTAAGATTTAAAGCAAAATGTATAGCAGGTACCTATGTACGGCTATCATGGTGCAATATTTTATGATTTAAAGCAAAATGTATAGCAGGTACTTATGTACGGCTATCATGGTGCAATAATTATGTTTCTGTGCAAATATAATAGGCGAGAACGATGCGCATAATATAGCAAGACACCTCCTCAAACGTCTGCAAAGCAGGCTAGGCATTCACACAGAAATAGAAACTTGGGATTTAGAAATAATATAGGTAAAGGAAAAGCAAAAGGAAGGCTTACTTTCTTAGTGACCGGCCGCCGCACATCCGTACTTACTGACCCACCCAGACGGCATAAAAGCATGATACGCTGGCAGTATAAAACCGGGGCAGCATTAACCGGCTTTTTCAGGCTCTTCTTTAGCACGGTCGCCACTTTGACCGCGCCGGTTGTTGAGGCACGGTCTTTGTTTTTAAGGGTTTGAAGAAATAATATAAAGACTTTGGTTTAACGAGGTTATAATGAAGTAGAAAATAGGTACAAATATGGCGCGACGTGATGCGTGCGCGCAGTAATAGTGCATGTAGGGAATTAAATTGTCGAGTCGGTCGCAGGCGCAGCGGCGCACAGTGGGCTGAAACGGGAAATCAGCGGACTTAGGAATCAAAGTTGATAATTCTATTTTTTTTAAATGGTGATCGATAGAGATAATTAATACAATAAAAAATTGTTCTACAAGAATTCTTAAATATGAATAATTCTCGAGGAAATCGACTTTGTGTGAAAAAAATGTATGAAACGACATATGTTTTGGTCTCTAGCTTCCAACTTATGGTCGATCCCGCACTTTGGGCAGCAATTTATTATAGTATAGGTCTTTACCTTTCACCTGACACCAAAAAGTCCTGCCCCGACCCGCCCTTTCGGAAAATAGAAGCGATTGAAAATGTTGTGTTTTCAAGTTACCATTTACGACCAAATCTTTACAAATTGTATTTTGTATGTTTTTGGATGTGACTAGTATATCATAAAACAATGATATGACACCTATTCTACATAACTTTTTGAAAATCGTACAATTTCGAGTTAAGCTAAATGTTTTTAAACATTGAAAAAAATAACATAGTAATGTAGTAGCAAGGTAAACAACCTCTTCCAAGTATAGATATACTTAGTGAAGTAACAATAGGTAAGTACTTCACTAAATAACAATAGGTAGCCTATCTACCTATTGTATCGTAGTACTTCAGTCTTAATAATAAGACCCACTTATTATTACGTTTCTAGGAAATTGCGGCATCCTTCAAAGACTACCTGTGATAATGAGTGTCCTTGCGGTTTTACTGATGAGTTGTAAAAGGGGATTAGATAGGTACTTTATGAATATGGCATGTTAGGTAGGTTGTTGGGGGTGCGACTATTTAAGGGATGTAATGTAATTGCAACAGTCATTGGATTTTGTCATTTGTCCCATAAACATTTCAATATTCGTGGTGATAATGGAGAATTTAGTGAACAATATTGACCTGTTTGTGTTGATGAGAACTGAATTAGACTCGTTTTCAGACTCTGCAAAACTTTTTGAACTTTTAAAGGAGAGATTGGGAAAAGAGATCAATGAAGAAGAAAGTGGACAGTTAGTTAAGTTTTGCCAGAAATATTCATCGAAAATAGTTTTGAAGTGGCGGAAGGCAAATAGGACCCTACAAAGATTTTTAAAAATACACCGAGATTGGTTGGAGAGTTCAATAGAGTGGCCGAATGTAGTGTGTTCTCGAGAAAATGTGCATGAAATTCTTCAAGAAATTGACCCGGTTGATGCTCAGAAAGAAAATGTTCAACCTAGCACTTCGGGAGCATCTACTTCGACCTTCACACCCAGAAAGCAGTTTGAAAATTTGGTGTGAACGGCAAAAGAGAAGGCGTATAAGTCATTCACTTGACAAATCGCTTTCGTCTGAAGAATCGGGTGCTACTGCAGTGAGGGCCTTTCGTAACAGTGGAGAATTACGAGTAAGCAAAATTTTAGATCACCTTATGAAACACCCAGAAGATGCAGCTAAAGTAGAAGCGAGTTTAAAGGGAAAGAAAAGAGAAGAAGCCTACACTCCCGATAAGGCTTTGGGTCTTCTTGTATCCCTTAAACTATCTAAGTGGCAGTATATAAATTTAAGGGACTCTGCAAGTGAGCAAGGATGCGAAGTTTATCCATCCTATTATGCGATAAAACAAGCAAAAGAAGATTGTTATCCGCCCAAAAAAGACATCAGCATAAGTGAAGATGGCGCTCAAATTAAATTACAGGCACTTTTGAACTTAACCATCACACGAATAATGGAAGCTAATAACATTCAAGCAGATTCCCGTGCAGAGTTGAAGCTTACTAGCAAATGGGGATTCGATGGAGCTTCAGGGCAGAGTAATTATAAACAAAGAGGAGAATTCGACGATTCCAGCATTTTTATGGCTAGTTTGGTGCCTCTTCAGCTGCACAATGAAGAAAATATCGTGATTTGGGAAAACGACAGACCTTCATCTACATTTTACTGCCGTCCAATATCTTTTAAATATATAAGAGAAACCAAAGAAGTGGTAACAACAGAGATGAATAGAATAAAGAAGGAGATCGCAACACTGATGCCCACAATTTACAAAGAGACAACGATTGGCCACAATTTATTACTTACTATGATTGACGGTAAGATTACCTCAATCATATCCGAGACGTCTTCTGCAGCTTGCGATATATGTAGTGCCAGGCCATCGGAGATGAACGATTTAGAAGCGGTAAGGAGGAAACCAAAGAATGAGGATATATACCAGTACGGACTATCTTCATTACACGGCTGGATAAGATGTATGGAATGCCTTCTTCATATAGGTATAAATCATCTACTTTTTGTCAATATAAGAAAGTTGCATTTTTGTTTAGATATTCAATAGTAATTGTGTTTGTTTTGTTGCAGCTTACAGGCTTGATTTTAAAAAATGGAGTGCCAGAGGAGATCTTCGAGCCGTGTTAACACAAAGAAAAGAAGCAATTCAAAAAGAATTTAAGGAAACTTGTGGCCTACATATTGACATCGTGAAGCAGGGAGCGGGTACTACTAATGATGGAAACACGGCGAGAAGATTTTTTAGAGATTTTAAGACAAGTGCACGAATCACAGGTCTTAATGAAGATTTAATTGAAAGGTTTTACGTTATTCTCCAAACCATTGCGTCTGGAGAACACGTGAATGTTTCAAAATTTTCACAGTTTTGCCAAGAGACAGCAGACAATTATGTTCGATTGTACCCATGGTATTATATGCCATCTAGCGTGCATAAATTACTTATGCATGGAGCTAACATTATTGAACATTTTGGTTTGTTGCCTATTGGTAAGCTTTCAGAAGAAGCATCAGAAGCCCGTAATAAAGATTTTAGAAAATTCAGAGAGGGTCATTCTAGAAAAAATAGCAGGGTTGCGACAAATGAGGATATTCTCCATAACCTTCTTTTGTCTTCCGATCCAAAGCTTAGCATTATAAGACCGCGAATGAGCCAGAAAACTAGAATGTCTCTCTCTCCAAAATGTCTTGATCTCCTGATGCCTCTTCTGAATGAAACTCCTGAAACAGAATTTATTGATGTAAGTAATTTCCAAGATAGCGATTCTGAATAGAATAATTTGTTGATTTTAGTTTTCTCATATTGTTATATTTATTGATCTTGTATTTGTATTTCTTATTTTTAGTTTGCATTTATTTATATCTTGTGAATATATTACGGAGGGCGCGTTCCGAAACCACAGTAGTATCGTAGTTGACGTTTTAAATTATCATGTATATGTATACATTGCTCTATATGAATTTGAATTGAATTCAGTGTAAGTTAGCGTTATTTATAAGCATTAATTTAGTTAACTTTGTTCATATATTGTTAATAGATGTCCCTATATATATGTATATTTCTGTTGTAACTTTTTATTATAGACACACAAACATATTTTTCTTTTTCATTATTACACCCCAGTTCCTAATTACCTTAAACTATACTCATCTAAATCACTATAATATTTTATCATGGTATCTTATTAGATACCATTAATATATACGGTATTTCTATTGAAATACCGTATATATTTATTTACCTATACTAGTATCTACTGGATGGTTGGACTCATCAACTCATCAGTAAAACCGCAAGGACACTCATTATCACAGGTAGTCTTTGAAGGATGCCGCAATTTCCTAGAAACGTAATAATAAGTGGGTCTTATTATTAAGACTGAAGTACTACGATACAATAGGTAGATAGGCTACCTATTGTTATTTAGTGAAGTACTTACCTATTGTTACTTCACTAAGTATATCTATACTTGGAAGAGGTTGTTTACCTTGCTACTACATTACTATGTTATTTTTTTCAATGTTTAAAAACATTTAGCTTAACTCGAAATTGTACGATTTTCAAAAAGTTATGTAGAATAGGTGTCATATCATTGTTTTATGATATACTAGTCACATCCAACAACATACAAAATACAAAAAAGAGCGGTGTTTGTCTAGTGGTAGATACCCCGGCTTTCATTCTGAGAGTCGTGGGTTCGAATCCAGACAGACCGCGCACCAATGTCTTTTTCTTTAAGAAAAAGGTATGTGCGCTAATAACATCGCTCTTACGGTGAAGGAAAAACATCGTGAGGAAACCAACATGTCCTAGGACTCACCACGGTCCGAAGACATGGGATATTCAGTGTTTTCTATGTATCATATGTATGTATTTACAAAAAAAAAAAAAGTATAATATGTAGTATATCCGTTGTCTAGTACCCATAGTACAAGCCTAGTGCTTAGTTTGGGGCTAGATTGCGCTGTGTGTAACGTCGTGCAATATTTATTTATTATTTATTTTATTAATTTGTAAAGATTTGGTCGTAAATGGTAACTTGAAAACACAACATTTTCAATCGCTTCTATTTTCCGAAAGGGCGGGTCGGGGCAGGACTTCTTGGTGTCAGGTGAAAGGTAAAGACCTATACTATAATAAATTGCTGCCCAAAGTGCGGGATCGACCATAAGTTGGAAGCTAGAGACCAAAACATATGTCGTTTCATACATTTTTTTCACACAAAGTCGATTTCCTCGAGAATTATTCGTATTTAAGAATTATTGTAGAACAATTTTTTATTGTATTAATTAGCTCTATCGATCACCATTTAAAAAAAATAGAATTATCAACTTTGATTCCTAAGTCCGCTGATTTCCCGTTTCAGCCCACTGTGCGCCGCCCGGACTATATCATGGCATGTTGGTTGAATAGTTTGTGTTGAAGAATTATCTTCAATTATCTTGGAAAAACTTATGTTTTCTCCGTTATTACGTTGAGTTGCGTGAATTTTGTTGCTCTGCATTAGTGTTGGTGTATTTTGGAAGCGAAAAATTGACTCTTTGTGTTGTTTATTTTTAAGTGAATATATTGTTTGTGTTGTGAACTTATTTCAATATGGCTTACGTTTATAGAAAATGTGAAAAGCAAAGATAATTTAATGCCGGGCATTAAATTATCTCGGTTTCCTAAACCTGGAAGAAGAAATGCTTTGCGGTAAGTTCTGTTTATACCTACTAACCTAAAAAGTCAGAATCACGATATCTTTGCACCTCCTACGAACCCTAGAAATAGAAAATAACTATATAACGTACATACCCTTACCCATGTATTGTAAATTATTGCAAATTTAAACATAGATAGGTACGTATTTCGTTTTTCAGCTGTGAAATGTGGACAAAATGTTGCTTTCCCAATCCCCCTTTGTCATCTCCGGATTTCCAACCAAAGTTGTTGTAAAGTAGCCGTATTGTTGTATCTATACCTTAATTTTTATCCCTAAGTTTGTAAGAAAAGTTATTTTTATTTTCCAGGATCAGCATTTAATGAATATAATGGGCACAAGTTCATCTCATTCGACGGTTCACGTTAATTCCCAGCCGGGACCGTCCATCTTTGGGAAATTTACAACTACCTACCGCATTGCTAAACCATAAGGTAAGTTTGTACTACATTGAAAAAAAATGATTTCCTTCTCTCGATATACCAGGTAGGTAAACTTATTCACCCTTCGTACTTGAACACTTATGTTTTACGACTTTTTGAAATTCAGACTTTTTTTAAATTTATAAGTATACATAAAGGTTTTTTTGTAAAGACTGAAAACCGTTGTTATTAAAAGTATAGGCAATTAATGTTTGTTGTTACTATTACTCAATAATAATAATAATAGGTAATCTTGGGAAATCTGCCTCAAGTTGTGAGTTTGTCATCCCTAGCTATTGAAGGGAAGTATCTTTATAAATGGAAACGACTGTTATCTGCATCCATACTATTAATATCCATTCGAGAATTGACAATCGAGTTATCGTACTATAGTAAGGGATAATGTGCTTGCATTGGTATGCGTCGCCTTTCCTTATAAGTAGCCTAGTGATTCATGTACCTACTTACCTGTCTTACACTTTTTATTGTTTCACATTTATATTTGCGTTTGACTTAGGTTTATTTTTTTTTTGTTTAATAATTATAATAATTATTAGTTTAAAGACAAGAATTTATTCTATGTACTGATGCTTAAAGTCCGTAAGATAGTTCATTTTCGTGTTACATGTAGGTTCCGCACTCACTGAGTAATTTGACAGTTCATTTTTGCGTTTGTTTTATACCTGGGTTCCGCACTCACTGAGTAATTTCATTGTTCACTTTCCGTACTCACTGATAAATTAAAACCCGATCACTGATTTTTCGCACTTTCCACTTTTCCGGAGCTAGACGTTCTCTGGGGCGGATCTCTGCTGGTAACGACGTAGGGAATTTCGAATCGAAAAATTTGCGATTGCTCTCTGCACGCTTGCGTTATGCCACTTTTTGTACGCCTTATAAATGACATAGACGGCTCCAATAATTATAAACACGCACACAATCACTAGCAAGAGGTTTGTCGTGTTCATCTGGACCATCATTTGGTCTGCCTTAGCGTTGTTATCACCACCTGCCGCATTTTGAGCGATTATGATCTCCTCCCTTTTTTCTTCCTTTGAACTTGTCTTCCCCATTGTATCTTGCTTTATTTATTGTACTGACTTATTAAATTAGAAATCACAACGAAACGCAGTATAAAAGTTCACCCAAACTAATATGGGCAATGGAATGCGCGGCACGATACGCGATACCGACTGGCAGGGTCGCCATGAAGGGAAGTATCTTTATAAATGGAAACGACTGTTCACGATTACATCTTCTTTATTACTGCCCTGAGATACATTGGTACAATAATTATTAGGTATTGCTTACTAATCTAGGTCGGTACACCTCACTATCAACCTATAATACTAAGTTTCATCACAATTGGTTCAGTAGTATTACATAGGTATACGTGGAGATGTAACAAACATAAACATATTCATACACAGGATTACGGATTTTCACATTTATCATATTAATAGGATAAACTAACAAAACTGGTCATAACACCTATGAAATAATAATTATTATATGAAATATTTTACAGGATCTACTAAATGTGTAGACATCTCAACCAGGGCCGTTCGCTGCAGGACCATCAAGTAAGCAAACTACCTATATTTATGCTTAGATTAAAACAAAAACTTGAGAGGTGTCAAGGGACACCTGGATGGAACGAAATTCCTTATAACTATAGCAAAAAGTGTCGTTACAACTTTTGGTCTTAATTTTTTCCGTCTAGCCCCCTTTCGCAACGCGAGATAAGGAACTTCGTTCCAAAAACTAAAGATACGGTACCTAGTCACGGCAAATGAGACGATTAAACTGCATCTAGCTGACGCACTAGCCTCAGTTGTATGTCGAACCGTTGCCGCGTGAGCAAGTGCTGTCTCACTGCGATTATCTTTTTGAAATACATCAGAATGCCTTCTTGCTCGTTTTACAAATGCCTGAATCATTCAGGGAAACATAAAAAAAACATTTTACACATAATTTTACTCAAATAATAAAATAAAATGTATAGTAAAAATACCTATATTTAAAGACAAATGTTTTTAAATACAATAATTATGTGAAAGTGCATATAGGTGTTTCTAACTCATTTTTCAAATACGCAATGTTAGAATAATATGCCGTATCTACTCTTGTTTGTTTTCATCTAAGTATTTATGATCGGTTATTAACAATTAGCCATGTAGCCCCGGAATAGAATAGGGTTACCCCATCTCATCCCGTGGGTATCGTAAAAGGCGACTGAGGGATCGGAGGGAGAAAAGCAAACCTTAAGTTCTCCCCGCGCGGTGACGGATAAACTGCTTGATCCCTAAAAGGGTTGGTGTCAGGCAAGCGGCCGGCCGTAAAAACATTGCTAAATCTAATTGCAGAAGGTAGGTATGGTCAATGATGACTTACCGAGCGCGCCGACCCCAAATAAAAAAAAAACAATGAAGGGTTTAGCGGACCCCGGGGTCCCGAGAGGGATGCAATCGGGAACATCGCTCGGATGAGAAGAATTAACAATAATACATCAGCACAATTGGTTCGTATACATAGGCGAGGTAACAAACATAACCATATTCACACACAGGATTACGGACTTTCGCATTTATTATATTAATAGGATAAAGTAACAAATTGGTCATATTACACCTATGAAACAATAATTTTATGTGAAATATTTTACAGGATCAACTAAATGTTAAGACATCTCAACCAGGGTCGTCCGCTGCAGTTGAAGTTCTGGACCATCAGGAGATAACGATTTATTTGTGATAGGAACTGCTAGTCCTATTAATTTAATACCTAAAGGTGAAACTGTCTGTGTAAGTCTCACACAAAACCGCTGAACCGGTTTTTTAAATGATTTATTTCAATATTTATTTGAATAGGTCAATATTTATATAGGTAGCAGATCTTAAAATCTAAAATTAATGTTATGATATTGCATTTCTGTTATTTGAGTTAAAAATGTAATCTTACTATTAGGAATAAATGAATTCGCAAACAAATCTATTTTAACTCTTTACATTCCCTTCTAGAAATAGGTATTTCGATCCGGTTTAAAATCAAGATTTTTTCTAATAGAAATTACATATCAATAGAACAATAATTATTCTATTGAAATGTAATTTCTTTCTGAATTTCCATTAGAAAAAATCTTGATTTTAAACCAGATCGAAATACCTATTTCTAGAGATTATTAATTGAACTGAACTTTCGAAGGTTCCCGCCAAAAATGCTTGTTGCCAAAATGCTTGGCGAGGCCACGAGATGGCGCTGTAATAAAAAAAAGCAATATAATTTTGTATACATCCATTTCGTATGGTGTCGACATTCTTCTCCGCTAGGAGTTTAGGTGTTCGGTGGTTCTAAGTCGTTTGATTGAGTTGAGCTAAAAAAGATAAAGCTGTATGTCCAAAAGTTGTTTGCTTGCATTTACGGAGAAATCCGGAGAATTAAAAAAACCATTTGTTATTGTTTTGATTTCACGTGTTGTTTGTTCTTCGGTGCATTTTCTTTCCACGTGGATTTCTTTCTTGATTTTTCTGTATTACTTTCTACATCCGTGTGTTGTACAATGTCTTCACAGAGAGAAGCTATTCAATCTTGCATTGATAAATGCCTAAACGTGATAAGGTTATACGACTGGCTGCTGGATTTGTATGTTTTGGTTAGTGATTTATTCTACCTACCTACTTGTATCTCCTCGTGAAATTCCTTACTTAATAATCACGAATTCTTCTCATAATTTACAGGATTTCTTCGTAGACAACCACTGGGAGAAATTGCCCACAAGCTGGCGAGAATGTTTGGATAGAACCGATCCCTCTGAACTCGGCCTAATATTGACTGGAAAACCAGCAAATAAAGTGTACCCGCTATCTTTTCTAGCTCTAATAAACACTATCAAAGCACTAAGCCTACCCAGAGAACAAAATTTTAATACAAATACCGCTGAATGTAGCACAAACGACTTGGAAAGCTGTGGTGGCCATCCAAACTTGAAAAACCTGTTTTTAAAACATGTAAAACTAAAGAAGAGACATGAGATCAGTCTTATGGCGGCAGTAGTTGCTGATACTGCGTTAAAGAGCCAATGTCCAGGTGTTATTGACTTTGGATCTGGGTTGGGTCACCTGGTGAGAATGCTGGCTTACAAATATGAGCTGGTTGCTGCTGGAATTGAGTGTCAGGTTCAACTCACTGAAGAGGCTAGGTTTGTAGTCCTGGTAGGTAACATTAACTGCAGACAAATTCAATTTAACTGTTAAAATATAGTGATGTGACAAATAGTAACTAAATCCATCTGGTAGTGCCAACCACTACATCAGCAAAGCATTCATGATTATACAACAACTAGATCTAGAGTCTAGATTCATATGTATCTTCTAGGAAAGCATGGTTAATTCCCAATTCAATAAAAAAAAACATTTATTATTCAGTTATACTCGCAAGGTAATGTCATATGGTCTGAGGAGACTCGGCAACATTTCTGAAGACACAAATACATGATCGTTTTGAAACATTAAAAATTAAACCTATGATTCTAGTGTGGTTTCGGAATGCAGCCTCTGATGAGAAGAAACTTATAGGGTTTATATTTTTGTTTTTAATTGTCAACCTCTATGTGAGGTATGGTTAAATAATAGCCTATTGTCTGTTAAAAAAAGCATTATTTGCAGCAAAACTTACTGACACACAAGCAGTCTCTGACACTTATAAATAGTTAAACCTTTTATTTTGATTTCTTAAGTCAATAAAAATATATAACCCTAAAAACCTATTTCTTTTCCAGAAAACTTGACTTAGAACTAGAATATACAGCAAAGAAGCACCTAACACCAACCTCAATTGCAAATCTAAAACGACCCATACATATAAACATCACTCTCTCTTCACTCGATCAACTATCAACCCTGCCTTTAAACACAAGCGAATATGGCCTAGTGGGTCTTCACCCTTGTGGAGACCTAGGGCCTTTGTTACTGAAGCATTTTACACACAGAAGTCAAGTGAAATACATATGTCTTGTTGGCTGTTGCTTTATGAAGCTGAGTGACTCTGGGTATCCGTTGAGTAAGTTTGTAAGGGGTCTGAAGAGTGACCTGTCGTTTGTGAGTCGGGAAATAGCCTGTCATGCTCTGGATGTGTATTGTCAAAGACTTGTTGAAGGGAAGTTTGAGAATTTGAAGGTAAGAATAAATATTATTAATTTTTTTTGATTTTAGTTGAACAACCCTAAGTCAAACTGACCTATTACGCTTATGATATAGCGTCTCTGCTTACCCAAATTCTGGTATCAGAGACAGGATTTTAATTGAACAATTAGACGGAGAGAATTTTAGAATCAACAGATGCTTTTAAAAAAAAATACCTGAGCAGTATTTGTACCCATTACCTCTAGATTACCACCCTGATCTGGCCCGCAAGGGTTTGTAGTGTTAAATCGAATGTTGCCATTGAGAGCGCAAAAAGCAGCTGGTAATCTTTTTAACCCCCCATTTTAACTACCTTGTTGATAGCCATAACATGCTATCTAAAGATACCATTTTCCACTAAAGGAATACTTAACTACATTGTAATATATTTGTATTTCAGATACATGCATTCAGAGCAGCTTTAGAACATGTCCTAGTGATGCACAATCCTGATCTCAAACATGCTCCAGTTAGAAGCATTAAACATTCAGAGACCATGACATTCGAGAGGTAAACATTTTCTATTCTTAAACTAGCCAGACCCTTAAAAAAGTCATAGACTTTTTCCATCTAAGTTCCATACAATCTTTGATCTTTATTTTAACCACCATAGAGGATACATTTTTAAAATTCTCTTAGTGCCTACTTACCCTTAAGGTTACCCTTATCACAGATCACATAATACTAACGTACAGATACCTCATACCGTACATCAATTCTGAACCGTCGTAACTAAATAATTCGTACGCATAATTTGTAACTGCTGTTGTGGTCACTAGGTGTCGCTAAGGCTGGGCTAGGCTGGACTAGGTCCTACTGTCTGAATGTAGGGAAACTAGCGACATCTAGGGCCACTTCCAAATATGACAAGAGAGACTTGTTACTAAGCGTTTAAAGCTAAAATAATATAGATGGCGTAGCGTACGCCCGCGACTCAAGTAAGTACCTATCTGGACATTGTACAAACGCGCGAACGGACTGATTCGATAGGTAGGTATCTAACTAAAGTTTGCTTTGCTGCTTTGATAGGTAGTTAGAGGTAAGTATGTAGGTATTATGTCAAATTTATATTTATTTTATAATCCATCAATTCATCATCAATAATAAATAATGTTTTGAGTCTTTTATTTAATAAATTAATATTAAGTAAGTATGCTTGAACCACTTCCTCTGAATTTAGGACCCCACAATTTTGTATAGGTACCTATCTCTACCTACCTATTGGGTAGGTATACAAAGTTTTATAAAGTAGTATCTACTTATATACTAACTTCTTCATACTATTCAGTTCCGACGTAGTAGGTAATATTGTGATCTGTGGTTTCGATAACAAAATGCATTCTGTGATATTGATAAGATAAGCATGACCTGATGCAGGCTTGACTCCAGACGAGGAAATTCTTCAACGGCCAACAACAAAGACACGTAGGTAGGTAACTAGGCGTTACCTACTTACACGCATTTTTGTTTTTATAAGCCGGTTAATTTGTGTCACTGAGCTCCTCCGTGCCTACATTCTTTTGTGACTATATTTACCTACCTACTTCAGGTTTCGCTCCACTCCAACACAGGATTTCTTAAGAGGATAGTCTCCATTCTCTTTCTCCATACAAACGTAGATTAAATTTTCCTCCCTGTATAAAGACATTAGAGCAAATATGTTTATGCCATTTTTATTTTTTTCATTTTATTATTTTTTTATTTTAATTTTAATTAGAAAATAAAAATAAATAAAAAGGTAGATGTCATGAGTCATGACAGATACAGGTTTTATGGCATAAACATATTTGCTCTAATGTCTTTATCCAGGGAGGAAAATTTAAACTACGTTTGTATGGAGAAAGAAAATGGAGACTATCCTCTTAAACAGATATCAGTCATGAAAGAACAATGGCCATATATTATTTGCGCTAACATTCTTGTTACATTAATAAAAAAATATAGTAAAATATTAATCATTTACACATAAACACAAATTTATTAAAAAAAACTTTGGTGGTTAAAAGATATGGAGACTTATTTTCCAAGGTATGGCCATTTTTCCATCATTTACCTTTTTTTACTTGACGTTAATACGTTACTCCACTTAAATTCTGTGTTCGATTCTGGTGGTCTGATACTGAAATTCTGATGTTAGTTATTAGAGTTTTAGGTACGTGTTTAAGTCAGTCAAGTAAAAAAACCGGTTAAGTGTAATAAAATTTATAAAAAAAGACAAAAAGTCTAAATCATTTATTTAAGAAGAATATTTATGTACAAATTAAAAACGTCGAGGCTTAAAATTATGATTTCGACACGCGCCCTCCGATGAGAAGAACCCACAAGAATCGTAAAAAAGTTAACCATCATAGGGGTTTACTTTTTTGTGATCAAGTGTTAAATTACAATCGTCACACATAACTTAAGAAGGTGGGTACTTTTACCATTTCCATACAAACATAATACCAAAATAGAATTATGAAAAATTTAGTTTTCTACTTTAATATCGGTATTATTCGGATTAAGATTTTATTTATAATAGTGCCCCCACCACAAGGTTTTCCAAAATATTCATTCGAAATTAAATAAAACGGAGCTACATTTCGTTCATTTTTACAGCGTAAATTACTTTTTATTGGAAATAAACTAGTAAATTACGCTGTACCTTCTTAATACAAATTATTTCTTTAAATATTACTAAACGGGACATTTACCATGTTTTAACTTGTTTTTGACGGAATTCGATATTTTACGAGTCTCGTGAACAAGCCAGTTGAAATTACTGGCGAAATATCGAGTCTCGTCAAAAACAAATTAAAACATGGTAAATATCCCGTTATTTAATAATATTTGTAGTGAAAACAACCTTGTAAATTTAAAATTGTATATTAATTCTATAACTTCAACAGGAGTTACCAATAATCCTGTCCGTGAATTAATATTTTCTTTAAAATATGACATTAAAATAGTACCTAATATTAAATTGTACTTAAATTAGGTAATAGTACCTTAAATTGTGTATCTAATACACAATTAAAGTTTAATATATTCCTCGAATCTTTTTATGGACATGCCACACACGTCTTTAAGTAATTTATTATAATAAAGTATACTGGAGCTACAGGGCACAGTCAAATCTTCCTTGTGTCTCAAGTTAAACTGAAGGACATCACTGTATTCTTGAAATTTACTTAATTTAGTTATATAAACATAATTGGAAGGCTTAATTTTTATGAAGCCTTTCAAAAAAATGATAATTAAAATCAACGATTCAAAATTCCTATCTATTTTGAAGAATTTTTAATTTTGAACTAGATTGTAATGATTTTTTACGACTTTTACAATAATCATGAATCTTAACTTCTAATATTTTTTTAATTAAAAAATCAAAATGATTGAAATCATGATAATCATCTGGGATATTGATATTCTTTTTAAAATTTTGTACTAAATCAGCCACTAAATCACTTTTGTATAATTTGTTAATATTTTTGTTGTAAAAATCTAATAACTGGTTCACCAATTGGAATAAAAAATCACTAGGGGATTTGAGAGTGGGAGTTGCTATATTGGAATATGTTTTATTGATCAACAACAATTGCTTCTTATCAGTTAAATCAACTTGATTTTTTAACAATATATTTCTGCAATCTGAACAATCAAATTTATTTGCACAACATCTGCCTAGCCATCCAGCAAAATACACAACAGAACAGGTTTCCAATGTAACTGTCACTTCGGATGGATTGCCTGATCCATCCTGAGTTGGTGTTACATTGGAACTCGAACATGAAGGTTGATTGTCAACATCATCGCTTATAACACCTTGTAGGGTTACAGACGATGATGTTGATGGTCGAGGATTTGCGTGTTGTGTATTTTCCTGAGTAGCTACAAACAATTCGTGATCGGATTCACAATTAGTTTTATCAAATTTCATTAAGTTATTTAATAAATTTGATCGAAATGCTGATCTTAATGATTTTGATGTTGGATTTTTGTTACAGCCACCTCTGATTCTATAAATTCCAAACAGATTTTCAATTACATCTTGATTTAATCGATACGTAATCATAAATTTGACACCAGTGCCTGCTGTAAATTCCTCAGCGGAGAGTTGTTGTACTGCATTAATTGTTTGCATCATACCATCAAAACAGGGGGGGCGTGTTAAATGTTTTTGATTTTTTTTTGTATAACTAATTTTCTTTAATCTACTAAATATGTCTTTGCTTTTGATTAAGGTCTGATTGACTAAGGAATTTTTATTGATTGTAATTGCACATTGGTAAGGATTAGAATCAACTTTACTTCTAGAATTGAGACAATCAAACAAATCATTGCACAATTGAACAAAATCAGCTGTATGTTTTGCAGAATCACTTATTAACTCTCCGCTGTCTGCTGCAGTTTTAATAGAACTAGCAACAGAATTACTCAGAATTTGTGTTGCCAGTTTCACTTTCATTTTCTGGAAATTATTTGGATTGATATGCACTGGAGTCAATTTTTTTAAAGATTTGCTTTTATTATTTTTATCTAAATTATACACATTGATTATATCATTAAATGAAATCAGATTCCCTTCTAATTCAAAATCACCACTTATCAAATTATTTCGGACATTTTTGATTAAATGAGGAACGTCGAATATGGCAAATATTTTATGTCCATTAATAAAAAAGAAAGGAGAATCAACCGTAGCTCCGAGTTTTTTAATCATTTTTACATTTGGTGTGGCTTGGTCACAAACAGTAACCTTTGGTAATAAGCCACACTCAAATAATTTATTAATCACAGAATCAACAATAGTAGCCAATTTGTTCGAATCAACTGTTTTTGATGATAAAAAGTATGCTATCGGTATTTTCCAATTGGAATAAATACCTCTTACAATAAACACTAATGCGGACTTAGCCTCAGTTTGTATACGATTTCCACCACCAAAATCTTCAAACCCCTCTATTAAATCATATTTTGTTGTATACTCTAAATCAACCATAATACTCATTTCGTCAAAACATACCGTACATGCCCTTTCATTAATCGATTTTTCTGAAAATTTAATTTGTATATTATTAAATATTTCATTATTGATTCCTGGTAAACAATTTGTTTCTTGTAGCCAGCGCTGGATTGTTGATGGAGCGGCCAATACGATTCCTGAATTAACCATAAATTTATAAGCTGATGGTGATTTATAATACAAAGTCATGCAAAATTTTTTTTCCTTTTCCGTCCATTGTTTTTTTGATTTTGATTTCCTTAATTGCATTTTCGTTAACAATTTACTTGATTCACTACTAAACTTGTGCTTTGATATATCAATCATATTTTTATTATTAATCTGATCTTTAATTGATTTGTTTTTTATTATTTCGCGTTTCATTTTTTTCTTACAATCAACTAATCTATTTTTCAATATTTTACATTTAGGGGTGTCTTCCTCTACACATCTTCTCCTTCTCTTCGGCGTGGAACATGTGAAAATGGTGTAGTCCTTCACTTCTTCACTTCCTGAATTATCGGGCAGCTCATGGGACGCTCTTTTATTAGAATACACCTTCTTTGGTGTCAGCACTTTTAGGGTGTCTTCTTCTGCCAGTGCTTCTTGACCTAAAAAAGATTAGCATACTCAGAAGACATAATCCCATATAAATTCTAATAATAGGATAATAGGATTAGATTGGAATAATGATTTATAATCGTTTCAAAGTTACATGTTACAATAATTAAATCAATTTGATAATAAAATTCCAGAAATGTAGATACCCCTAATCAGTGTAGTCTTTAATCAATAACATTTTAATCATCGCATAATTGCAATTAATTAATTCACAATTAATTTAATTGCAATTAATCTGTTAGTTACAATTTATTTATTTAAATGAACTCATATTAACTGCAGGATACAACTTAAAAAAAAACTAATATTTTTAATTGTTTTTAGAAACAATTAAAACTAACAATTAATATTGATGTTTATCTGTAGTTCTTTTTTTCGTTTCGCAGCTAAATATATTTAGCTGCGAAACCCTAAAAATCTAATTCGGGAAGTATCTGCCTGTCAGTGTTGGGCAAAGTTTAATTGTAAGGTACAATTAAAACTAACAATTTATTAATCGTTAATTGAAAAATATAAATTAACCATTGATTAATTGTTAATTGTGAACTTTTAATAAACAAATATTAAATTGTTATTTTAAATTGTACCTTGCAATGAAATTTTGCCCAACACTGCCCCTAATTAATTGTGTAAAACAGTATAACACTTATGAAACTCAAACATAAGTGTTATTTTCATTTCCAAACAAACATAATCATCATCATCATCATTTCAGCTATAAGAAGTCCACTGCTGGACATAAGCCTCCCTCATAGATTTCCAGATGCTTCGGTCATAAGTGGCCTGCATCCATCGTGAACCCGCGGCCTTAACTAAGTCGTCCGTCCATCTCGTTGGTGGACGTCCAACGCTGCGCTTTCCGATCCGCGGTCTCCATTCGAGAACTTTTCGGCCCCAACGACCATCTGCTCTCCGTGCTATATGTCCTGCCCACTGCCACTTCAAAGAGCTAATCCGTACAAACATAACAAACATAATACCAAAATTGAATTATGAAAATTTAGTTTTCTACCTGAATATCGGTATTATTCGGATTAAGATTTTACTTTTACAGGGCTCCCATCATAAGGTTTTTTTAGGAATAATATGAAACAAATAAGATGTAAACTAGTAATTATTTACGCTGAAAAAATGAACGAAATGTAGTTCCGTTTTATTTCATTTCGAATGAATATTTTGGAAAACCTTGTGGTGGGGGCCCTGTAAAAGTAAAATCTTAATCCGAATAATACCGATATTCAGGTAGAAAACTAAATTTTCATAATTCTATTTTGGTATTATGTTTGTATGGAAATAGTAACAGTACTCAGTACCCACCCTCTTAACATCAAGTTAAAATAGGTACCTATATGATATAAAATGTACAGAATACTGCTAAAAATGAAAGTCTACATATCTTTTAACCGCAGAGATTATTTTTAAATAGGTACCTATATTTTCTATTATGTATTTATGCGTTAGTAATTAATATTTTACAAAATTTTCTATTTACTTAGGTACCTACATAATGATCCAGTCATATAAGCTTGAATTAGGTAAGAATCTCGGAATTCGAGATACCCAGCTATAAGTCTGGAAATACTTGTATATTGATACCCTAAAAGTTGTTTCAAAACCTACATATGGTAGGGTGTGCGCAACTATGAAATTTCAAGGTCGAAGGTCACAAAAATCGTTTTTTTGTGTTTATTTTGTAAATATCTCATTTCCCATGGGTTTTTTGCTGTTTGTATTTATTATCAATATTGTAGAATACAAAATTCTCTACAAATTTTGTTTAATTTTTTTTTAAGGAATTAAGGGATATTAAGCCGAAAGGGGTTTGTTCTAGAGGTCTAGGCGAACAACTTTTGTTCTACGACTTTTGGAAATTCGAAGTAGTTTTCGAAAATTTTGAGTTTAAAGTTTGCATGAAAATCAGTTGTTTTTTAGAGTTTGAGGTCATTGACCTTATAGTGCCCTTTTGTTTAGTTTGGATCACTACAATCTTAACATTAATTGCCTTTATTTACAAAAACAGCTGTTTTTTTTTTCAGTGATACAAATTCAAATTTTCGAAAAAAAGTTCTTATTTCCAAAAGTCGTAGAACAAAAGTTGTTTGCCTAGACCTCTAGAACAAACCCCTTTCAGCTTAATACCCCTTAATACCTAAATTTTTTTTTAAACAAAATTTGTAGAGAATTTTGTATTCTACAATATTGATAACAAATACAAATAGCAAAAAAACTCATAGGGGCCGGCGCAGACCTGACGGAGCGCAGCGCAGAGAATTTTTGATTGTCATAATATTATCGACCTTGTTCTCATTAAAATAATATTCAAAATCAGTTAACACACAATACGCGCGGAGGCGCGAGCATGCGCGCGGATTTATTTGTTTTGTTAACTGATTTTGAATATTATTTTAATGAGAACAAGGTCGATAATATTATGACAATCAAAAATTCTCTGCGCTGCGCTCCGTCAGGTCTGCGCCGGCCCTAGGAAGTGAGATGTTTGCAAAAAAAGCGCAAAAACCGATTTTTGTGACCTTTGACCTTGAAATTTAATAGTTGCGCACACCCTACCATAATAGGTTTGAGACAACTTTTAGGGTGTCAATATACAAGTATTTAGTTTTTACAGCGGGGTATCTCGAATTCCGAGGTGAACTTACTATAATGACTGGATCAAAACAAGATTTTCAGAGAAAGTAATTTATGGCCATTGTTCTTTACCGATCGACTTCAATATTGTGCACGCACAGAATTACATTATACCTACTTATTATTACTCTTTTTTTAAATTTTATAATTATTCTGACTTGTGGTGTAAGACTTGGTTTTCTGTCCAATTCGTGGTTCTAGGTCAAAGGGAAATACCATTATTTACCGTTTTTAGAGTTCCGTAAGTACCTCAAAAGGTAAAACAGAAACTATTATAAACTCACTTGCTTGTCCATGTGTCTGTCTGATATTTTTGGGTGAAAGTAAATGATACCTTGTTCCTATTTGTCCGGGTGAATTACAGTAGTAAACATTAGAGGAAAAAAACACTCAAGACAAGAAAGAATAAAACCGGCCATGTGCGGCACGAAGGGTTCCGTACCATTATCACAATTGGGTACGGAACCCTAAAATTAACACTGGTATCACGCAACGACGACGCCCGTTTGCATTTTATCTTTACCACTGACGCCAGTTCATCACTAGATGACACCAGTGGTCAAAATAAATCACGCATACGTTGCGTTTTACCGTGAAAAATCACGTTGGTTGTACGGGAGCTTCACTTATATATTTGTTTTTAGTATTTCTTGTTATAGCGGCTACAGAAATACATCTGTAAAAATTTCAACTGCCTAGCTATTACGGTTATGATATGATATATATCCTGATGACAGACAGCGAAGTCTCAGTATTAGGGTCCCGTTTTTACCCTTTCGGTATGGAACCCTAAAAAGATCGAAACATAAACAAAACACAATCAAAGTACAACAAAAACAAAGGTCTTTAGTTTTCATCATCTTTTGTTTTTCTTTCTGTTTAGTGTTTCAATATCAGACAGACAGATAGACAAGCGAGTGATGTTATATGGGTTCCTTTTTACCTTAATGAGGTACGGAACCCAAAAATTAATGTAATAGTGATTTACCACACCTTTATTTTATCAAACTAATAGCTGAGAACCGCGGTTTCAGCCGCGTAAGTCACGATCCCGCGGGAATATAGAGATAAAAAACCAGTCTATGTGTTAATCCAGATCTCCAGCTATCTGCATACCAAGTTTAAATGTAATCGGTTTAGTAGTTTTTGCGAGAAGAAGTAACAAACATTATTGTTTACTTACTGACTTACATTACACAAACTTTCACATCCATAATATTAGTAGAATTTTACGTTCTGCCTTGTAGCCCCGGCATAGAATAGGATTACTTCATCTCTTCCCCCCGTGGGTGTCGAAAAACTACTTGGTCCCTAGGAGGGTTGGTGTCAGGCAGGCGGCCGGTCGTCAAAATATTGCCAAATCTATTTGCAGACGTTATGGTCAATTATGGACAACTTACCTATTGCACCAAAACAAAATAACAAAAAACAATTGGGGGCATAGTGCACCCGGGGCTCCTGAGAAGGATGCAACCGGGAACATCGCTCGGATAAGAGAGTTTTTGTGTAAAGAAGTAACAAACATACTAATTTACTTAGTGGAATTTAAAATCTCAACGGGGAGAGGGCGTTACTGTGCCACGGTAAACATCGACTCCGTGTTTAAAGTGGGGAAAAAATATAAACAAGTGATAATTTCAAGAAAAAATAAACTCAGTGTATATATACATAAGTGACTTTTAACATATATTGTGGACAAGGACCAAAAATAATGAATAATGATTTAAATACTTATAAAATACTCAAGTGCATAAATCAAGACTATTGATCTACTAGTGACTTTTTCGAACAAAAACTGTTACGATAAGTGTTTATACATAAAATACAAAAAGTGCAAATTTAACAACACGAACAATTCGAGAATTAAAGGTACAAAAATAAATCGTATCAAAATCTATGGGGATGATTGTGCAAAATCGATCAAGAAACTAACGCCATCTATGATATAACGTCGGAACTAATATTAACTTGTCAACTGTCACGCGGCCATTGACTTGCGTTGATACTAAGAAAAAACAAGAGAGGGCAGCACAAGGACGTAAACAAAAGCTTGTTTTGTTTCGATCATTATTACCAGGAAACAAACACACCTAATCATGGAGGAAGTTATGAATATGCTTCTGAAAATTCAAAGCGAATTAGACGAACAGAGGACGACCATAGTACAATCAGCAGAAAAGGTCACAGAGCAAGTTACCTTAAATGTAAATAAAATATTGGAGGAAAAATTTAAAATAATGGAAGAAAAATATGAAAACCTAAAAGATAAGCTAGAAAATCAAGAAAAAAGACTATATTTTCTGGAAAAACAGTCCCGACAGAGGAATATTGTGATTTTTGGTTTGAAAGAGATGGAAAGATCCTATGCAGACTTAGAAAAAATCATTATTAACTTTATACGCCAACATTTTCCTATAGAGTTACAACAAAGAGACATACAAGAAGCTAGGAGGATAGGAAAAAAAGGAGAAAAACCTCGCCCTATCACCGTAACATTCTCTACATTGGGTATAAAGTTGGAAATTTTTAAACTGAGAAGATCACTAAACGAAACTGGTTACTATATTAAAGAAGATTTCCCACAGTATATTCTAGAAAAGAGAAAGGAATTGCTAGAGCAAGTAAAAATTGAAAAAGAAAAAGGCAATCTCGCCACTATCAGGTACGACAAATTGATAATACGCTCTAAAAATACTGAATTATCAAATAATAAGAAGAGAACACTGCCAGTATCACCTGAAAATAACGCTCCTCCACAACCTGAAAAGCATAAAACACAACCAAATAAAAAGAACAAAACTCAAACAAATCATCACAGAACATCAAGCTTATCAGACGGAGGTCAAAAATCAGGAATACTCAATTTCTTAACTACAAATACGAATATAATACCGAATGAACCACTTAACAAAAACACTAAATAGCAATTACCCCGCCCCTCTCACATGGAAAACGAACAACAAAATCAAGCAAGAAACAACGCATATCTTCCAAGCCGGCTGGTCACCGTGGAGGATCACGACCAAAACCCTCCAAGGGAATATAAAAAATCACATAAAGAACCACATAATAAACTACACAACAAATTCTACATTGTTACTTACAACGTCAGGTCACTTTCAACGCATGAACGATTCATAGAGTTAAACGAGGCACTAAAAGACATAAAATGGGATGTTGTTGGTATATCAGAAATGAGGAGAATGGGAAACAAGATAGAAGAATACGAAAATAGTATACTCTGCCACACTGGCCACACACCTGGACAATGCGGTGTAGGGTTTCTAATACCAAAATATCACAAAGAAAACATCGAGAGTTACCGCGGCTTCTCAGAAAGAGTCGCTATACTAAACATGAACATAGACGGCACCGCCCTTTCAATCATTCAAGTTTATGCCCCTACAGAAGATGGAAGTGACGAAGAGGTGGAAGACTTCTACTCGACTATCAACACAGCAATACAGTCGACACACAAAAACTACATTGTGATGGGCGACTTAAACGCAAAAATAGGCCACCCTAAAACTGAAGAATACCTAATTACGAAACAGAACGGCTACGGTGAAAGGAACAAAAGAGGTCAAAGACTTATCGACTTTGCTACAGAAAATAAACTAACAATAACGAATACTTTATTCAAGAAAAATAACAATAAGAAATGGACATGGCTCTCCCCAGGTGGAAAATATAAGAATGAAATTGATTTTGTACTATCAAATAAACCGCAATTATTTCAAAACATTGAAGTACTTAATGTACCCTATCGTTCAGATCACAGGCCAGTGAGAGCAACAATTTCTCTCACAAACACAAAGAAGAGTAGAAAGAAATATCAAAATACTCCAAATATAAACTTGAAAGGAGAGGAAGAAATAGATAAATACATCGAATGTCTGAATTCTTTAGATTCACGCCACTTATTAGAGAGAACAGAAAACAACACAGTCCAGACATTTTACGATAATATAATCTTAGCCATCACGAAAAGCCTACAAAATAGTAAAAACCTACGAAATACTCACACAATACTGTCAGAGCGTACATTGAGGCTCATGAAAAGAAGACAGGAACTACAAAAAAAGCATACGAAAACGAGGCAAGTTAAAAATGAGATTTCTGCCCTTTACAAAATTATAAGTAAATACATAAAGAACGACTATGCAAATCATCGAGCTTTCACTATTGAAAAACATCTAAATCAGACAGGAAGTACAAAAAAGGCATACAAAGAACTTCGAAATTACAAAACATGGATTGATGGAGTAAAACAGGATAACACAACAACACATAAACGTACAGATATTATCATGGAGGCGACTGAATTTTACAGAAACTTATACAACGCAAAAGAATTCAATAGTTACAACAATAACAGCCACTACACTTTGGACACAGTTGGCAATACACAGGAAACGTGTCAAATAGAAGTAAGCGAAGTAGTTAACGCTTTAAAAAATCTAAAAAGCGACAAAAGCCCAGGTTCAGATCACATTACAAACGAAAGCTTAAAAGTAGCCATACCAAAATTAGTTCAACCCCTAACAAATCTGTTCAACTACATTATTGAAACGGGTGAAACACCGACGCAATGGGGAGAATCAAACATAATTTTACTGTATAAAAAAGGCGATCCACACAACATTGTAAATTATAGACCCATAAGCTTATTACCGTGTATCTACAAGCTTTTCTCCACTATTATCAACCAGAGGATAAGTAGCACATTAGAGTCTCACCAACCGATAGAGCAAGCGGGTTTTAGAAAAAGATTTTCTACTATCGATCATATTCATGCGCTGGAATTGATAATAGAGAAATACCAGGAGATGCGGAGACCACTGTACGTAGTCTTTATCGATTACCAAAAAGCATTCGACACGATTTCACACGAGAGTATATGGACATCTTTAGCAACTCAAAACGTTGAGAATAAGTACATAAACATAATCAAAAGTATTTACAATAATAGCAAAAGTAGAGTACAATTAGAAAGGACTGGCCCTTGGTTTCCCGTCAAACGGGGTGTGAGACAAGGTGACCCGCTATCCCCGAAATTATTTATAGCCGTACTGGAACTCATAATTAAACAATTAAACTGGAAAACAAAAGGTATTCTCATCAATCAGACATATTTAAGCCACCTCAGATTTGCGGATGACCTAGTATTGTTATCTGAATCTAGCACACAGTTACAGGCAATGATTCAGTCACTAAGCGATGCTAGTAACAGAGTGGGATTAGAAATAAACTATACAAAAACAAAACTAATGACAAATAGCGCCAGTAGAACTATATCAGTTGACAACAAACCTTTAGCATACACGGAGCAGTACATATATCTCGGCAAGCAAATTGGGTTTGACCGAAAATACAACGAGCTAGAAGTAGAGCGCAGGACACAGCTAACATGGAACAAGTATTGGAGCTTAAAAGAAGTATTCAAAAGCAACTTACACACTAAGATAAAAACAAGAATACTAAACTCATGTCTCCTTCCATGCTTAACATACGCGTGTCAAACTTGGAAGTTTAGTAAAACAGTGAAGACAAAAATAATGACGTGTCAAAGAGGGTTGGAACGCAGCATGCTAAACATAAAGAAAATCCAAAAAATTCGTCATACAAAAATACGCCAGCAAACGAAAGCAACGGATGCCCTGGAATTTGCACGATCCTTGAAGTGGAAATGGGCTGGACATGTCGCACGCCTCAAAGACAAGAGGTGGACCAAAAGGGTGACAGCATGGAAAGGACCACAAGGAGTGCGCAAACAGGGCAGACCCTACGCTAGATGGGAGGACGAAATTACAAAGACAGCAGGTTCTAACTGGTTCCAAATTGCTCAATCCAGAGACAACTGGCACGCCTTGGAGGAGGCCTTTACCTGTAGAGGGGTTCTTGCAAACGAAAAAGAATAAAAAATGAATGAAAATAATAATAAAGTATAAGAAACAATGAAAACAATACTCAAGAATAACATTACACAAACTCTAGATTTAAAATATAGGTTAAACAAAATTCTTTTTTGTAAACTTGGCAAGAAATATAAGGCTTTTTTATTTTATTTTTATTTTATTTATTTATTTTATAAAATCTCAACATAATCGGAAAGAAAGAAGTCGGTCAAAATTAATTTGCCAGATTTGATTTGACCGGAAAGTATAAAATTGTCAAAACCAGCCATTGTCATTCCCCATTAATTTTGAACCTCTTGTAATGGTAGACTTGACCTCCTAATTTTATAGTATGGTTTAAAACTTAAATTAAGTAGGTAAACAATTTTAATCTCGGTTCAGCTGAGACATAGTTTGCTTTTTCAGAACTTTTCAGTTCATTTCACAGTAAAATTTGTTCAGTTTGAAGACAATATACATACATACATACATGTTACCAACGTTACCTCTTTATAATATTAGTATTAGATAATTAATTTACCTGAAATGGAGGGAGTGCTTGAGATTTCTTCTGATTTATAATGGTCAGGAACTGCAATTTTTCTCAATCTCTTTCTTTTACCCGATTCATTAGTTATATATTTTCTCTTAAAGTGGTCCACACATAGATGTTTTGATCTCAAGCAATGTGGGGGTAAATGAGTTATTGTCATATTACCTAAAACAATTAATTATATTATTATTTGTTATGTTGTTCATAGTTACTAAAATACCTCGTTTATAACTTATTTTTAGTTCAAATAAGATTTGATTGCAAGGTCAGATTAGTGCACTGTTTGATGTTGTTACTAAGTAGGTATGTTTTATGTATTAGGTCTATGTTTGTTATTATTACAATCTTATCATACTTGCATAAAGTTTGTACTGGCGAGGTCTCACAGAACTCTATGTACTAGTTTACAAGCTTTTATTTAAGTCAAAACCGATCAAAACATACTATAGTAACAAAATAAGGAGGTAATTGATTTTACTTACCGCAATTCTCTATCCATATTTTCAGGCGTTCTGGGTCGTTCCAAGGGAAAGTAAACACTGACTTTTTGTCAGACGTGTTTTTACACATAAAATAGTGGCATTTGTGCGGCGGCATTTTGCACAATGAATTAGGTAGGTTATTTATTAAACACTAAAATCGTTTGTCCGAGGTAAGATAGCCAGTGGTCGCAGAAAAATCGTCCAGTAAACCAGTTCAACAAGCCAAATCTTAGGAAACTTTCAGGGTCCGTATTCACGCCAAGTTGTTAGTTATCAGTTCAACAAGCCAAATCTTAGGAAACTTTCAGGGTCCGTATTCACGCCAAGTTGTTAGATCAGTTCAACAAGCCAAATCTTAGGAAACTTTCAGGGTCCGTATTCACGCCAAGTTGTTAGTTAGTATCAGTTCAACAAGCCAAATCAATAAAAAGTTTCAGAGTCCGTATTTCACACCAAGTTGTATCATTTCAAAAAGCCAAATCACTAGGAAGTATCGGAGTCCGTATATTTCACACCAAGTTGTCCAATTTAAAATAAAACACGAAATTAAAACAGCACTCGACTCAGAATCCAAAAGCGAAAAAGTTTGTAGAGGTAGGTACCTATTTCGAAGTTTTTCGCATTTGCGTTTTATTTTTACAGATGGCATAACGTTCAGTCGATATGGGTCAGATAGTTCCACCTACCATTACTAGATGTCGTCGTCACTTTGCCTTTAATTTTCTCAAAAATCTAAATAGTTCCATTTTTAACGGGATTTTTAATATTTTCCAATGCCAGATTTTTTTAAATAATAATGACATCAAAATTTAGAGGTTATTATATTGCATTCTTGAATTAAAAATTACCAGGAATACTAGTATGTCCATCTGTTGAATTTTTTTAGAACTAAATTTCTTTTGTTCGAGATGGGACCCCATGCCCTTATTAACCATATTATAAAGCTGAAGATTTAGTTTGTTTGAACGCGCTAATTTTGAAAAATTCTGTCTGATTAAAAAAAAATTTCAGTGTTGGATAGTCCATTTATTGAGGAAGGCTATAGGCTATATTATATTTTCAAAAAAATTAAGCGGACGAAGTCGCGGGCACTGCTAGTTAACGATATATCCAAAGAGCTTTCCCAGCTAAATTCCATACAAACTTTTTCGTCATTTTAACTCCCTTTGGGGATGCATTTTGAAAATTCTTGACTTAGTACTTGCTTACCATATTAATTCAAGTTACTAATCCAAGCAGTTTAGTCAGTCAGTCTATCCTGAAGAAGAGACCTGGAAAGGTCTCGAAACGTTGAGCGTTGTAACAATGCTAAAAGTCATAAAAACCACGCGATTCAAACCGAAAAATGTCTTTAATTTCTTTAATTTGAGTCAGTATTATACAGTCACATTTTTAAACAATTTATTAATATTTTTTTAGATACTGCACCCTAGCGACAGAGAAGTTAAACCTCGATCTCGGCTGTGATTGGTCGAAATGCGCGTCTCTCGTCGACCAATGGCGTCGCGTGGTGACCGTGTACACGCTGCGGCTTGCGCTCGCGCCGCTCGTAGAGACCGTTATATTACTGGATAGAGTGCTTTATGTACTTGAACAAGGTAAACAATTATATAAAATAAATATTGCAGGCGTTGCACACAGCGCCATCTAACCCCCAAACTTACTTTTATACATATATCAAAGAATTTCTTGAGCAATAAAAATGAGAAATATTAAACATACTTGTTCCCGGCGGGATTTGAACCCGTAGCCTTGTGAATGTAAAATTACGTATATGACACTTGGTCATACGTCATACGTTTATAACGTCAAAACCGAAGACTTTTCGCGTTTCTTCGAAACCACTTTAGTGGCCTCTGACTTGTTAATTCTTGACTGTTTTAACGACTATTGGCACAACTCCTGAAATTATTGATGAAAAACAAAAAAAACATTACTGGCTATATCAAGCCCACCCGTGAAATTCAAATAAAAATATTTGTTTAGTTCTCATAATTATGTATATTAACATCAAGATCACACGATTTGTACATAATGAAGGTAATAATTTATTTTTTGTTAATTATATTAATATTTATTATATATTATTTAATTACAATAATACCACTGACTCGATCGATTTAACATAAGCAAACACAACAACAACAACTTATAACTAAGGAAGCGTTTCCACTGAACTGGAGCTTGGCCAAGCGGCTAATTTACCAATTACAATGCTCGAAAACTCCACTCCGCACCAGCGGAAACTTTGTGATTGGCCAATTGACGGTCTGCTTTGCCCACCTCCGCTTCAGCGGAAACGCACCCTATGTGCGCATATAGATAGAAAGCTGAATGTCAATCTTCCAGCTTTCCTCTGTATACGCACTGAAGCCCAGTTCGCATTAAGCTGGTATTTTAGTCGAGTAGGGAGAAATTTAGTATCTAAAATACTTGCTACACACCAAAAATCGTTCGCACCTTGCTCTAGTACAGTTTACGTGTTTCTTCGCTTTTGGCAATCGAAATTTTGTCTGCAAATAATCAACTCGACTAATTCGACAGGTTCGGACTTGTTTAGTCAGTGTACGAGAGAGCGCTCGCTTCTCGCCCAAAAAAAATAGAATAAAATGGATTGATTCGACTTGGTGTTCAGTCACGTTTACCTACTAAATTACTCGCTACTCGACTAAAATACTAGCATAATGCGAACTATGCTTAAGTGTCGTACTTAGAACCGTTCCTTAGTGAGGCCTTAGATTAGGAATACTTTGTATAAATAAAGCATTCCTTATGCTTAGTATAAATAAAGCATTCCTTATGCTGTCTGTCTCTGTCTGTCGATCCAAACCACACATTAGGTGTGACTCAGCTTCGAGTCGCAAAGGTTAAGGGTGCGTTTCCACAGAAGCGGAGCTGGGCGGGCGGAGCGGGCCGTGAATTCGCTGCAGTGGAAACTCACCCTTACCGCGTTTGAATATATCATCAGTTGATTTGAGATAAGAAAACTGCAGTGGAATCATTGAGATATTATCTACTAGTACTAATAGGTTGGTTTGGTTGTCTAGAGATTGATACTCAAATATACCTATTCAATGTTTCTTTTACGCGAAATAAATAGCGCCGACAATTAGCGCCGATTAATGTCTAGCGTAAAAATGAAATGACAATCGCCGCGGGTGCTAAGCTATGAATGACGTTTAAAACGTCAAACGCATAATTGAGTATGTTGCGGTGGCTGTTTACAACTGTCTTCTTTCTGATGTCATATCTACTCTTGAGAGGATAGTCTCTATTCTCTTTCTCCATACAAACGTAGTTTAAATTTTCCTCCCTGGATAAAGACATTAGAGCTAATATGTATATGTTATTATGTTAATGTTATGAGATATAGGTTTTATGGCATAAACATATTTGCTCTAATGTCTTTATCCAGGGAGGAAAATTTAAACTGCGTTTGTATGGAGAAAGACAATGGAGACTATCCTTTTAAGGTTGAGATCAATGAGAATAACGAACTAATTTCGCCACCCAGTCTTCAATTTTCTTACCTAAAGGCGCCTTAGAAACGTCTCTTGCATACGGCTATTTCATATAATAAAAATAAGTCGGGTTTTCCTTCCTGACGCTATAACTCCAGAACGCACGAACCGATTTCCACGGTTTTGCATTCGTTGGAAAGGTCTCGGGCTCCATGAGGTTTATAGCAAAGAAAATTCAGTGAAGGGTTCTAAGTAGTTTTTTATTTAACGAGCAGGACAACGTCTGCCGGGTCAGCTATTTCATATAAATATTTGGCACTTTACATACACAATATCTCACCTAGAATCCTGACTATTGTTTGGCTACACTGCATCGCATACTTGTATAGCCCTGTTAATAACCGTGGAGTAAGGTCGGAGTAGTGTGGTAGTAACAAAATGTGGTAAAATTAGTTCGACCTTACACCATGTTTATTAATAAGGCTAGTAAAGTATAAGAATGTAATTATTCTCGAAATATTAAACAAGGGGAAATACATCATCAAAAACCCTCCCGTGACAGGATTCGAACCTGTGCTCCTCGCTTGCCGGGCGAGTGCGCTAACCATTGCGTCACACGGGAAACCACGTGACACGGTGAATTAATGATTGTGCATCATCCATCACCCTGTTTGTTTATCGATTGTAATTCTTGTTTCAGATATATCGTGTCAAATCCATCCGGTATTCGATCCAAAATTGTCACCAAGGAATCATATCATTATTGCAAGAAGATGACAAACTAAAAAGTTTTTAAGCTATTGCATAGCTTTTATCGCGGGTTTTGAGCGCGGCCGCCGAATCAAAGAATTCCGTAACGAAAATAAAACCTAACACCCCCCCACTCCGCCTACCTTGTTGCCATGGTAACCATGTAGCTACATGGCAACCATGGCAACATAGTACAAAATAAATAAATAATTATAATTGCATAAGTTGATAAAAAACCCGACCAAGTGCGAAACTCGCGCACGAAGGGTCCCGTACCACCACGCGTTCACGCGTTCATTGAGAATCACGCGCCTATAGCCACAGACGTATTCAACGAAAAACAGATAAATAAACAAACATACAACCAGAAAAACATAAAAATAAGCTCAATTGTTTCAATAGGTACCCTAGAATTTCTTTTTTTAATATCTTCCAAAACAAACATCGCTCAGTCGCAATTTTATTATACCCATAGATTGTCAAGTTTTCCAATACCAAACGGGCTATAGCTCGAAAACCATCAAGCCTATCAAAATAAGACACAAGATATTTTTGTTCAGGATTTATTGGGAATCCTTTTTGCCTTTCACAACTTTTTCATATCTTTTATAGTTTTCCCAAAAAAAGGAAAAAACTGTTAACGCGGACAAACTTGACAGTGAGGGGGGGTGTAGCGGCGGGTGGAGAGGGGGGAGAGTGGTGGATCTTGAACACCACACCCAAAGGTATATGTCACCAAAGTTTCAAAACTTTATAAATTTGTTTGTCTCAAAACATAGAATTCCTGTACTAATTGAACCCTTTTCCCATTGTTTTGTCCAATTGTCAAGCAAATTATTTAGAATATTAGGAAAATTCCTGTCAGTCAGTCACCCACCGGACAATACCACGGAAAATATTGCCATTACCAATCTGGCCTCTGGAAAACACCCGTTTTTTGGGTCCCGTACCTCAAAAGGTAATTTGTACTGTTTGTGGAAGTCGTTTTTCTATGCTTATGTATGTAAGGTACTAAGGAATGTCTATTATTATTAATAATAAATAGAAGATAATATATTTACAAAATTGGCTATCTTATTTACTACTTTAAAAGCGCAAAATACACATACCGGGAGTGTACCAAGTCGGGAAATTTGTAATGTCCTTGTTTCTACGCACGTTGTCACACATTGACTAGCCGCATTGGTTTCGAAGGGTCGCTCGGACGCGTTTCCACTCCCGTGTTCAAAAGGAGGCATTAAGTTTACAATCCGTGTGCTATTGGAGGCATGCCTTGTACTTATTGAACACGCGTTTGAGAAGGCAATTTGGCCAAAACACCTTTATTATTGCCTCCTATTGGACAAGGAAGTGGAAAATTCTCAATTTCCCCGGTAATGTGTGTTTTACGCTTTATGGTCTGCGTAGATTACGCGCATGACTAGATTGAAATTCAGACTCGTAACACTATTGGTTAGTCCTATCACGTGATATATTACTGACCAATAGGATCCGAGCAAATTAAAAATTAGGCCCGATGTAGACGGCGGACAGGATAAAACTGATGAGGCTCCCGAAATTTCAAGTATCTAAGGAAAAGGGCGCTATTATTAACAGTGTAAATTGGCAAGCAGGGCTTACAAATGTATTTTTCTATTATTTTCACTGTCACATCTAAGAACTAGTTATGAAAATTATGAAAATATGGATAGCTGTGGTCAATCATGAACGTATCCATGTTCCGATACGTATATCGGTGCAGCCACTAAGGAAGACAGGTCATAACTTGTTCCAATGCCGTCTTCCTTCTTCTAGATGAGCGTGCTACATCTTATACCATGGCATCACTTACAATCAGTTGAGATAGTGGTCAAACGCTCATTTAACGTGTTTAAAAATTAAATTAATAGGGGAATACAAATGTGTATGGTGAAAGCGTTGCCCTTCTAGATTCTTGAGTATAAACTTCTATCAAGTAAATGTCGCATTGCAAGACACGTGCACTCGTATTTATATTAAATTCTAAATAATTACTTGTCTAAGTAATATGTCTGTCACATTCTCGTTGACGTTAAAAATTACTAATAAGAGCGAGACAGGGCATTACTTAGCCAAAGTAATCACTCAGATTCGTCTATAAATACGGATGTTAAATTATCGTACCTACCCGATACCCCATGCGGTACATGATCCTCTCAGTGATCATCACTTGATCAGGCTGCGGTGGGTGGTTATTTATGTGTGTGGAAGATATCGCTGCCTGAGACTGATGTTAATAGTAATGTTTTATGTAGTTTCCTACTTTATACTGATGCTTCAACGACAGGTTGGGGGGCGTTCTTATATACGTACATGTTGGTTCAGTATCCAGTGATCAGGCTGTAGCCGGTGGGTGCGGCAACATAGGCGCGGGTTCCTCGTCCGAGTCCTCGGAGTGGACGCGCGTGAACCGCCCGCGTCTCGCGCGGGACCCGCGCTCCAGTAGGCGGCGCAGTTTGAACTCGCTAGCGCCGTATTCCCATCGTCGACGCGCACTGCTCTTGCGACCTAACCACCAATTTGTTTAAGCCACGAGTACTATTAGTTGTGAAAATGTCCCTTATGCGTCGGTCTTAGTTGGAAGTAAAGATTTATTGTTTTGCGTTTGACATGAATGAACTAATACTTACAGCTATAATTTGCAGGAGCTAATCGTGCAGTTGCAGGAGCTAATCGTGCAGCCCTTAACATTTGTTTTTTTTTTTTAATTTAAAACTGTTAATTAAAAAAAACAGTGCCAATCACGGCGGCCGGGCGTAAAAATTTGTCAAATCGATTACATGGTCAATGAATTGATGACTTATCAACCACACCGACCCCAAATAATTTAGGGTTTAGCGGACGCCGGGCTCCCGAAAGGGAAGCAACCGGGAACAGCGATCGGATGTTCTCATCCGATCTCTGATCCGAATCTTTTGATTGTACAGCCCTCGTGGATATTTTTAAGTAGGTATCAATCTTTATTCTGATCGACGCTCTTACACGTACCCACCAATATGATGAGCTAATATTTGGAATACACAACAGGATCTCAGGTATCCATATTAACCTTGAAGGATTACATAAATGCCTACGTTAGGCTCTCCCACTATTCAGAATATCTACAAATATAGTGTGTGCGTCAGGCAGGACCAAGCAATAGATTAACACCAAACTACGCTCGTTAGTACATATTTGGTACCTTTGTAGCGTAATATTTTCGAAACCTAAATGTACTAAATCAGGGGTTCCCTAACTTATTTGAGTCGCGCCCCCTTTCGACCATAAAAAAATCCCCCGTCCTCCAGTCCAGATTGTCAGGTCAGGATAAAAAAGTGTTCAAAATAAGGATTTTTATTGCTCATTAAATTTTTCAGTCTTACAAAAGTTATTTGGTAAGTTGTAAGAAATACCTTTAAAAGCGCCCGTGAGGATATCAAAGGTATCACGAGCGCTATCAAAGGTATTTGGTCACTGCCAGCCTAGAGGCTGATATTGGCCGACTGAGGAAACAATATTATGTTCTTCACAGGCGTCAATTTCAATTAATTTAATTGGTAGTATCGAGCTGTCTGGAATGCATTCTCTCAGCGATCGCAGGTATTAACTGCACAGGTGGCCCACGCCCCCCTTGAAATATGTCTGCGCCCCCCAGTTAGGGAACCCCTGTACTAAATATATAGTACATTTAGGTTTCGAAAATATTACGCTCATTATTTAATCCCAAATAGGTACCTACTAAATAATGAGCGTAATTCGGTGTAAATCTATTGACGCTTGGTCCAGCCGAGCTGACGCACACATAACAACACCCATATTATCTATCTAGTGGAAACAGGGGCGTCTCTAGCGGGTGTGCAGGGTGTGCACAGCACACGGGCGCAGCGGTCTCAGGGGCGCCGCGGCGCCCCTGAGACCGCGGCGCCCACACCCAGCCCCCGTATCAGAATCGCATTTCGGAAACTATGGGGTTTATTTTATTTCATATTTATTGGTGCACCTGCTGATAAACGGACGAGTCTCTGGCGCAGACTTTCCCTTCGGGGTTGGGAGGTCAGACGGCAGTCGCTCCCTTAAAAGTCGAAATTCGCCAAATCTTTTATGGGAGTTCAAAAAATGATTGCCACACTGGTGACTCGTGAACATGCCGTCGCTTTAATAACCTTTTATTTTGTACCTTGGTATTAATTAATGGTATAATAAATTACTTCATATTCAAGACGAATTCAATACCTTTTTAGGACCTTTTGAATTATTCAATTCGGACATTTCATTCAAAAGATATCGGTGTATGTAGGTACCTATTTTTTCGACTTCACTGTAAAATAATATTAGGGGTACCTACGTCAAGTTAGTACTGTTGTTTGTACCTTTAATATTCCATATTGGAATCACTCTTAACTCTTACTAGAGGGCGCCAAGGAGATATTTGCACACGGGCGCTACATGAGCTAGAGACGCCCCTGAGTGGAAAACCCAATTTCATAGGCACTATGCAGTACATTGGTGCTTTGACATAACGTGGTAATCACCAGTAATTGTCGCACAGCAGCAATGTATCTACAGCAATGTAATTGAGTTTTATAAAAACCTAGATAATACAGAAGCAGATTTCAATAATCTTCGCAGTATAAAGTCTACAAATAAATGCGATCAAGCAAGACAAACTAGTGCTTATAAAATGCAAAAATGTGTTCAAAAGAATTATGAAGGTGCAAAATAAAAATACAAAAGCTGCTTCCAATAAATATATTTTATACAATCACAATTTAAGCGCAAATAAATAGTATAAATGCAACTTACCCCCTTACTTATATACGATGACTAAGTTTATGTAACGTTTGATTCTGTCTGTTTACTTTGAAACTTCATGTCACAGTAAAAGACAAACGCCACACAGTTTATGCATTTGTTTATAAGTAAGGAGGGTAATATACACGGTGCTCTGAGGAGGGGGTATTAAGCCGAAAGGGGGTTGTTGTAGAGGTCTAGGCGAACAACTTTTGTTCTACAAGTTTTGGAAATTCGAAGTAGTTTTCGAAAATGTTGAGTTTAAAGTTTGCATGAAAATCAGCTGTTTTTTAGAGTTTGAGGTCATTGGCCTTAAGGTGCCCTTTTATTTAGTTTGGACCACAACAATCTAAACATTAATTGCTGTTTTTATAAGTGATACAACATTAACATTTTCGGAAAAAACCGTTCGAATTTCTAAAAGTTGTAGAAAAAAAGTTGTTCGCCTAGACCTCTAGAACAACCCCCTTTCGGCTTAATACCCCCTCGTCGAAACACCCTGTATAATGGTTACATAACAGGAAAAATGTATATTTATACAATGTTCAAACTCTCGAATGAGAAAAAAAACCGGTCAAGCGCAAGTCGGACTCGCGCACGAAGGGTTCCGTACCATTATCACAAACAAATCCCGTTAGTTGTATCCTAAATAATCTTTCAAGTAAGAAATCCTACTTGAAAATTTATTTTTATTCTTCAGTATTTTTTTTTTAAAGCAGCAACAGAAATACACAATCTATGAAAATTGCAAGTGTTTAGCTTTTACGGTTTATAGGATACAGCCTGGTGACGGACCGACTGTAAAACTGTCCCGTGTTTACCTTTTGGGTACGGAATCCTAAAAAACGAAATTTGTAGAACTACAAAACTAAATCATAAATAATAAAAACAAACAGTTTTAGACATGTTTGATCTCATGGCGGAGCGCGGTTGCATGTGTACGAGTATGTGTTATTATTTTCATTTTCAACAGTTAACCATTTGACTCCTAAAGTTGCAATAATCGCAAAATTGCAAATCGCTGAGTCAAAATCGCAAAGCAGTCAGAGTTATGCAATGAAATGAAACAAACAAATAAATAAACAACATTACTAGTATCAACTTTTAACTGTTAGGTATCTATACAAAATGTCCATGACCGTACCGCACGCACCCGCACAGTCTGTTAACTCTGTCTTTACTGACGCTCACCGCACACATACAACTAAGCACCAACACGAGTCCAAAACTGTATTTATCGAATTTATACGCAAAACATAATAAAACATAATTTTGCATACAATATAAATAATTATAATTTTGTTGTAATCTCGATTTTAAGGCGGGTTCATTATATAAAATACATGAGGTCATACTCGTAAAAACACGAGGAAATGCTTTTTTAATTTCGACTAAGCGGCACTAGTACTCGTGGAGAAGCGGTCTAACGCGCTGATTCGGATTACCAGTAGTCGCTGGTTCGAATCCCACCGAGTACGAATTTTTGGAAGCATTTTTTCAAAAACAATAACATACACAGTAAACAAAAATCACATTACGGTAGTTTAAGTACATCTTTCCTTAATAAATATTGGAATTTTTTTGAGTCAGATCATAAAAGAGATCAGATTAGATACATCAGATTCATAAGATCAGATACATCAGATTACCAAGATCAGATCAGACATCAGACTATCAAGATCAGATACATCAGATTACCCAGATGTAAACTCGAATACAGTAGGTATCTCGACTGCGGTTCAAGTTTCTATATAAATATAAAAATATTCTCTTTATTGGAAATAAGTTATCTATAGTCTAAACTCTATATAAATAAATGGTTGTCAAATAAATTATTCGAATTTTTCACTGGATCATGTCATAGAAATGTCTAACGTAATTTTGAATCAAGTATGTCTTACTTAAATTTATTTAGAATTGAAATAAAAAGAATTGTAATAAAAAGTAGTAACTAAAAAGTAAACACTAAAGTAGTTTAGATGTTTGTTTGTTTGGATGTCAATCATACAAAAACTAAAAATTGTCCTGGATTAGCACATACATAAAAAGTATCCTTTTTATCCCGGTATTCGGGAACTGGAACTACGCGGGTAAATCCGCAGTCCACAGCTAGTTTAATATAAAATAATTATGCTATATGCTACGCTACGTTTGAAATAAATAAAATATCTACATATTTCGTGCAAATTACCAGACCCCATTTTATTTCATTTTTTTTAATGTATTATGCAAATCAGTGTCAATTTAAAATGGGATTTGGATACCTATAGCTAAATCTTCACTGAATTTTAAAGGCCAAGTCACACCGAAAGCGTGCCGTGCATTGCATGAAACAAACGATATTTTAATTAATAAATAATCATAAAATATGTTTTATAATTAAACAACAACTCAATTGTGTTACTTTTAGCAGCGCAACTGATTTGAACCCCAAAAAAAAGAGTAAATTTTTTAACACTTTCAGTTTCATACAATGTAACAGAGACAGATGCACGCATGCTAGGAGTTTGGTGTGACTTGGCCTTAAGTGTGTCTGCCCACGGGCCACACACTGCTTGTACTCTGGAAACTACAGAAAAAGTCTGTGGTCGGTGGCCCGTGTGCGGCTAATCTAAGTTAAAATGCTGTAGACGCGAGACTGTAGCACGTTTATTAATCTCAGACTATTATCTGATGTTTTGGTTTTTGTATTTGACATTTTATCTTTATGAAGATGTGTCAAATCATAGTCTACAATAAAAAAAACGAAGTATATATACGTATAACTCGGTCACATTATGTATGCACCTGTCTCGGTGACGTCACATAGGCGGTGTGTCAACCAAGCTAAAGCCGAAATTACACTAGTCTGAAGTGTCATGTCATGACGTGACGCGTCAGAAGTGTATGTATGTGTAGTGTGCAGTGTTACCAAACCAAAGAAAAATAAGTCGGTAGAAATGTGGGCAAAATATCGGTAGAAAACGGGAAATTTTGTGATTAAATAAAATTAGGCAGTTTTAGAACTTTTTTTTTTTATATTTTTTTTTTAAGTATAAAAAATCAGTCGCTTTTGTTGTCATACCAATGCTCTTTTGACACAACACAGTACCAAACATCTTTGGTCATCCATGTAAGACCTTCAACGCTCAAGAAGATTAAAATTTGTCTCGTTTTCAATAAATTTATGCTAGAAAAAAATTCTTTCTAAATTAGCCAAAGAGTGAGGTGGAGTGAATATATATCAAAAACAAATTTTGCCAAAATGGGGAATTCATCATCACCAGTCTTTAATTGCCTTACAGCTCCCCAAAAGTTTATTGAGTCATTTGAATCTATACTATTTATAAGTATTCCGAAGTTCTCTCCATTCAATTCAGTGTCAAGTTTTTGCAGATCGACCGTTAGTTGTTAATTAAATTTGGAAAAGCTCTGCATATGTGGATAATAGACGATGTAGCTCTGGTTTTTAGATGATTTTTGTAGTAATAATAAAAAGACGGGAGAATGTTATCGCTCTACGGTAGATCGGGAGATTGGTTTGGAAATCAATAGATCTCCCGTTTAATCGGGAGGTTCGGGAACACTGAGTGTGAAGTGAAGTGTAAGTC